>JAKOGH010000803.1:0-51695 GCA_024811115.1 Terana coerulea
TGGCAACTGGCAGCCTCTATCAGACACCGAGCTTCAAAACATCATAATATAAGGCTTTTACACTATACAAACCCTTTTGATGTCAATATATAACTCTATTATGATCTACCATTGCAATTATACTGATTGACAGAGAAGTAGATATATACATGGTTCAATGGTCTGAACTGGTTCGAACCCTGAACTGAACTGACTGAACCAGTTCATACTGGTTCAGTTCAGTTCGGCTTGAACTACTAAACACTTACCTGGTCTCATCACAAACAACCTGGCCCGAACTGAACCTGAACTTTGGCAACACTATTTGGGTGGAATCTCAGCGTCGGCCTTCCTTGGAACTTCTATCGCATCGAGCGTGCTTGGGCGCGTGCAGTCGAGCTCTACAGATATGGCTCTATGGCGAGAATAAGTATTTCGACCATGACCCGTCTTTTTTTCATCTTTGGCCCTTCGTTGAGTTAATTCTGCTAATAGTGCTTATTAGAATTTGTAATGCACAAGTGCTATCCTTGCTGTTTTGCGTATATTATCTCCGACACTTAGTCTTATGATTATCGGTGGATGGTCGGTCATCGAGTGCGGTTTTGGCGCGAGTGGGTGCTTTCGGCAATAGACGCGCGCTTGCAAATCCGTCTTGGATCAACCAAGTCGATCGAAAACACATGTTATTCTTCACCAGCCAACATACAACCCACCACACCTCATACTCGCTGTGTGAAGTTTTGAAATTCTCTACGAGTATTTAGGAGTATACTGCAATGGATTCCGACGACGAGGACATTCTAGCGCACGAGGTTGAGCGTAGAGCTCAATTGTATGGGGAGACATTTGTTCGTACGTATCTCACCTCCATCCCATGAGTTTTGTTTGTTGACGGTACGTGAGCGTTACAAAGGGAGTTACCCCACTAGACTATATGAGGAAGAAGAACGCCGTCAGGTTTCCCATACGCTTCATGGGGCAGATCAGTCTGAGCGCAGGCTTTCCCGCGACGCCTGTGATGACCCTGTGTCCACGAAGGGCGTCACATACCGTCTTCTTCGCCTGTGTGAGTCGTTGAAGGGTTTTCATGCGGTATGCAGGTTCTTTCTTACATTCGAACAACATCCCTGATGTCTCTTTAGGAAGCCTAGACCTCGCTGGTCGACACGAACCTCGATATGAATCGGCCTTTCGCAGGTTTACTAAGTTCACGGAGCACTTCTCGGAACTGCTGCAGCATGCGGTGGAGTCCCAAGAGTTCCTGCACGGCAGCAACAATGAAGCACTTGGTACGTACTACGTCATACGCCAGCAACGCATGTATCCCGCATAAATACCGTACTGATCCGGACGCTAGAAGCCTTCGAGCGGACATGGCAGATGAGGTTTCCCTCAATAATATGAATGCAATCTTTGCTGTGATTGGTACGGTTTCTTCAGGCTCGACATGAATGCTTGATATGTACTTACCCCTCATTCAGGCGAGGTTCGTGAAACCTTCAGCATAAACAAGCAGCCGAAGTTTCAGGTCATCAGGCTTTTGAATCTTCCCCAGAGCTCTTGCATATCATCATGGGTTTCGTCGGCATAAACGACGGACGACGCCTGGCTTCTGTCTGTCGCGTACTGCGAACCATAGCAATGAAGTACATCTATACGGTAAGTCGTTATAAATCCAACCTGACCGGTAGTTCTAGTCACTAAACAATAACGATCAGACCGAACCATTCACCTGCCATGTCTAGGACGCATGGACGACATTGAGGCCGTCGAGCCTAGTGCTCGTGAAGCATACGTTCGTAAGCTCTGCTGGAGGCGCGAGATCAGTTCCACAAGCACACTTCTTGCTTGCTTGAGAGCGAACATATGACCTATTCCCTCGAGTCCCTCAATGTCTATGCAACTTTGGGAAGTCGTCTCAGCATGGCTGGGTGGAACTCGCTCGAAAGCGGCCTAATGGAATACCTAACGCCAATAGCGTCGGATCTCAGCAGGGTTGTCTCTCGCTGCCCCAAGCTTCGCAGCTTGACCATTGTGGGCTTGCTCATTTCGGACGAGCTGAAGAAGACGATACTTGCGCTTCCCAAGCTATGGCACTCCAGCTCACGTCGTGCTACGCAACCAGCAGTCCGGATGACGAGGCTGATGTTCACTCATGCATTACAGACTGGACGCTCAGAATCTATGCGCATGAGCAGGAGAATGTCTGGTCGCTCCTCCCTTCCATGCCCAACCTCAAATGGCTACACCTTGCCACATGGACACTGGCCCCCCTGTAGAATTCCAAGGCGTCAATCCATTCGTGAACTTACAGAAACTGCACATCGTCGAGCTGCTCCCTCAGCTTGGGGCGACCTCGTCACTCTCATGACCCAGGCATCAAGCATAGCTGAAAGGCGTCTTCCTCTAACACACTTCAAGCTCTCCGTATCCTATGGTATTCCATATCCAATTCTTCGGGGCCTCCTTCTTACCCTGAGTGGGTCTGCGCTTCAGTATCTCATACTCGATGGGGTCGAATACGGCGAAAGTAATATCATCGCCCTCATCGCAGATGCGTGCCCGGACCTCCTATCTTTGACCCTGGCGTACCGCGATAGTAGCCGCCAAAGCAAGACGAAGGTGGTCTTCTGGCCGCGACCTACCTGGGAATATGCCGAGCGGTTCAGGCGCTTCAACAGGTTGGAGCATTTCGGCTGGAATCTCAACATCTACTCGACCGCGGCTCCGGTCAACTTGACGGACTTCGAGGACGGCTTCCCGCCCGAGCAGGAGGGTATGACGAGGACCGCGAATGACATGTATTTCTGGGGCGAAGCCGACAGCGTGGTAAAGGTTTTTGCGACGAACTGCCCGTCGCTGCGGACAATGGCGTTTCTCAGGGACGCGGACGGACTCGTGTCTTTCTATCGCATCAACCATACCTCCTCCGACGTAGTCGATGTTGCATATGCTCATGATCACGGCAATCCCCATCACAAGCGTTACATGGACGAGAACCACAATCCGTCGGATATAACCCATCAATGGCCGCTTGTGAAGGCGAGTTCCGACATAGAGTAGAAGGGGAATTGAGAGCAAGAATACTGTCGGGCCGCGATAGGGCAATAGCATCCATTATAATTATCATATATGTATGAAGGAAAAATATACATGACAGCGTCGCATTATAAGAGAACTCTGACGGGTTGTGGCTGCTTGCTCTACTAGGGCAGATATGAACAGACAACATCGTCTATAGGTCGGTTACTGCGCCTCCTGCGACTTAATGATTGCCTCAACCTGAGGGCGAATGCTCGCCAGCATGTCCGCAGTCGTGTGCTTAGGCTTCCAGCCAATGGACCTCGACCGGTTGCCCGCAGCGCGAGAGTTGCTGCCAACGAGGAAGTTTCCGATATCCTGCGCGCAGAAGACTGTCAATATTACAGCCCTCGTGCATCGATAGACAACGCACCTCGGATGGGAAGAACTTGGCCAGCTCCTCAGGAGTGTACGAGGTCGGCTCCGGGCTCTGGCCGAGACCCTTCTCGTGGAGGACCTTGGCGATCTCCTTCGTCAGGTCGTACCAGGCATATGTGCCGTTCTCGCAGACGTAGTAGCCCTCGCGGCCATGCCCGAGAGTGTTGCCAGACTTGGTCACGGCGTTGTACAGGACAATGTACAGGTCCGCCGCTGCGACAGAGTTAGCCTCGAGGGTAAGTGCGCTACGGGGAGGAGGACTTACCATCGTCAATGCTGACGTTGTTCCACACCGCAAGCCCCTTGCCGACCACAGCGCCCTGTCCTCGGGCAAGCGACGTCTTGACGAGCGCGGGGATTTGGATGGAGAAGAGGCTTTGGATGCCTGCATCGACGAACGGGCCGGAAGGCAGACCGTAGATGGTCGCCGGGAGGATGATATAGCTCTTGACGTGGCCTGCGTGAGCGGTCGTGAGTCTCATCACTATGCAGGACTCGGGCGAGCGCTGCAACGCACCTTGCTTGTCCGCTGCTACAATCTCCTTGTCAATTGCCCGGAAGAAGGCTTCGTCCGACAGGGTCTCGATTTGGCCGGCGTTCCGGTCGTCGTACACCAAGTCACGCGAGTGCATGCCCTTTGCCGGTGTGGCGAAGGTACCAGTGCCAGACTGTACAGCTGCATTCAGCCTTTGCTCCGAAGCCCTTTTGTGATAGAGCTTACCGTATGAATGAGAATAGGAGCCTTGCCCGTAGCCTCGAACCGCCTCTTAGTTCCCCTAAGAAGCGCTTGCATGACTGGCACATCAATACCATGGGTCTAATATATCGCTTCAGTAAAGCCATTCCGGTACGTAAATGTAACCACTTACGATGGAGAAAATGATATCCGCCTTTGACACGAGGTCCTCGAGGAACTGGTGGTCCGTGACGGAGCCTATAGCATATTTGACACCATGCTTCTCAAGCACCTTGGCCTTGCTCTCCGACCGCTGGAGAACAGTGATGTCCAGAGACTTGACGTCAGGGTGAGCAAGGAGGCGGGTAAGCACAGAGCCCCGATGTAGCCTACGTACGTTCACAGTTAGCACACTCCATCGTTATGAGAATGTTCTGCTGCGTACCTGTGGCACCGAGGAAGAGAACAGGCGTTTTGCTGGCAGACATTGGTTTGGAAGTGGAAGATTGCGAGGATGATCTGGAGGGTTGAGTGTGAGTGTTTGAGAGGAATTGTTGGCTCCAAGGGTCAAACAAGAGAGTGTTATATACCTTTTGAAGAAGCCGCTCACTCGGTTCAAGATCTTGGAGGATTGTGGCTTCATCGCTGTCGTTGGAGAAGTTGGCGAAGTTGGCGAGTGACTGAGGGTATGTGGATGTTGAGCAATTCATTTTCCCTTCGCGCTTCTATAGCTGGCGTCCAAGCCCGAGACGGCAGACGTGACAAACAGAACGTCGAAGGTTCGACCTTCTGCTGCAGGCAAAGTATAGGCCCCGACTCGGATGGCGACCATGACATACCCCGCGTTGATGTGTGAGCATTCCGCGGCCTGGCCGACGGAGCTGATAAGCGGATTGGTTTCCTATGGTCCTCGTGGAACTTGAAGATCGTCCTCAGTGCTTCACCTTCCGCACGTCGGCTTGGTGATTATTCAGCACTTCGAGTCTGCGGATCAATATTTGTATGCATTGATCGACGAGCCTGCGTCCTTGCGTGCTTATAGCGCACCTAAGATACAATGAGCAGCCGTCGTCGGACTTGTTATTCTAGTCGACTCACTCACGACCGTGGTGGTAACTTAGAAACTTCAACTTGAACACGATGAACGCGGCTCCGAGTCGGATGGTTTTAGCGCTCAGTTCATCGGCGTCTGGATGCTGGGAGAGTATTGACCGTGGGAAGCCACTGAGTAACAACGTAGGCTTCACGAAATTGATACGGACGCTGTCGCTCATACAATGATAAATCCTTCATCACCAAGAGTTAGATGAGCATACGCTGCGGCTGAAGCTCAGTCGCTTTGAGTGTCCTTCGCATCTTCAGTTCTAGTAGCTTTTTATAGTATTAATGCAATAGTGCACATAGGAAACTAATAATGTAGGAGTGTCGTGCACGTTCCTTAAAGGACTTGTCATTCTATGCGTGCTCAATGACTTCTTCCCGCAGAACCTACAATTTCGGTCAATAGGAAGTTAGCCGTGTTGGTGAATAGAACCCTGCATGTTTAAATTTGTGCACGCACCTCTTCGATCGCGTCTAAGGTGGTGCTTTGTAGTGGAGGTGCTTCACAGACACTAGCGGGGCGGCCGAAGCTGGCATCCTCAAAAGGTTCTATTTGCTGATTCAGGCAAGTGGGAAGTTTCAACCCCGCCGGCTCAAGCTGTGAAAAGCTTTCAGGGTCGGTCTCAATGTAGCCACCGCCGCGGGAGCCTGCTTCGCGCAGATCAAGGATGAGACGGGAGATCAGAATGGCCGTGAGACTACGAATGGGTCTACTCAGCGCTGTGTCTTGCCAGCACACCGTATGCATACTCATGAACAAATGAACGAGATCATGCATATTTGGCGTTCACCCTGGAATACAGCCACCTCAGTGAGCAATGCTCATCACGAGAACGGTGCTGTAGGCCTTCGCTCAGCCGAGGACTATGACGGCAAGAACAACACCCACTAGAAATATATGGTGCCTGCCGGGCATTTGCGCGTCATTAGCTTAAGATTATAGAGCGTTCTCTGATCTGTAATACTACATACCATCTTTCGGTAGCATTGTAGTCATCGGGACTTTCATGTGGAGCCTGGTAGCGTTCCTCTGAGTCTGGAATGTCTTCATGATAGTCACTATCAGGACGAGGGAATCCACCAGAATTGTCAAGGCTCGAGCGAGCAGTATCGCTAATGATCGCAATTACCTCAGCATATTACCCAGCTATGACACAGCTGGAATACATACTCCTATAAGGATAAGCTGTTCAGTCATTTTACGGGCGCTGGGCAAAGGTCTTCCGTACCGTGTTTGCTTCGAACTGGAAAGAAGCAAGTACGAGAGACATGCAACGAAAAATATCTGCGTCCTTCTCGGCTGAGCGGATTCGTATAGATACTGCGCGGGCGTGAGACCTGAGGCCTGGATAGCAGCATTCAGCTTGGCCGTAGCTCACGAGGTTTGCACCGACGGGGATAATATTCAAGAACAGAACCACCAGGAATAGACTGACATGCTGGTCCCATAATGCATATACGCGCAGCGCTGAACAGACTGGGAAAGCATAAGTCGACTGCCAATGCGAATATCGGAAGGGCATACTCCGAAGATAAGCATGAGAAGCAACACCATTGTTTCCGTCGCCCGAGTGAGAATGGTACAACTGTAAAAATCTTGGTCAGACTGGTTCTGGACAAAGTGAATGGATGGATGTAGACCTCTAACAAAGACAAGTGGTTATAGATTACCACGAGAACGCGGGCGAGTAAGTACCTCACGGGAGGTTACATAGCCGGTCGCAACCGCCAGCACGCCGTAAAGCATCGCACTGTACCGATTTGCCATGAATAGTATTGTAACGGGTGATGGTTTCCGCCGCTACATACAAGTAACCTCGCTGTTGAACGTGATTACGTGCTCGTAAGCAATGAGGGCTACGGAAGAATTAGTTGGATGTGAAAGGTAGCCCTTTGATGAAGGAGATTAAAACCACACCTGACATAGCAAAGGAGACATAGTTCTGTGTTGTCCTGCATGCCAGGTCAGCACTCGTGTGTAACATATTGAACGGGTGGAAGAGACTCACGCCTCTCCGACGTGTGTCGACGGCTGCGTGAGCACGGTATGGTCAGCGGTCTGAAATACCATTGACTTGGGTGGGGCGTTCTTGGCTGCGGGTTTGGCGGGTCTTGGCAAAGGGCTTGGATAGCCTTAATACAGTCTCGGAGCGATATATATTGTACCGAAAACTGGTACTCAGAAAAAGAGAAGGATCAACGTCATGCACAGAAGATCATGCCACACAGTTGAGTGTGCAGCCTGGCAGTTCTTAGCCGCATGGGCATAAAGACGGCTGAAGTCAGCCAAAAATCGAGCGGCGGCCCTGTGGGCAGTATCCGAGCTGAAGCTTTCGTTTGCGAAGTGTGCTCGTCTTTGCCAATCCGCACTACAAACCAGCGAAATGAGATCAATACACCTGTCTCCAGTACTGCAAAGAGGCGTACCTTTTGCACTGGCATTGCTACAGCTACACGTGTGTATGAGAGACAGCGTGGGTGCCGGATTTCCAGCCGGCGTACTATCTGGGCTCATCTTCCATTCATTGGTATCGATGACAAGGGTCCCTCGCCACCAAATCGTGACATAATCCCGGAAACCAGGGATATCCGAGCGTGATTTGACGTAGTTCCAGTCCACGAAGGTTAACGAGGCGATGTGTCCCCCCGCGGCCGGTTATATTAGCGGTACACTTTCAGTTCGAAATGAATGCTCCACGCCGAATCATCTCCCGCGGCGTATGTACACACGAGCCGGGAACAAGAAAATCGCTCTTCCATCTACAATACCTGTGTAATGTCAGCTTTCTGCTAATATGCTAAGGGAGATGCGCACCTCTACAATGTCGACTTGAGCTTCCCAGCTCAACCTTCCAGAAGCTAACACTTCGGTCACCGCCTGCTGCTTCCCGTAATCACCGCCGAATCTCAATCGACTTTCACGCCCGTCCCCTGCGTTCATCGTGTCCACTGCTAGGTCAGTAAATGAAGGCATAGCGGGGGACCGGGAATCGTTGTATAAATCGCCTCGTTCGGCGACCTCCCGGAGGTCGAAGAAAAGTCGAGAGACAAGAACCGGCGTGATGCTATGAAGTGTTAACACAACTGATGACTCGTGAAGTTTAATGCGGCACTATACATACGAGCAAATGAATGTAAGTAGGTAAACGGCGCCCTATAGCATCCGATTCCTCCAGCTATGAGTATCAAATTATCCCCTCCAGCGATGTCACACATACCAAAGTGTGATATATGATGACCTCAAGCACATTGAGTGCAAGGACCACACCGTAGCTCGTATTAGATGATCGCCGTAGAGGAACATAGGAGGGCACAACGCACGCAAAGTAGAGCACACCTAGAGAATATATGTTGAGCTTGGAACCATATTGTCACGCTCACGACTCGTTGACGTACCATCCCGTATGAGTAGGGTTGTCAGTGGGGTTCTCACGTGTACTCTTGCGGCATCTTTATAGTGGTTGACTGTTCTCTTCAGGGTAATGATGAGCACTAGCGAATCCGACGATATGGTTGCCGCGCGCGCCAAGGCTGTTACTGTGAGATTTCAAATGGTCAGCGCTGCGTGCACTTGAAACGGCTCAACAGACATACTTCTGAACCATGCGCAGTTCATTATTTCATTAGCTTCATTGTACGACCGCTGCAAGACACGTACCGTTCACGTAGACCCGGCAACATAGATATGCGCGACAAGCATGTTGGGAAGTTAGCGCCAGTCACGACGGATTGGCTCCTGGCGAAAATGTACTAGAAGTAGGTTATAGCCGTGATTATTTCATGCGGTAGAATTGGCTCACAACGTTGACCGCCACTTGAATGAGGTTGAGGCTGAATACAAGTAACGGAAGCAGGAGCGCACGGTCGCAGAGCGCGCGTACTCTCAACGCCGAGCAGACTGGGCAGTTGTGTTGCGTCAAATCTTGACTTCTGGGCATTGCGGAGTCACTCACCGCCGAAGATCAGCATAAGCCATAGTATCATGGTTTGCGTGATTCTGTTCGTGACCTCACAGCTTCAAAAATGTTAACCTATGGACTAGGATCGCTTTGTGCGGTGAAACATACCTCTTCACAGCCATGCGAAGGATCAGCGGTGGCTTTCCAGCAGTAATTTGGAGAAGGTACGAACCTGCTGAGTTTTGACATAGCTTGATGACACACCGAACGCTGCATAAACCAGCACGCCGTAACGATTGAGAGTAAATAGCGTCGTTCCGAACGAGAGCTTGCGCCGCCAGATCAAGGCAATCTCTTGCCTGAGCGTAATGACATACTCGTAGGTTATGAGCGCTGTTTAAGCAGTTAACGCGGGCAACCACGGTCCACGAAGAAAGAGCAGGGAGCTGACCAAGCATCGCAAAGCCGACATAATTCTGGATTATTCTGCACAAGTGGGAAGTCTTCAGAGGACAAATAAGTACACACGTTGTTGAGGGTACTCACACACCATATGCGAATGTGCTTGGATCCAACAGGACTGTGTGCGGGGATGGCTCAAACATTCTTGCTTGCACAATAGACGATCGCAACGTAGCATATGCTCTGTAGCATCCCTTACTATCCTTTATGCTAGACCCTTATCGGCCACGCAACAAGGTTACGATACGCACGCCGAGTGGGCTAGCAGACGTATCATACCATCTGTCGCGCGGGGATGATGGGTACAGAGCTTTGAACTTACACTTCGCTAGGCAGAACGTCGTCTCTCCCGCTACTCCCCGCGGTTTGACTGGTACGCCACCTTATGCGCCACCTCATGTGAAAAAGGCCGCTGCGTCCAACACGATGGCTTGTGAAACATCATGAACTGTCACGGTATTGGCTAGCATCTGCGGAGCAATACAAGGTTAACGTCGCAGGATACGAGAATACAAGGCCTTACCTGTGTCATAAGTGGATAGTACTGCCGGACACCGCCTCAAGTATCTGCTGCGGTCGATGATCCCTAGGACGACTCAAAACGGTTGTCGGAGCTTTCCGCCTAGGAAACAGAGCACCCGATCAGGTGAAGCGCTTGAGCAGACGGCACCCTTCCCTGAAGCTTGAAGTATGACAGATCGGGCAGACGGTCTATCGTCTCAGATCTGTTATTTTCAACACAGCAGCGATCGCGGCAGAGATTGCTGCTCATCTAGTCTAACATAGTGGTACCCGATTGTCCAGCACGAGCATTCGAGGCCTTGTCTGGTGACTGCCATGATAGAATCTTATGCAAGACGCCAAAGTCTACATGGTCGAGCTCTAATTGACTGCTACAAACAAAACAGTATTAGCCACGTGCGCATGCCAGAGGTAATAGACGTACATCAACGACCTCAACACGAATGTCCGGACCGGACTCTTTGACTGTCAAACCGTCTGCTATACGACCACCGCCCGTTGGATGTCCACGGTCTCCATCTGCCACCATCGTACTCGAATCCCAACCCGGGGAGAAAACTGCGAAAATCTCGTCATTTCGGTGTCGGTGGTCAATTGACCTCTACCGACGACCTCCCGAAGGTCTAAAACAAATCGCGACACTAGAATGGCAGTAATACTGGTATACAATACGTGAGCTTCCTTACGCCTGAACTGGTGGTATCGAACGTACGAGCACAAGAACGAGAGCAGGTAGATCTCTCCTGCGGTAGCAGCGTCAATTATGTGCATGCAGCTGAGGTGATGTTGACAAACAAACCATGAAATGGAAGATAAGCATCTGCGTAACGTTCATGGCCAGAACAGTCCTACGACGGCACAAGTCAATCCTCATAATCAATTCCTGACACAGGCAGCACAGTGAAGATATAGTTACAGGAAATAGAATGTGCCTGGGCATTAAGTGCTTAGCACAAGGCTTCAGACTTCAGAGACATACATGCGACGTACCGTCCCGGATGAGTAGACTAGTGATGGGTGTCCTCAGATGGACTCTTGCCGCAGCTTTGCGAGTGCGGATTGTCTTCGCCAAGGTGGCGACGAGCACCATGGAGTCCGCCAACATGCTGGCTAGGCGAGCTGTCGTCACAACTGACGAAGCAAGTTAGCACTCGGTCACAATACGGGCTGTCGAAAGGTCTACCTCTATTAAGAGTCGCATTTCAGCGAGCAGTCTGGAGAACAGCTAGCGGAGTGTGCTTACCCGTCTCGCAGAGTTTGACTAAGTGGCAAATATGATAGGCATGACGCGTTCGCGACAGGCGTTGTAACGGCATGTGTGAAGGCGAAGAGGTACTAGACATCCTATGAGCACTTGGAAGTACAGTGATTGACTGCGGGAACCTACCGCATTGATGCCGAATTGGACCATGTTGAGAATAAAGACAAATACGGCAAGCGCAATCTGACGGTTCCAGAGCGCATAGACGCGTAAAGCCGAGCATACTGAAAATGCAATTTAATAAACCTCTTCGTCGCAGAGTATCAAACAGAAACTTACCGCCAAAGACGATCATCAGTATGAGGGTCATGGCTTGAGTAGCTCTTACTGACACTTCACAGCTGCGAGAGATGAGGAATGAACCAGGCTTCAATGCCCAACTGCTAATCATATGTACACACCTCTGGCCCAGACAGAAGAAGACGTTTGAGAAACCGTGGAGAGATTGTACAAGCTGGAGCACATACCTGGCGAGTCGAGACAAACCCGGAAACCACGGCCCATACGGCGTAAACGAGAGCTCCATATCGGTTCAAGGCAAACAAGACAGTGACCAGCGAGAACTTGTGCTGCCATACGAAGACGATTTCATCTCTGATGGTAATCGCATGCTCATAGAGTGTAAGGGCTACGACTTGTAAGCACAGCAATTCAGCAATTCACAAAATGAAACGAAATACCAAGCATCGAAACACACACGTAGTTCTGTACCGTCCTAATGATGAAAACATCAGTCTACAAAAATTGTCCCAACATCAAGTGTACTCACGCGCCGCCGGCGAACGTCCTCGGATCTGACAGAACGGTGTTCGAGGATGTTTCAAACATTCTTCGGCTCGAGGGTCCTACGAATGGGATGCAAGGGCAAAGAGGCCATTAAACGAGCTCTCCGACAATGAGTTTTAACCCCTGATCTCTACCGGCCTCGCCGGAGGCATGGAAGCGCAGTGCCAGGCCACCCAACGAGAGGCCTGCATGTGCGTATCGGGAACTGTGATAGGGCAGCACTGACAGCAGTCGCCCGGTGCAAAGACCCTTCTGAACCCAAAACAAAGAACTCCGGTCAGAAGTAGGCAGCTTTACAAGGAAGGGTCCGATGCATTGTGAACTCGGAGAAGTGCATTGGGCAATACGGGGTTCCATACGACGACTTCCTATAAGGGGCAAGTTATCTTTTACGATTGCCGTGGGCAAATACCACAAGACGCACTTGTATACAAATTCCACTCAGTATTGAGTAAATAAATTCCCACAGCATTGACTGGGAAGCACTTTGTCGGAAACATGGACAAAAGCACAGCTTCTCAGGAGAGCGCCGGAATGGTACGTCGTCATGATTGGACTAGCCGCTCTTGGCTTGAGTCCAACCGCGATATTCAATATTGAGGAAGATGAAGGTGCGGCGGATGAATTGTAGAGTCGGGCAGATAGTAGCTCATTACCGGAACCGAATCCTCTTGGGCGACTAGCATGAGCCGGAAATATGATAGCACCGGAGGTTGGACCGCAAATGTCACGGGGAGAAGCCAGCCAGCCGTAAAATGAGAGTTCTCCTATCAGGCTAGCCAGGCTAATGCTGTGGGCAATAAGGAGAGTCATTCAGGAGTTTAACCTTAATTTCGAAAGTATAACTCACCACGAAAGGGCTGGGCAGTCTCGGCCATGCCCTGTAAGGTATATAATCTCACAAAGTTAGCGGTGTGAATAGGATCAAGGGGCAACCCCCAAATGTGTTAGCCGCATAGTGCTCCCAGTGAGCTGTGAACGCCTGGGTACCCCGAAAGGCCACTCGTTGAAGGAGCATCACACCCCGACGGAAGAAGCATGCTGGAAAACGTAGTGGCTGTAATTCGACAGCGACACGTGGTTCATACAGCTCATCGTACGGAACCAGTGCGGCGGTGTGGCATTTTGCTCTATACCCGCGCGCAAGGGTTGGTCGTGAGGGCAAACCTCGAGTTTGAGAAGCCGTCCGGACCCGAAGGAACAGGGCATGCTTGAAACTGGTCACCGGAATGCTGGTTACCACCCAAGGGTGACGAGGATTGGACGTTGAGCACTAGGGCTTCGGGTTCGGGCATAACGAGATCCTTCCGCGAACGTTGCCAATACATGGGCACTCTGGCAGTGGGAGGTGGCGTCCAAGTAGGCCGGGGTGCGTCCAGCTCCCTGACTGTCGTCAATTTCGCCTACAGAGCCGGGTCGAGGCAGAGCAAGTAGCTCGCGTCGTACTTTACAGGCCTTCAGATCAGCACTCTACGTCTCAGATTATCAGAGGTGTTAATACTCATTGGAGTGATCTCGGCAGTAACTTGAAGGTGCGTACCACTGTCTTACGTCAAGCCATCGCACGAGTATCGAACATGTCTCGGAATCGGCATCGACAATGCGGCGCAATTGTATATGTGAACCGCTGTTCCGCTGCGCTAGAGAAATATGACTATCCCGGTCGTCAGCGTCGGTGTTGTTGTCGACATTCCACGCCTGACGGTGAAGATCTGGCTGCCAGCGGAGTTGGCAGCCTCGGCAAATCCCGGGCTTAGGGTGGGCGTCGCTGTGTATGGCAATGCTAGAGTATGAAGCTTCTGGTGGTCATGAACTACGATAATCCTCTCGATTTGAAGCTCTCGGATTCATGTCGCTATCCTCTATTCTACCGTATCAAACTCGCATCTACTACTGTAACACACCGCACTGCTCGAACAACCGGTGGCTGCGCCAGCCTCCCTTCGGTTCAATTGTCGGGAATATGTATCGATTAGCCTAGGAAACGAAACGAGGCAAGCCTCCCGACGCATCCACCGCAAGTCGTGCACATCCAGACCAAGTCAGATGACCCGTCAGTATGTAATGATCCGAAAGCATTGCTCCACGCCGCCGCGATTGTGGGAGGCACAGAGCAAATACTGCATTCTCGCAGCGGCCTGGAGTTAACTGGCATTCGCTCGGTGATGAATAGGAGAGTCGTTTGGCACAGACAAAGGTGAGTATGGTAACCGGCGCAGCTATGTGCGTCCTACAGAAATCAAGGAAGATCGCTCAATGGTAAAGCAGTGAACGCATCCTCGAAGAGCATGGTAAACACGAGGCGGAAGAACCAGGGCCCTTGCCGCATCTGTCCAGACCTACAGGCCCATGGCTGATCACTCGCTGTCAATTACATCAAAGACATATAACAGAAGCGAGGACGGGTTACCCCGCATTCCTGTTCACCCGGCTCGACTCCCTTTATACCACCACAACCGCTCACCTCTTACAACTCCTACCTTGTACTATAGTATCCCGATGCCTGTACCCGTATCCAAAACCAACTTTTTCGCCGTCCTCGACCTCGAAAAGGGCGCCACCGAAGACGAGATTCGCGTGGCGTACAAAAGCTGGTGAGCTGGCACTCAGCACACCGCAATATCTCGGCTTATGACCTGCTGCAGGCGCTCAAATGGCATCCTGACCGCCACCAAGATCACAAGGACGAGGCCCAAGCCAAGTTCGTGGAGGTAAGCCACTCTTTGTGAAGGCTCTGTACCTAACGCAAAGCCGACACTGCTTCTCCTAGATAAAGGAGGCATACCTCCAGTTATTGGAAGAAGGCCGACGCGAACGGCGTAAAGGATGGAAATCCAAGCCAAAGTCCCCCAAATCCTCTTCCTCGGCAGCCTCGTCGTCAGGCTCCTCTGTACATACCGCAAGGTCGACGGCCTCAACTTCATCCGAACGTAGCAGCTCCACATCCTCAACTAATAAGGAATCACGTCACCACGAACACAAGCATTCTGAACGGTATGTTACGTTCTATTCTTCTCTGGACCGACACTGAACGTGGTTACTGTTTGACAGGCATAACAAGGAGCCATCTTATCGCCCCCCTGATCCACAAAATATCAAGGAGAAGACATCACTGAAACGCCCACAACGCACGACTTCACAAGCAGATCTTCATGAACACGACAACTTCACACATCGAAGATCCGACCATGACGATTCCTCCGACGAAGAAGAGTAAGTGCGTCTATTAAACACACGCGCATCTTATTTAATGTCATTTCTTTGCAGGCATCACCACGTACTGAAGAAGAAGCGGCCTCCTCCAAAAGCAAGCGGCAAGCTGGAGGACACGGACTACGAATTTGTCGACCTTGTCGACCTCGGAACGCCGCTGAACCCGCTCCGCTCACCCAAGAGCAAAACCAGCGACCCGGACAGCAAGGACTGGGTCTTCCCGCTGCCGCTGTCTCTCGACGAGCTCTACCGCGGCAGCTCGCAGAACTACCGCATCACGCGCACGCTGCGCTCCGGGCAGACGCAGTGCGTCAAGATCGACCTGAAGGTGTCGCCGAGCTGGCGCGATGGGACGCGCATCCGCGTGCCCGGCGTCGGGAACGAGCGCAAGGACGGCGCGTTCCAGGACATCGTCTTCCTCATCGAGGAGGAGCCGCATGGGGACTTCACGCGGGTCGACAATGACCTCGTCACGTCTGTGCAGGTTCCCTGGGCGGACTCGCCGCCCAGACCGTACTCTTCGTCGTCTTCGGACGTCACGGATGATGGCTCTGACGCGCCATCGGAAGACCAAGTATACGTGAAGGCGTTGAACGGGCAGGAGTACGCCGTTCCGATACCGCGCTCGTTGGTTGAGGCCGCGGACGGGTCGAGGGTAGTCGGCGCTGGAATGCCCGTGCGGAAACATGGGAAGATTGTGAGCAGGGGAGACTTGATTGTCAAGTACGTTACATTTCCTCAGTCCTCTGACCCAGCAGGAACTGATCGAAACCATGATAGATGGGAGTTCAGCTTCCCGGAGACAGACAAGGGACAGCGTCAGCGATGGCAAGGTCTGAAGAAGGCTATGAACTGGAAACTATGACGCCCATGCCTCCATACCATGTATGCTCATAGGACTTTATGCAATGGACGCTGTCGGCGAATTTTTACTTTGGGGGAGGTGGTGAGCTAAATAGCTGTCACCACCGGACTACGGGGTTTTCATTTGCGATCGAGATGTAGCAGTAGTTAATGTCCAGTCTGTATCCATAGCTCACTTCACAATTGAATGCATTGATCGCACACCCCAGCGCTCCAGCCATGCACTCGTAGTTCAGTTTCTTATTTCTAAACGTACATCGTATATCACAATGGTACGAGCACAACAGGCCCGGGTACGGACAACCAGTCAATAAGTGGCTGCAACAAACAACAGGTATAAGCTGGCAAAGAGTCCTGTGTCGTGAAATCGTAAAGTACCGTCAGGAAATAATGATAACAGGCGACGGGACCGTAAAGGCAGCAATAAAAGCAACGTCGTGAATGGTCGTGACGAGGAGGTGTCGCACTAAAAGAATGAGCAGCCAAAGCAAGGATTAGGTAAGTCCTTCAACGAGACAAGGTCCACGGGTCTAAGCAGCGTAATGTACACAGAATGGAAGAGATAGGAGAGACGGAGGTGTGGGGATGGATCATGAGTCGCCCGACGACTCGCGGTGCCGGTGGTCTGGGTTCGCAACGAAGAGCGGCGCCCGCGGCGCGAGGCCGTACGACGAGGTAACGCGTGTGCGAGGTGGGATGGGCGGCGGCGACTGCGACAACGACATCCGCCGCTCGTACTCCTGCACGCGCTCGGACACCGTCCCAGACGATCGTCGCTCAGGGCGGCGCAGGGACGCACAGGCGGCGGCGTCACGGCAGGCATGGACTCCGCCTCCTCGCGCGTCATCTCCGTTGGGGACATCACGAGCGCGGCCGCCGCGCGGGACGGGCTGCCGAGGACGGTCTCGGGCGGGGACGGCGGAGCCTCGCCCAGCTCGGTCGGCGCGGCGCCCGAGCTCGCGCGGCTATGCACGCTCGGGTGCGAGCTCGACGTCGAGCCCTCCTTCTGCACGATCTGCATGCCGTGCATGCGCTCGAGCACGTCCGAGTTCGCGGTGCGCGCCGTCTGCAGCGACGTCGCCGAGCGCGCGTGGTGGTGCGTCGAGAAGCGCATGTGCGGTCGCCCGCTGCTGCCCGTCCTGCGCTTGCTCTCCGGTGAGTCAGGCGAGTCCGAGTGGCCCGATTCTTCGATCGGGACGAGGCGCGGTAGCGGGTTGGGGTCCCGGAAGTCCAGGGGCCGCTGTGTCCGGCTTGCGCTGCTGGAACGACGGTCGAGTATCGGCGTCTTTGCGAAGCGGGTCCACCAGCTGTTTGACCGCTTGACTGGCTGATTGGGCGATGGGTTGGCGTCAAGGATGGACGTGGGCCTTCGAGGCGACTGCGGGGGTTCATGGGAACTGGAGGACGAGTTGTTGCCGGAGGATGAGATAAACGGGCTGGAGCCGAGAGGGACAGCGAGGGAAGACTCGGAGGTTGATGCTGGGTCAGTGACCGTTGGAACTGAGGATCGCTCAGAAACGGGAGTGAGGCGCGTCAAGTCAACGGTGGCCGGAGAGTACATGGTGTGTATCTTCGGAAGTGGCGGTGGGTCGTGCAAAGATGGGTATCCGTGGGCGTCATCGTCGGGGTCATCTCGGTATACGACGTCGGGGTCGTACTTCAGAGATTCCACGTCGTAGTCCTCGAAAGGGTCTTTGTAGGGATACGACGACGCTTGTCGCCCTCCACGAGGTCGCGATGCGGCAGATGCGGCGAGGGTGGGTGGAGCGTAGTTCTTTCGTCATATTCGTCCGTGTAAGGGTTGAATGAGCCACGCTTCTCATCCCAAATAGTGCCCATCGACGACGTTGTCGCCTCCCGAGACTTAGTCCCACGAGCTCCCGCGACGGCGGCTGCACCCGCAGCGATGTCCAGCATAGCACCGCCAACCGAGCGGAGTGATGCCAGAGAATCATAGACCTTCTCGAGCGTGGGTCGGTGTCTTGACGCCCTGGACGACTGACCACTGCTTGGGTCCCTCCGCATGTTGCTGTACCCGAACTCGCGGGTGTCTTCATCCGCGAGCATGTCCCGCCGCTCCTCTTGCTTGTCCGCAGCAAATGGGATGCCGGGTACGATTCGACTTAGGCGCGCCTTCACTGAAAGCATTCCTGGGGTAACGGGCAAACGTTTCTCTCGGTACCCAGGCATGCCTGCAATAGGGATAGGACCGTCGCCGTGTGGGCTCTCCTCATCGCCGGACTCGCCCAGGAGGTGGAAGCTGTTGCGGGAGTGGCGACGACGAACATAATATGACGCCCCTACAGCGCCTACGAGTAGCGCAAGCACGCCGAACGTCGTGCCCAGCGCAATGGCCGTTGTATGATTCTTCGAAGACGCGCCTGAAGCAGTAGGATCTCCGCCATTGCCGTTGCCGTTTCCATTCCCGTTCCCATTCCCGTTGCCGTTTCCGTTTCCGTTGCCATTGGGGTTGTTACCTCCACCGCCAGTGGATGTATGCGTCGGGCTGGGAAATTCTGCGGAGCCGGGCTGCCCTGTGCCTGTGGGGCTTGAACCAGTAGCCGTCTGGCTGGAAGGCGGAAGCGTCGTCGCTGTCGGACTGGTGACTGCAGACGGCGGCGTATACGTGGTCTGGAACGTGCCTGACGACATGTCGAACACCTCGAGCGCCGCAGACGCTGCTCCATTCTGCGCATAGCCTATGACAGAACCCTCAGCGCAATGCGAATGTGGGAGCCTGATGCGTTCTCACCGAAGCCAAATATAGCCATGCTGCCCAGGCCCACCGCGAAGTGATCCCGTCGGGGGCCGAGCTGCGTGAGGGCGGTGACGTTCGACCAGACCATGGGGGATTGCGTCGTGTCGAGCACCCAGCCGTCCTCCAAGCTGTCCTGCAGGACAGCATCGGCTCCGCCGTGTATCAACACTTTGCCAGAGTCGAGGAGAGTGGCGGCAAAGTTTCGTCGCGCTGGAGGCACAGATGAAGATGAGACAGAGAGAATGGACCAAGTGAGATGTGTGGTGTCGAATGCCCATACGGTGGAGAGTGGTATCAAGGACTTCTCTGACGGCGAGTATCCTCCAAAAACCAACATGCGTCCGTCGGTGAGAACGACTGACTGGTGTCCAGTAACGTCTGGTGGGCCGTTCGTAGAAGGGAGCATGTCGAAGGAGGGGCCACTGGGATCGAACACATAGTTTTGAGAGAACGCACTTCCAGAGCCGTCGGCTTTCTCTCCTCCCACAACCCACACCTTTCCACCCGACGATGCAGCCGTATGATAGATTCTCCTCATAGGTTCATTCGCCCACGACTCTGTCTCGAAGTCCCACACGGGGTCGGCGCGATTGAGAACGTTCAGAGACACGGACGAGTCGTTCCTGTCGGGTAGTACAGTCTGTGAGTTGGGCCCAGGATCTCCGCCAAAGAGCAAGAGACTTGGAAGTGTTGAATGGAGTGATGGTGTGCCAGGCGACTGCGGGGCCTTGGGACGCCGAGCAGTTTGAGCATCCTCCGATGTACTGGAAGGACGGAGAGGAGGGGTTGAAGGAGGATGCAAGGGATAGCGAGAGAGGTCGTTGTTCGGCGGTGCGCCGCTGTACGAGTATTGATTGTACGGGTCTGTACGTCCACCGTGAATATAGAGTGTGTTCTCGAGGAGAGCCACGGCTTGGCCCCATCTAGCGACACGTCAATCTCTCGTCTGCGCGAAAGGAAGTCGAGACCTGCCTTGGGATCGCGGAGTACTGTGATTGGCCCGCTACAAAGTCACGGATGAGACAGAGCGCGATGAGCGATAACGAGCGCATAGTAGTCGTGGGATGTGTAGAGCAATAGAGATAGGTTAGAGTTGATGCATGGGAGGGTGGCAGGAAGGTGGTCGTGAAAGCGTCGTAACGTGTCGTTAGAGAAAAAGGCGGCCGTCAGCGTGCGCCGTGTGGAAGTGGACTCTGTGGAGCTTGGAGACTTAGCGCATACATTCGGGGCGGGCTCGGGTGAACCGTGGGCGCACACTGTTTGGCCTTGTTAGGATCCAAAGACCACCACCTGCCGATTTGGGATAGGTCTCGACTCTACCCCGAACTCCTCCTTGCACAGCACGTCATCATCAATTGATGCGCATGCACTTTGCAAGTCGGTCACTCCCACCACACACCCTCTCTTTCGAAAGCGTGATACGCTTTAACTTCCTACTATTAAATTGACTAGACCTTACAGTCTCTCGTATACAGCCCATATCGAGACTAAGTCTAGTGTACACGATCAGTGGTCAGAACGCCTGACCGGTGAGACGGCAGGTGTTTAGGGAAAGGTGAGTGACTCACTTTTCTTGCCGGCTCTGCGCATCTGGCTCAGGCAGACTTCAATCCATGTGGTATAGAAACCGCCTGTCTTGCTGCATTACGCCAGTGCCCGATGGTTCCCGCCAAGGTGGCGACGTCAATGACAACTGATGTTGGCCACAAGGTCGGGAGCAAGAAAACAGTGCTACGGTATGGCATTGAGAAGTGATTAGCGCGCTGTGTAGCACGGCTAACTGTGAATACTTAGACCATCTGAACATTTCGTCTTCAGGTTGTATATGCGCTCGTTTACCGAGGCTGATCCAGGAGTTAACGGTTGAGCGCCGCCGCCGCTTTCTCTACAAATGGTTCAGTCTTGCGTAGCGTGCATACGATACAAACGCATATCGCTTGTAATATCCCGCTGTGGGACCTGTATGCAGGACGATCAGCTTCGCGTCGGTGGCAAAGCGGACGATCAGAACGACGCACGATGCTGTCAATGAAGATCCGGTATGGTTTTAGTCCCCGTCTGCTGTCTCGAGCTCTCACTTAACTTAACTCAATGCCCCTGCAGTGTCTTCTCGAACGCAAGGCAGAAGCTAAATTTCTTGCCCCCTTTTTCGACGTCGCGCTGGATGCTTCTTGTACTTTACAAAAGGTATATTGATTCCAAGTACAGTGCTTGGCACTACGGCGACAGCGAGTGGCCAAATGGTCGCAGGAGTTTCTGGAGCTGACACCAAGATGATGGTGCAGAGCTGTCATTGGGTTGATAGGCGGCAAGGGCGAGTAGTCGTCTTCTACTTCCTCTTACGTGTCTAATACTTCTGACCGCATTATCTCTTGTCAGAACATCGCTTAGTACGCCGACGTGCGCTTTATCAGCATGGGAGTCGGTGGTTTGTCCCACCAATATGGCCAGCCCCCACCACCGTACGGTCGCACGGGTTCCAGCAAAGGTAACTGCGCTCCCAAATGACCGCCCTACCCTTCCAAGCTACAAACATCATGCTGAAGACGCTTCTCTATACAAGGTCAATTTCGTATTTTGCACACTGCTTGCACCGCCAACCCATTCACCGGCACACCTCTGCAGACATGTCTCGGGAGCAGCTTCCACCATCTGTCCTCTCCCACTCTGGAACGACGCTCGAAACCGCTGCGCTGATATGCGTTACTGCCCAGGTCCGGGCGCGTTATTCCTCATTGAACACAAGAGGCCAGACCCCGTGCGGCAGAAGCTTGGGGCGTGTGCATGTGAGTACTAACCTCAATTATGAACCTTGCTCGATGTGGTCAAGCTGAGCTTGTCCTGCATTAGCTAGGCGCGACCTTGCTATGGTCATATTGGCCGAACGGAGCTTGGCTTCTCGAGCTCGGGACGGCGTCTGGCCATCTTGGCTCAGACAGCACGGTAGTAGTATTGCCCGATATCGGTATGCCGGCGCCGCGGTGAACGAGCATACGCAGCTGAATGTCATCTCAATGTGCAGTCTTAGCCGACAGACTATGGTAAGCTTGTGAGCTTTTCCCGTGACACGGACTAGTACTCGGTACACCTCGCAGTCGAATCTATATCGAGGTGTCTTGCGGTCACACGCCCCGCCCGAGACCTGTGGAGAAGTACATACCTCAGCAGGGCCGCATAAGACTGTCTCAGCTTTGTCGCGGCGCACAACGGGCATTGAATTTGCGGGCAGTCGGGCACGCCGTTCTTCCCAGCTTGGGAAGCAGCGAACGGACCATGTAAGCAACGCGACTGGATACAATGGATCATCGGCGACCGAATGCCATGACATTGTGAACCTTACTCCGGAAGTTTAGGTTGGATATGCAGATAGTCGGATTGTAAGTGTCACTGCACATGCACACATCCAAAGTGCCCACTCATCTGTCGCATGGCTTCGGCGTGTTGTCGTCGGGCTCGTGAACAGAGTTCCATTACACTCAGTAGTAGGAATGGCTGGACCCTTTCCAAGCGCCATGGGGCGTCTGACATCCAGGGTAGGCGTCAGAAGCGGTGGGACCGTGGGGCAGCATCTGCAGGACACGGTGCTCGGGGTCGCAGCCCCCTTGCTACGCGCCGGCACGGGTGACGCGTCTAGGGTCGGCTGCAGGGGCCTACGCCCCACGAAGGCACCCACCGTGACCTCCAGTGATGGCGTGATGAGTCATGCCAAAATGCCGGCCGGTTTCCCAGCTAGAAGCTGCTCTGCAGGACGACGGCGCGACGGCGTGGCAGGGAGCTGTGGGTGCACCAACCTTCGCGTGCCCGGTCGGAGCGCTAGCGAAGCAACGCCCACAGGCCAGCGGGCTCCGGGCAGGGCGCTCTGCAGACGTCGTGGGCACAATGTCCTATCAACCGCCCGCCGAGCGTTTCACGCTATGAACGAGGGCCACCAGTGCGATCGCAGTGAGAAGGTTAAGTATTTCCGACGGCGTCCGATCACAGGTTGATGATCCTTCGGGATGCTGTCATTGCAGCCGCTGAAACACGCCCCACAATGTTTCGTCGATCGTTTCCGGCGTGGGCGACCAGGGCGGCTGCGCCATTCGAAATGCGCAGAGCGAGTGCGTCGGTCGCGACGGGTGTACGGGCCCAATGACGTGACTGCGTAGCTGCACACGGTCACGTCGGATGTCTAAGCATTGTACAACGATGGTTACATTCGTTCTGTTCCTTGCAGTGTTATATTGGCAATGTCTAAGCAGACTCAATCTCCTTGATGTGTCCCTCAGCTTCAGCGGCGCCCGACGCCTTGAGGATCTGCAGCAGACGCGTCAGTACCACCGCGCGCAAGGGTTGCAGAACGCCACAAACCTCGAGCAGCTTCTCGACGTACTTGGTCTGCGCCTCCTCCTTGGACGTGCCCTCGACCTTCTTCCAGGCATCCCTACAGCGGCCGCGCGAGAAAAATCAAAGTCAGCGAGCCGCCGCGAGCGTGTGCGCGCGCATGCCGCCCAGGGCCCGGCTTTCAAAGTGCTGCTGGCCAGAACACTGCCAGACCAGCGCCGCCGGATCGCCATCGACCGCCCAAGATAGGGTGGGGGCCCATCTCGATGCGCTGGGCGGCACCACTACCCCGCGAAGCTGTACGCACCATTTCGCCTTGCCCACAAAGTCCAGCATGCCAGGGCGCGTGGTGTTCACATCACCGACGGTCGCTACGGCGGGGCGTCAGCGCTGGCCGTCAGCGTGAAACGGGAGCGACGTGCCTTGCTTGTAGTAGCTGTAGAACTGCGACAGGGCGCGTTAGTTCAAGCAGCACGGTCGTACAAAGCGCGTACGCACGAAGAGCTGGTCGTCTTGGCTGGGCTTGATGGGTCCGTCCTTGGGCAAACTCTGCACGACGGAAACGGCCTTCTCGAACTTGGCTGGAGACATGGTGGTGGTAAGTAACAACGACGAGTGCGTGGTGGTCACTGCAGAAGGCACGATCGTAGAGCACGATCAGGTTATATGCAATCTCATCGCCATCTCCCCCAACGATTACTGAAACGGCAAGTCCCGCTCGTTCACCGAGCTGTATGTACGCTGGCCTCAAGAAAACGTATGTTGTCAACAAAGCGAGCCCACCGAGCTGCAGTAGTTATGGCATTGATTGGAGGTGTATTTTGCCGTGTAAATGCTAGTGTGAGAATGCGCGAGGCGTACTCGGCAGGATGGTGGCAACTTCGAAACCGGATGCACGGTCGAGAAATACCGAGCGGGCGCAGCACCAACGCGCAGATATATACTTGCATTTCAATTAAACAATGCGTCGCGTCAATACCTTACGCATCGACCAGGACAACCTCTATGCTCGCTGCATGCGACGACGTCCGCCGCCCTGGCCCTCTGGCCCAGAGCACCTCGGCGCTCTCGCCTGAATGAAACTCCGCCAACTCCGCCGCCACCACCCGACAGCGTCCAACTGATCCTCATCGTCACAGCTGGCCAGGCCTGAGCACACTCGAGGTCCCAGCTGCCCGCGGCACAGCACACTCGTTTTCGCCCCCACCACTATGTCGTCCCCCACGTCGAGTCGCTCGGCACCGCCGCCGTCGCTGCAAGAGGTTGCGCGGAAGCTCTCTGTGCACTCCATTTCCGAAACCGAACATCAAGGTCCGCATTTCCATGTCCGTCTCTCGCCCTGACTAACTTGCTGCTGTACTGTAGAAGCCTACTGTGGCCACCGGTGTGATCTCTGGGACAGAGTCGGACTCTGACTCTGTGTTCTCGCCCGAAGCTGTCTCGCCGTCCCCGCTCACGGCAATGTATGTCAGTGGCAGCCTGTCGCAGCCGCCGTTGCAGTCGATCGCAGAACGAAGGACCGGGAGCGGAGAGGAGTCTGAAGAGGACGAGGAGGACGAGGAAGGCTGGCGGGCAGAGACGCAAGAGCAGCTGCAGGCGCGGGAGTCTCACGACGAGACGGTGCTCAAAACTGGATATCTCTGGAAGAAAGGCGAACGGCGCAAGGTGCGTGTGCATGCCTGTCATTGGTGACGCTACTTCATCGGCCGTGCAGACATGGAAAAAGCGGTGGTTTGTGCTGCGCCCCGCGCACCTGGCATTCTACAAAACGTCGGCCGAATACAAGCTGCTCCGACTTCTCGACCTGTCCGAGATCCACTCCTGCACACCCGTTCAATTGAAGAAGCACACCAACACTTTTGGCATGGTGTCTCCGACGCGCACCTTCTACCTGCAAGCGGAAACGGCTCAGCAGGTTTCGGAGTGGGTCAAGGCTGTCACGGACGCCCGCCAGACTCTCCTCGCCACTAGCACGCAAAACTCGGTCGTCACTGCGCCGATCCCCATCCCTCGGTCGACGTCGCAGGGCCGCCACTCGTACCACCCGCCGGCTTCCCCAACGCTGTCTCACTCCCAGTCCCCGTACAATCACCACCTGACATCATCAGAATCCGAAGACAACTCGCCCTCGAAGCCCCGGCCGTACAGCAGCAATGCAAATGCGCTGCCGTCCGGCTCGATGAGTGGGGCGGCCGACGCTGCGTCTCCTCCGCGACAGGCAGGCACGATGGACAGCGCGAAGATCATCCTGTCGAGCTACCTCATGAAGTGTGGCTCGAGGCGACACATTTGGCACAACCGGTGGTTCGTGCTAAGCGGCGACAAGCTCGTATATTCGCGCAGCCACATGGTGCGTTCTAGCCTCACTCGTGAAGATTGAGTTCACTCACCCCTGACGTCTGGTCCCTGTTTTCGCTTCTCGTACCCTGTGCTATCACTCCCCCATTCCTCGTCTGTTCTTGACCATCGTAACAGGATACGAGGCCGCATCGTTCCATTCCCTTGACCCAGATCCTGGACGCTCTGGAATACGACCTGCCCGCCAGCCGACACACGCCCGCGTCGCCCCCGTCTCCCCGCCGCACCCGACGCTCGGCGGCGACGAGCAGGACGGCGCGGCGGGCAAGCACACGTTCAAGATCGTGACGACGAAACGGACGCTGCTGCTGTGCGCGCCAAGCGAGGAGGAAGAGATCAAGTGGCTGAGCGCGGTGCGGGCGCTCATTGCACGACGATCGGTCGTCGCCGGCGATTCGGCGGCAGGGGCGCCTGCGCTGTCTGGCGCCATCCCAGGGCCCTCCTCCGGTGCCGCATCTTCGAGGACGGCGGCGCTTGCGATCCCAGCTTCGACCCCGCCAGCTTCTCTCGACGTGCAGGCGGCCCACATACAGGCCCACGGCCATCACGCCTCGGCTTCTGGCGGCGGGAGCTCCGCGAACCCCGGGGCGCCGCTCACGGGGCGCCTTCGGCGTCGCAGACGACGCTGACGGGCCACGCCGGCGGGGGCACGCCGACGCAGCACCGACGGCGGGACTCGCTCGCACGGCGGCTGAGTCTGAGCGGAGGCGGGGGCTTCATGGGCAGCAGCCCGGGCGCGAGCACGGTCCCCCAGGAAGCGTGAGCGGCGCGGCGCGAAAACGCCGTGCTCCTGCGGGCTGCCTCATACGCATATCGTCAGCGGCAATCTAGCCATACTGGGTGCCCCTGGCAGGGGGTTGTGGGGAACGCGGCGCTCGTGGGACCGTTTGGGCTGGCCTGCACCGCTTGGGCGACTTCTGGCGACCGTCATATGCTTCCGCGGCACTCAATGGGACTGTATATTCTCGGACGGGCGGCCTCGGACGCGTGGTTCTCTTCCTGCAGGCCTCTTACCTTGGATCGGGGACGCCCATTTTGTTGGATTCGCATACGATATCTGCACCTAATAGGGTTTTTGACCTGGATATCCCTCCGTCCTGTCTTGCTTGGTTTCAGGCTGAGCGAGCGTTGTGAAACTGATTGCATGCCCCGGTGCGGGCTAGCGCGGTGTAATTGTACTATATAGTTTGCAAATGGAGGATGATCTTCGGTGTGCTGGGAATGGCAGCAGCGTACGACGGGGAGGATGTCCGCGTCCGCAGCTTTGTCTTACTGTTGTCTATTCCTGCGTGGGGGCACCCTCTGAATGCGCACTAGCGCAAGAGGCTGTCGAGCGTGTCCGCGCAACCATCAGGCGGGAGTATATCACGTAGCGCAGTGGCACAATGCAGGCGAGACTGGGATCAGACAGAGTGAATGCAGGCGGCTGTCAGGAGGTGGGGTGCGTGATACGGTGATTGTGTCGCCTGCTGGTGCGTTGCTCACTTCCGGTGCGTCGTAGGTTCTGCGTCGCCCTGGTGGGATGGCGGGCTGCGCGGTTGCCCGTCCGAGAGTGTGTGTGACCGGGGGGCGGCGATGGCGTAGGGGCTCGAGGGTGGAATGGACGTGATGAGGACAGCCAGTGAAAAGCGCCGGATAAGGCGCGGCGTGATGGAAGACGGTCCAGGCGCGATGGTGCCCGAATCGGACGGGTGCCTTACGAAATGGCGCCCCTCCGATCTCAGCGGCTGTGCACGCCCCTTGTGACCGTGCCCGTGACTCAGCGACTGACAAGCCTCGAGGCGACCCCGACGTCAGCACCATTGCGCGAAAGAGACCGGCGGGCCCACGGGCGAAAAGCAAAGAAAAATCGCGGAAAATCGAGGAAAACAGGACCCGATCGTCCTCTTGTCTGCGCGCAACGCAGGACACACAGGAGCGGCGGCGGCGGTCGGGCGTCTCGGGGGCGTCTGCCTGTGCCCCAAATGTGATTGGCTGGTGATGGGCGCTATGGGCATGCCTTTCGGCGTCAACGTTCTCCCACGCCGCCGGGCATTGGGCCCTCCCGATTACTTGGACCCCGATAAGCGCTCTTTGGGGGCACGGCCGGACTTGATGGGGGGTATATAAGGACTCGAGCGTCTTCGGGGTCCCGGAGTCAAAGTTCAGTCGCCGAGTATGGACACCTCACAGCCGCTGGCAGAAGACAGCTCTCGCACGGTTGAGGCAGCGCCCAGAGTACATATACCTCAACCTTCCCCTCCACCGCCTCTCGTCTCTTCCGTTCAGCAGCATCTGCCTCACCCGCCCGTCGAGCAGCAGCACCCGTTCCCGCCGCCCAACACGACGTCGCTTCACCCGCCCCCGCCCCCGCCCATCTCCATGGCCGACGCCGCCGCCAGCCCCCGCAAGACCGTCTCCTCCACCTCTGCAAACGCCCGCGCGCCCCAGCCTCAAAAGAAACCCGGAGCGCCGAAGCCAAAAGGCGCCGTCAGAGCCAAGTCGGGCTGCTACACCTGCAGAATCCGTCGCAAGGTACGCGTCGAGCGCCACAACGCAGCGCTTTGCCCTGTCTGACCCCCGATCGCGTCTAGAAATGCGACGAGCAGCCCAACGCGGAGGGCCAGTGCCAGACCTGTGTCCGTCTGCGCCTGCAATGCCTCGGATTCGGTGCGAAGCGGCCAGACTGGATGAGGGTGAGTGCCACTCGTCCGTCGTGTTGAAAATTTTTATCTGACGTTTTTTCGTCCCTTCCCGTAAGGAGAACAACAGCGTTACGGAGCTGCGAGAAAAGATAAAGTCGTTTTTGGCGTCGCAGGGCATGATCAAGGGTCACTCTGGCTCAGGGCCCCGATCGAATGAGCAGGAGCCGCAGATCCTCACCCTCGTCGACAACCTCCAACCCAACCCTCCCCAGTCGCCCCCCACGCCAACACTGTCGGCGAGCTCGAGCGACGGGCACCGACCGCCGCAGGGCCCTGTCACGTCGTACGTTCGGGATGCTGGGTCGTATCATCATCCTTCCATGCCGCCGGATGCGCAGCAGCATCCGTACGCGCCGCCGCCGAACCAGACCAGTATGTACCCTCCCATGTTTTCGTATCCCGCGCTTGGTAGTAATTCCTTCCAGCCTGGTCCAACCATCTTCCAGACCTAGCGGGCCCGCCGCATCACCCCGCCCATCCCCATGATCAGTCTCTTGGTCGCGGCCCCCTCCTTCCCAACGACATCTTGTACACTCCCCAGAATCCTATGTTACCTCCCAATAGTATAGTGCCCTCTCCCATGTCTTCTTCTGCTGCTCCTCCTTCGTCCCAGTCTTGTAAGACCCCGTACCGCTACTAGTGTATTATGAATGTATTATGCTCAACGCCCTCTTCGTTGGCAGGGCTGTCGTCGTATAATGGATCATCGATATCATCTGCCTCATCAATATCCTTCGCGCCGTCCCACTCATCGCCAATGGAACCTCAACCTGCTATGCACAGCTCCTTTTCACCTTTATACAGCAATTTAATAACCGGTGCTGACGACGACATGCAGGAATTCGCTGACCGGGATGTGACCACGATGCCCTCGTTACCAGCATGAACTCCTACGACACCTCAATACCGTTCGAACAAAAGGATCTCGTCCAACACTACATGTCCAATGTCCTGCCCATCCAATACCTTCTCTCGGACGAGTCTGCCATCCGCTCTTTCATCTACGACCTCATCCGACAGAGCACGTCTGCTCGGGACGCTGCATGTATGCTCGCCGCGATTCACCGAGACCGAATGGGCTATCCGTCCTCATCCGCGGGTGGCGCGATTGTTCCTGCCGCAGGACACCTCTACCAACGGCTCTTCCACAACCTGGCACGGAAACAGCAGTTCAACGAGGGCGACGCGATGGCGGGCCTGCACGCCGTCTCGACGATTCTCTTCTCTGGCGGGCGCGGCTCGTGGGACATGTTCCTCGCGGTCGCGAGCCACTACGTCTACAACGTGCTCACGAACCCGCGGTTCCCGAGCCCGGAGGAGGTCCTGCGCAACTGCTCGGAGAGCACGCGGTTCATCGTGAAGACGACGATGTGGTTCGACGTGCTCGCGTCGGTGACGACGCAGCAGATCCCGCGGTTCCTCGAGATGTACCGGACGCTGTTCGACCGCGCGCGCGCCGCGGCGTTCATCGACGACCCCGCGGCGGGCAGCCCGCCCGAGATCTCGATGCTGCCCGTCATGGGCTGCGAGAACAACATCGTGCTCGCGATCGCGGAGATCTCGAACCTCGCGTGCTGGAAGGAGGGCATGAAGCGGCGCCACTGCCTCAGCGTGCCCAAGCTCGTCGAGCGCGGGCTCGAGATCGAGGCCAAGTTCCTCACGCCCGGCGGCGCGTCGTCGCCGTCCGCGCTGCGCGGGCCCGACGGGCTGCCCGTGACGCCGGCGCTGCCCCCCGGCGCGTACCCCGGCAGATCGGGCGGCGGCGGGTTCGCGGGCGTGGGGTACGCGCCGCCGCTGCGGGGCGCGAGCGAGGTCGAGCTGCGGCGGCAGCTGACGAACGACATCTTCCGCGCGTCGGCGCGCGTGTACCTGCACACGGTGCTGTCGGGCGACAACCCGCAGACGCCGGAGATCATCGACGCGGTGACGGACACGATCGACGCGCTGCGGCGCGTGCCGCTCGACCGCCCGCTCGTGAGCCGGAGCGTGCTGCGCTCGGTCGTGTTCGGGATCTGCATCTCGGGCTGCCTGACGGACAACCGCGAGCAGCGGCAGGTGCTGCTGCAGCTGCTCGACACGCAGAACCGCGAGTCGGTGGGGAACGTGACGGAGGTGAAGGAGCTCATGCAGCAGGTGTGGATGCGGCGCGACACCGAGGGCGTCGTCGGCCAGTCGGTCAACTGGCGGGACGTTATGCGCGAGTCGCAGCGCGAGTTGCTGCTGCTCGTGTGATTATATGTGTCGGCGGCGCGGGCGCCGTCGCGGCCTCCGCTGTCATCGGTCCCATCTGCCTGTCCTCGCGCTCACCACTTGTCGCCGCTGGCAGGAGCGCGCGCATGGCCTGCTGTGACCGCAGGCGGTGAGTTGCCCGCCGTCCCACGCTTCCCCCCTGACCGCACGATCTACGACATTGCGCCCAAGGACGCCCGCCTCTTGTATAAAAGCAAAACCCGTCAAGCCCGTATACGATTCTGCCCATTCATATGCCTTCCACTCTCCGCCTCCGTCACGCGCACTCGCCCGCTTTCTCACCCGGACCTCCTTTTGCTTTCTCTAGCTTTGTGTCCCCTGATACCTCCAGCTTCATTTTCCCCAAAATACCACCATCACATCACACTCTCAGCAACCGTGTATTTACCGCGCAACGTCTTCCGCCTCCTCCTCCATCGCTCCCGTTTTCGCAATCTGTGTATTACTGTTCATTCGAGGATCGTGCTCTGCCTTCTTCCGTCTGCTTCTCCTTCTGGCGTATTTGGTCACGCTCTCACCTGTGCTCTCTAGGTTCTGTTTAATGTATGCGCTCTCCGGAATCCTGTGACCCCCGCCGTGCTCGCACGCCCGCAACCGTTCGTCGCCGGTTCCCAGGTCTGTCACCTTGAGCTCCCTGCCCAGCCCCGTCTTCTATCTGATGCCGCGAACGCAATCTGCCCCCTGCACTCGGGCGGCGGAACGACCGCAGGACGCTGGCGGAAGCGGGCGAAGGGCCTGCGACCCACATGCCCCTGCCCTCGACGCGTATCACCGCCCCGTAGTCGTTCGCGCGCTATTGTCTTCGCCCTGCCTTCGCCGCCTTCTCCGCCACACCCTGCCCTCGACCATCACGCCCTCGAAGCCTTCTTGCCCCCGTCGCTGGAAAGCTTGAACGGGCGTCTCGCTCCGCTGGGTCGGCGGCGCCAAACGCGGAACAAGGCGACCCTGGCGGGCGAGGGACGTATGTGCGCGGTCCGGGTCGCTGGGCCGCGCCTGCCGCATGCGGACAAGGGCTGCCCCGCGCGTCTGATCGTTCCAGCCAGCCACGATCCGATGATGGAGGGAGCACGGACGGTTGCCAGCTTTGCGCGGGCGCCCGTGACGTGCACCGTGCTCGACCAGTCGACACCCTCGACGGCCTGTGGGGCTATTCCAGCTCTGGTGGCAATTCCTGCGCTGTGGAGGTGTTGCCAACGGAGCTGAGATGCCGTCTGTGGCCGGAGATGCAGCGCGTTAGGGTTGTTCCATTCATAAACCCACTTCGCAGGTTGAAAGGTAAGCAACGACACCAGGATTGCGTAAACAGACTGTTTAGCTGACGTATTCCTCTCAGCTGTCCGCTGCACCCATGGTCACGTTGCAAACTCTATGGAACCTACGGCGGGCAACGCCGATCTTGCGTGTAGACTCCATCCGAGAGCCTGGTTCTGCGCGATGGTGAGATGCCCGTGAGTTTGTGTTCGAACTTTGTCCCCGAGCGGGACCTGTCGCAGCGACGCTTCTGTCGCGATGCGCGTTCGCGTAGGGGCGTCGGGCAGCCAACGCAGCATGCCGACTGGCGCGTTCGCCGCTATCAGGTCTGTCGTTGCTTTGTGCCTTCCCACTGCTCCCGCGGCGAGGGAGGATCTGTGGGTTCTGATGAGGCCCTGCGATCCCCCCCTTGCCGACTTGATGCCATCCGCGTTCGCTGCTGCTCATCCAACAGCGACGCGGCCTTGGGGAGTGGACTGTGTGCTGACCGCTGGTGCTCGTGGTGACGGAAAAAGTCATCAGGAATGACATGGTGGTCGCCTGCGAATTGGCGCATTGTCCGCATGTCGGTGCCCGCTCGAGGCGGCAGCCCAGGTACGCATCTTCAACGTCTCGACTCCATATCAATTTGCTCAATTTCGATCAATGTGCTCAGGTATGTCGGGGCGCTTTGACCGCCGGTGGAGACCACCCAGGTGGGTCCGTGTATCATAGTGTGTGCGCTGACAAGTCTGCTTATGCTGTCGAGTGCGCGCATGCTGACGCACTAGCTTTCCGAGGTCACCCGCAAGCTTCGACATTGTCAGCGTATCGGTCCGCGTCGGAGGCCGCAGCCCAGGTACGCATATCCAACACCTCAACTCCATATCATTCTCCTCAATTTTGATCAACACACTCAGATACGTCGCGCCGCATTGAGCACCGGTGGAGACGATGTAATGCCGCCTTGACCGGAGCGCTTAAGCGCACAAGCCATGTGCTCTCGCGCTCGCATCCAGCTCGCACTCCTCGACGACGGCTCGCGCCAAGATACGCAGACCGTCGCTCGCGACATACCTCCGTGCTGCGAGACAATCGATGGAGGCCGTGGCGCGTCGGTGCCTGGCCACGGTGCGTGGCTCGGCGACGCCTCCTGTTTCTGTGATCCCGCTGCGAGCACGATGGAGCGGCAGGCATGGTGGGAGGCTCGAGAATCGCGTGTCGTGCGAACGCCTGGGTGCCCACCCCGGGCCCGCCACCAAGTGTTTCAGGCGGTTTCATGGCTTAAGATAGACTCAATTGATATGTATCGCAGAGGATAAGTTAGGAGGCTATCGAAGCTCGAAGTTCAAGCCTCAGGAAGCTTAAGTTCGGTCCAACCGCGGGCCAACTGCTGCGAAACGATAAGAGACGGTAGGGGCATTTCGGCCTGTGTGCAGTAAGTACTTGTGATCGATAGTGCGGACCGTCTGGGATCCCGGACTGGCCACGTTGTGCCCGACGTGATCTTTTGGCTTTGACCGTCGGTCGCGGTGCTCACGATCGGCAGGCTCGATCACAAACGCTTGGCTGTTTCGTCATGGGCCAAAGCGCTGCGTGCCTGCATCACCAGTACTCGTGCAGAGAGTACCTGCATCGCCCGCTTGAGTCACCTCGTATCGATTACACCGCATGCAGAGCAAGGTGAAGCAGAGCTGCAAGGGCTGTACAACGGCTGGAGGCTGGGCTGGGGTGCACAATCGAACAAGTCGATAGAAAGACATTTGCGAAAGCAGTGAAACCACGCCCGGGCGTCTGCCCCGATCGGTATGTGGCGGTGGGACCGTGGACGAGATGAGAGTGCACCGCCGAGAAAGGCAACCGCAAGCTTGGACGCAACGGATCAGTGCGCTGCCGCGGCTGCCGAGTGCCCGCAAGGCGCACGCGCCACGTGGGTACTCACCACCGAGCCAGCTCCGAGAGGCTGGGTGGAGCGCGCGACCGCGACGACGACCACGGCCTATTAGCTGACCACGCCTGGGACCACCGAGGCCCCCGCCATACAGTTCCTTACGTGGCAGGGACGTGCCCAGCCGCGCTGCGCAATATGGCGGGAAGCGGCAGCGTGCGAGCAGGCGTGGTGGTGGTGGTGGTGGTGCATCCCCGTCCGCTGTGTGCTGGCCTCTGCCGTCGAGAGCCAAGGAGACGACTCGCACGGATGTAGATCATGACATGATCCCAGGAACCCTCGTACAAAAGCGCCGGTGGGTGACGGTAGGTTTGAGTTGCAGGAGCTTCGCTGCGAGCGACTGCGAGAGGGCCTGCTCTCACTACGGGCGTGATGCCGCCGGAAAGTCGCACGAGCATAGAGGCCACCTTAGCAGGCCTGTCGACGCCAACACGACGTAGGAGGAGGAGGGGGTGATTGTTCACCACGGACTGAAGGACGTGCCGTGCAGGAGCAGGTCGCTTGCTGGTTGCGACCGACATCCAAGGAGCGCTAGGCGCCGCCGGTGGCGCCTATTCGACCGGACTCGGAGAGCCTGATAGTCGGAGCCTGAAAGGAACGGTTCGGTGGGGGCTGCTGGTCGGGTATTTTGCCTGGATTGAGGTCGACGGTGCGCGAGCGTTGGAGGCTGTTGCGTGCAGAGAGGCGGCGGAGGCGCACAGGGACGCACCGGACTGCGTGCGCGAGACTCGAGCCGCACAGGCGGAATTTCTGGGCCCAAACGATTGATCTGTGATCGAGCGTGCCACCTGGTTTCCCGCAAGGTTCGCCGGATGGAGGAAGCACGAACGGGGACCCTTGGTGACGATCGCCCCATCAACGGCTCAGAGCCGTAAGTGCTCCTTCTAACCCTCGGTATTCACGGTCGTGCCGACGTCCTAAAAGTACCTCGCCTTTTCAGGCCAAAATCCCCTGCCCCGTCCCATCTGCCTCTTCCCTCCGGGTGCACAGCTGCTTTTATACAGCCTCTCCACCCACCACCGACCGCCTCGCCATGGCGTTGCTGACCGCAGACACCCCGTCCTCAAGTAGCGGCTCTCGCCCCTCTTCTCCCGAGCCCGAACACCTTTCCGCTGATATGGACCCCTCCCACACCCGGGACGCGTCCCCAACCTCTGCGCCCTCGACCATGTCTGCGGGCCCCTCCTCAGGGGCCGAGCAGGAGCGGCCGCGCTCGCGCCCAACACTAAATACACCAAGCGGCTCGTCGCCCACCGACCCGACGCGCGCGCGGCAGGCAGGCACAGGCAGGGGCGGATGCTGGTATGTGGCGCTACGATCGACGTGGCGGGACACCGCTAACCATACACACATTCTATTCTATACAGGACGTGTCGAGTGCGACGCAAGGTACGTTCCGCCGCAGAGCGCATGAGTCATCGCGCCCGCGCTGACGCAGCGGGGCTTAGAAATGCGACGAGGAGCGCGTCGACGGCGACTCGTGCAAGACCTGCCGGCGGCTCGGCATCGACTGCCTGGGCTGGGGCGCGCGCCGCCCCGACTGGATGCGCGTACGTCCTCTCGCGCTCTGGCATACGCAACGGGCAGCTCACGCTTTGGCTGGGGCACGCAGGACAAGGAGGCGGTCGCGCAGTACAAGGCGAACATCAAGGCGCAGCTCACGCGCGCGGGCCTCATCCGCGGGCAGCCCCGCGCGGCGTACAGCACGCTCCCGTCCGCGGCGGGCACGCCGCCGCTGGGCCACCACGCGCCGCGGCTGGGCGCGGGCGTCGACGCCGCCGGGTACCCGCTCGCGCTCGCGGACCCAGGCCCGAGCTCGCTCCGTGGAGCGCGGGCGGACGGCTACGCGCACCACGCGTACGACGCGCCGCACTACCCGCCGCCCGCGCACGTCATGTCCGCGATGCACGGGATGGGTACGTCGCGCCGCGCCTCGCGTCCGCACTGGCTCATAACGCCTCACGCAGATGCCCTGAGTGCCTCTGGCAGCCCCGAGATCGCGCTGCCGTCGCCGTTCGTGATGCCGGCGAACCCGTTCGAGCAGGCGATGTACGCGAGTGCGATGCCGTCCATGGCGGGCCCGTCCGTGTACCCTCAATACATACACACGACGCCCGAGATCCCACCGTCGATATCGCCCGGGCTGCGTGACTCGCCGCTCAACGAGCAGTCAGAGCCGTACATCCAGTACTACTTTGACCACGTGCGGAAGCACCAGTTCGTCATGGCCGGCAAGGAGCTCTCCCAGACGTTGTATCTCGTGCGTGCTTCCTCGAACCTGCACATCCCCCGATCGCATCACTCACGCCGAACGCAATCTCAGATTCTGACCACCGAGCCCCAGGGCCCGCTCGAGTATGCCATTTGTGCACTAGCTAGTCTACATTTATCACGAGCAAACGCAATGCATAGCTACGATCCGACGGCGGCGAGCGAGAACCCCGGACCACGCGATCGACCGGCAGTTCTACCGCAAGGCGTACTCGATGCTCATGACGGCCAAGGCGGCGGGGCGGCCGTACACCGAGGCGGACGCCGTCGCCGCCGTCTTCCTCATCTCGTACCACAACCTCGCCGGCGGCGGGACGGGCTGGACGACCCTGCTCGAGGCCGCGTACGAGTGGTTCGGACAGACCGGGATCCACGAGGAGCAAAACCCCAAACTGGCGCTCATGAACATGACCCCCGCGCAGAACCTCGCCGCCAAGGCGACCATGGTGCGCCCGCCCTCCCATCTGTCGAACAGTTTTGTGGCTGACGCACGCACTTACCTTGTACAGTGGATCGACGTGCTGTCCGCCGTCGTCTTCACGCGCCCGCCGCGCTTCCTCGCGCTCTACCGCCGCCTCTTCGGCGCGCAGGGCGGCGCGGGCTTCTGGGCCGCCGCGCACGCCACCGAGCGGCGCGACCTGCGGATGGACGAGCTGAGCGGCTGCCCGGACGCGGCGCTGCTCGCGCTCGCCGAGGGCGCCGCGCTGGCGCACTGGAAGGCGGCCGAGGTGGCCAAGGGCGCGCTCAGCACGCGCGAGCTCGTGCGCCGCGGCGACGCGATCGAGGCCGCGCTGCGCGCGCGGGGCAACGGGGACTCGCCCGTCGCGGCGGAGACGCCGCTGCTGCCCACGGGAATGGCCGCGCCGGTGGAGATGGCGTCCCCGGGCGGCGGCGGCGCAGACGAGCACACAAAGCGCTGCATCGCGGGCATCTGGCGCGAGACGGCGGTGCTGTACCTGCACACCGTCCTCAGCGATTCGCACCCAGGTGAGGCGCCCTCCCTGTCCTGCGCAGCGGCCAGTTTGCTGACCGGTTCTTTGTATGTTTTTTATCTTGTTCTTCGCCCAGGCGTGCCCGAGATCGTGAAGTGCACGAACCTGCTCGTCGACCAGCTGCAGCTCGTCGCGCCCTCGCCGTTCGACCGCGCGCTCGTCCTCCCGCTCGTGCTCACCGGCTGCATGTCCGAGGACCCGCTCGTGCAGGAGCTCGTCCGGCAGCGGCTGATGTGGCACCAGGACGACTTCTGGAACGGGAGCATGTCCCAGGCGCGCACCTTTGTCGAGTACGTCGACGGCCGGCGGCACGCCGCGCGCGCCGGCCAACGCATGAATGTTGCCGTGGACTGGCGGACGTGCATGCGTGAACGCTGGTCGGCAATTACCCTCGTCTGAACGGTCTGCGACCATAAGAAAACCTCACCTCGCCGTAATGACCCCCATGCCCGCTCTGTATGACCTCCCCCGTTATTGACTGTATAGATAGACCGCTATGGCCACCTGTACCTTGTATCATCTTGATACTGTACCTTGCGGCTGTCCGCTGCACTATATCCCTTTAATCCTGTCTCAATTAGCCTCTGCAATTGTATCTATCGTCGTGGAAATACATACCCAATGCCAACAAAGTCCCTTGCATCTACGTGCCCTTGGCCGAGCCTAAAGAAAGTCCCGGTAAATAAGTCGGAAACGTTGTTGCGTCAGCGCCGATCCCGTACGCCGAGGCCGGGAGAAAAGCGTCGGGGTCGGGCAGTGTTCGCATCACGGAGTAGGAGACCGAGGGTCGGCGTTGATGAAAACGTCGGGGATCCTAATTAGGGAATGATGGTGGTGGACGCTCCTCGGACACGGGCTTCCTGAGTCAGGAAAATTGGGATCACCAAGGAGAGTGTCGACTAGACCAGAGAATACGAGAAGAAAAATTGCAAGACGGGGGCTGAAGAAAAATTAGAGGAAAGATTGAGGAGAGGCGCAGCCGTCCGTCAATGAAAGCTGGACAAGGAAACGTCAATGTTGAGAACGCTGCGGGCAGCATGGAGGAACGGCAGACAGGACGCTCACCTCCCAGGCATATTTATACCAGCACCCACGCAGCCCTTTTCACGCCGTGGCCCTCGAAGATTGGGAGGACAACCTTCTGCCAAAGAATCGAAGGCCGAGCAAGTGTTGGTGGGAAGCCAACGCTCACGCTTCTCCCTACGCAGCGGCGTCGGCCAGTCGCGGCCCACAGCATCCTGGAGAGCGGGAGCACCGACGCAGATTCTTCCTGAACAATTCCCGTCGCGACGCGGCAGACGGAGGCAGCGGGATCAGAGGTCTGGCGAGGAGGCGGAGAGGCAGGAGGTGAGGAGGGGCTGGGAGCGACACTGGCACTATATACCGATGGCTCGGAGAACCGTCCCCGCCAATCGGGTCGCCCCAACAATGGTCGCCGGAGCCCGTGCCCCGCGCGGGCCCGGGCGCTCCCGCATTGCCCGGCGCTCCTGCCGCTTTCCGCCACGAAATCGGCGAGGGCGCCGTGTTTGTTTCACGCTTCTGCCTCACGGTTTATAGCACGGCGGGCACAGCGGAGGCCCTCTGCGCACCCGAAAAAATCCCTGCGCGCGAGGCGCAGCAGCCCTTCATGTTTTGGTATGTGAAACCGAGGGCACCACGTCTTCGCGGGCGCAGAATGCATGGATTGTGATTCGACGCATGGACGCCCGCCGCCCTGCCCTTCCTCTGCAGAAGCCCGCCCGGACGCGCCTGGCAGGGATAATTGGCAGCAGCGCGCATCACGAAGGCAGCAAGCAAGGCCATAGCTGATGCGCCCTGGCGTTCTGATCCCAGCCCCTGCACATCCTCGGCGGGGTGTTGAGCAGGGGACATCACGCCTGGGCGACGCGCGCTGCTGCTGCGCTCCTCTGCGTGCATCCACTGGTGCGTTCGTATCCGTTCGTATGCGAGGAAGCAGCGAGGAAGGTGTTTCCGGGTATGGGCGGGCTCCTGAGCGCTGTCGTGCGTGCGCGCCAGCCCGCGGGCGGCGAGCACAGATGTGAGTGAGCGCGCGCGCTGGGATCAGTGGAATCTGTCCAGCTGGACGCGTTCTGCCCAGGGTCTGCCATCACGTCAACGTCGAACCTTACAGCTGATACTTTCACTCTCTCCATCAGTTACGACGACCACGGATCGCGTGCAACAGCCCCCATACTGAAATAACCCAACTGTGTATGCATCCAGGGCTTTCAAGGGTCGAACGACCCACTCGGTGCCCAGAGGCAGTACACCAGTGCACTAGTGATGTCTCGCAGTCGCACTCCACCCTCCACGGGGTTGGACTCGCACTGTGCGCGCCAGTAAGCACCATCATCACTCGTCAGATCGCAGCATTCACCAGCTAAGCATGGACTGTATACAGTATAGCGTACCAAGTCTGGGTCTCAGACGCGGTGTGAGTGCACAGAGCACCGCGTTGGCGTCGGTGCCTGCTGACGTCCGTGCAGGGCTGCCGTTCATATCCACGCTGATCCCGCGCGTCCATCATGCTTAGGGTTCTGTCGCCGCCACGCGCGGAGCAACGCGCTAGTGTCTCCGTGCGCAGAGGTGAGGTGACTGAAACCGTCTTCGGGCAGGGCGGCGGCCTCGCCGCAGGCAGACTGGTGAGCGACACCTCTGCTCGCCGTGTACAATACGCTCACATGCAGCCGCGTCAGGGTACATGCAAAAGCCTAACATGCTCGGCTCCGCTGCAAGCTCATTATGAACTCGAAGGTGCCTTGCCCATGCATGCCGGCGTATACCGCCGTTCTGGACGCCGTTCAGATCAGACGACCGCCCGTTCGAGGAAGGAAAACTGCGCGGTGTCATGTCCGCTGCTTCGCAAGGTTTCATCCCGCAAGGTTGGATGAGCCCTGAGGCGGAAATCTGTGGGCGCTGCGGACGTCCTCGTGCTTCAAGCAGCCAGGTAAAGTGGCAGCGCATCCTCCCTAGATGTAAAACTGGCTTTTAATATCTTCCTACCGCAGAGGCACGGACACCGGGCACTCCTGGTCTCGCCAGAGACGATCCAAGCCATCCACATGAGACCGACTCCAAACCCGGATACATTGTGGCGGGCCGCGGCCTATCTTTCACGCTCACTCCGGAGTGCGCGAGGTGCTTGCCATCCCGACGCTCCTCGACGCCTGGATCTTCGCAAGTTGCAACGACGACTGTGTGGTATGCACGCCGGCCGTGCCGCATCGCTGCCAGTCGACGGGGCGGCTAACGCAGCGCGTGCCAGCCTAATGACACCTTCTCCCGGTGGGGCCGTACGCTATCGGAACGCCCAGCGCAATTGAGAGCCTGGCAGCGGATCGGCCCTGGCTACTGTATGCAGTGCAGCATTCTCCGTGCGTGGCTTCTGTCCCTGTGCGGTACGATTGTCTCTTACCCATTTGGCAGTGCAGCAGGCATTCAGATTCACCGGCGGGCACGATCACCAGAGGATGTTGGTGGCGTAGCGGCAGACGATGCCGCTCAATCCGGCGAGCGTGCTTCTCGTGCTTTGCCTTCAAACTGAACGACAAGTCTCCCATGGCGCGGTTTCCAAAGATACACGCAGCATACGCTATCTCCTACACGATTCCTACGGTCCACCATCCTGCTGCCCTGGGTTAATGAGTGTCGGTGAGCAGGCCGGGATACATTGTTGGTGCCATACATTGACTACCCGTTCAGATTCTAATCAAGTGAGACAATGGTGCCTCAGTCACCTTCACGCACTGGCCATTCCCATATTCCCTGCACCACTGGGCACCCAATCCAGCCGATCGACGCGTACGGGGCGACTTACAGATGGCCCCTAAATGCGGTAAGCAAGACTGCTGTCTCCGCGCTGTCACTCGTCTTAATGTTTGCTTTGTTCTGCAGGTGCGAACGACGACGAGATCTACACGGCGTATGCAGGTGATCAAGCAATGTGCACGGTTTAGCGGTAGTCCTAGCTCTCCTCCGTTCGCTCGTGTGCTCCATGGCCCAGTCTTTGACCACGGGCACCCTGGTGCGTTTGCAAGCGACAGCCCGACGCCAGGCATAGCTCAGGGACCATTTCGAGTGACAAGCTGCCCTCGGAAGACCTCGCGTCAAGGCAGACATCGTTTTCTCTAAATGCAAGCAAAAATATATATACGAAGAAATGGACAGTTTGACTGAGGCTGTGTTTTAGACTAACCGCCGTGCCGTTCTCGTTCTTTCCTGTCTATGTCCCCTAAAGGAAGTCAAGAGCGAGTCGAGATGACGAGAGACGTGCCCATCCTTATCGAGGAGGTGAGAAACCTTCCTAAAACCATAAGAGAAAATGCTGACGGTTGGTTTGATCAGGAGCGAATATTCTTGCGCATGGAGCAATGGTCATGTTCTCGCTGTACCTACTACGCAGCTGGCACGCAGGGACATGGATGCCAGCCAACATAAGGCTCCGCCGAAAGAAGAGCAGCCCCGCCTGTCGATATCTAGACAGTTAAAGTCCACAGGCAAGACAAGCTTCAGCCCTTAAGTCAGGTCCGAATAGATAGAGACACGCCGTCCTATATTCTAGCTACGCGAGGATCATCCACAGTCCCAGTAGGTCCTGTTCGGTATTCCGCAATGAAAACATAGAACTAAGCTGTCAGTTCTCGGGCCTCAGGATCATTTTGTGCCCTGTGCATATTTTCACTATGCTCTCGAAAGGAACGGCGTGATGTAGCCCTGGGAAACGGTGCGGCTGGGACAACTTCTGGTAGGAGGGTGTCACGAATATTTCCAGCTGCGATAGGAGAGCGGACGGTTGTCAGGCCAAATGCTTGAGGTGCGCTGACGCTTGCGTTACATGGGTTACGACTAAGGACATCATATAGCAGAGCGCGCCAGGGGGGATGTACGTGCCTTGACCGCAAAAATCCGAGGTGTGCTGTCGGCTACTTGGGTTCCAAATATCTGCAGCCGCCGGTACGCAGACGAACGCCAACGTGATGATCAACGTCAGAGTGCCTGACTTAGCTGGGTGGCCGTCCATGCGATATGACACCGGAATACGGACGAAGGGGCGAGAGCTGTTAGCTGCCACATCCGCCCAAGCACCTCGCTATCTCACTGTCGCGCCGCGCCTGCGGGCAGGTGCATAATCTCTCTTGGGTTGACCGTGAGATCCTCCATTTCCGACACAGGGCAGAGTGTGGCGGTGTTCCACGGTGCTGTAAGATTTTGTGCTCCTGACATTGCATGGTCTGAACTTTGTTTTTACTCCACAGGCGGATGCCGACGACAGCTCTCGTCGCTCCATCCTCCTGAATCAAGTCTCTTTCATCCACACTACTACGATGCTACCCCTAGTTCCGCGACGTCGGGGCATGTTCGATGATCGACGTGAACGCTGTCATTCCCTAAAGCCACAGGACCCTTGCGACCTCGCGCTTTGGCGCAAGATTGTTAGTGCACGCAGCCCTTCCATCACAGTTCATGATGTAGCTGAATTCACGATTTCCTTCACGGCAACTTGTTGCAATCCCGTGGGTCAGTGCGAGAGGTGAGAGCCATGTCGTTTCCAAGTTACCACAACCGTCGTGGGTGAGTCGACTGGAATAACAAGTCTGACGATGTCTTCTCATAATGTTCTAGGTGCACTTCGGGCACGCAAGAGTGCAGGCTCATCGACCAATGTATATAAACCATTTTATCGCAGACTTCTGTGCCGACTCGAGGGGCTGAGTAATGACCGAGCCGACGCGCGGAAGGTGAAGGCTTCAGGTACGATGTTCCACAGGGCCGTACTAGGGAAACTGACTCGCTGATCGGTTCCGTCGGTTAGATTGCAGAGTGCTCACGCGTGAATGGCGGGGTCGATCATACTCGCCATCCGGGTCGGGGGCCTGTATTGTGCCTGCAGCAGGGGTTGCACCTTCGACGGCCTGTTTGTCACGTCCGCCGTCGGGCTTTGACTCCAGCTATAGACGCACGAAGGGCAATGAATTTCTCAACCTCCACTGACTCTTAGTCATTGGCCGACTTTTTAACGACAACGGCAATGAAGGCAGAATCCCCCAAGATTTTGAACCGAGTGAGCGGCTTCTTCCGGAGGTAGACATGAAGGTCTTGACTTGATGCTTGTGCTCAGGCTGGGCAATCAAGCATAAGAAATGATATACTGGATAAGCGGGAATCGCCGTGAGTGTTGCTGTGCTGACACTCACAGACCTGAACAATGCCCCCGTCCTCACGATCTGTCATCGAGGGAAGCTGCAGCGAAGAGTACCGTCTGCCCAAGCGCATCGTCTCGTCGGATGCTCTGCCTTCCCATGCAGCAAGCTCCGACAACCGTTTTGAGCTGCCCTGAGGATCATCGACGGCTACACATACTTGAGGCGACGCCAGGCACTGGCAGGCAGCACTATCCACTTATGACATAGGCAAGGTGTTGTGCTCTTACATCGTGCTATGTTAACCTTGTATTGCTCCGCAGATGGTTGATACCGTGACAGCTCATGGTGTTTTCACAAGCTATGGTGTTGAGATTCTCCCACAAGGCGGCACATCTCCGAGAACCAGCGGCTCAGAAAATTCTTTGCGTAGTGAAGTGTGCGTTCAAAGCTCTGTGCCCGGCATCCAGGGGCGACAGACGATATGACGCATTTGCTAGCCCGTACGTGGTACATGTCGTACCCTTGTTGTGGGACTGATAAGGGTCTAGCATAAAGGCTAGCCATGGGATGTTACATGTTACAGAGCATGTGCTACGCTACGACCGTCTACTGCGCCAGCAAGAATGTTTGAGCCGTCCCCGCACACAGTCACGTCAGATCCAAGCACATTCGCATATGCAGTGTGAGTGCCTTCAACAGCGTTGTGTATTCACCCTCCTGAAAGCCGCCACTTTCTCAGAGTAATCCAGAACTATATCAGTTATGCGACACTGGGTCAGTTCCCTGCCCCTTCAATCGTGGCCGCACGCACTGAATGACGGCCTGAACAGCACTCATAGTCTACGAGTATGTCATTACGTCGGACCAGGAGATTGCCTTGATCTGGAGACGCAAGGTCTCGGTTGGAACGATGCTATTCACTCTCAACCGTTACGGTGTCCTTGTTTATGCAATGTTCGGTGCATTATCGAGCTATGTTAAAACGCAACAGGTTCGTCCCTTCCACAAAGTTCTGTTTGAAAACTATTGCTGATCATTTGCATGGCTGTGCAGAGGTGTGTTTCGTAGTACGAAGTGGTCCTGGTGCAATGAACTAATATTCTTGAAGCTGCGAGGTCACGAACAGAATCACACAGGCGATGATACTATGGCTAATGCTGATCTTCGGCGGTGAGTGACTACTGATAATGCACAGAAGTTAAGATTCAACGGAGAATAACTGCTACCTAGTCTTCTCGGCGTTGAGAGTACGCGCTCTCTGCGACCGTGCGCTCCTGCTTCCGCTACTTGTGTTCAGCCTCAATCTTATTCAAGTGGCATTCAACATTGTGAGCCAATTCTCTCTTGGAGAATTACCACGGCCATAACCTACTTCCAGTACATTTTCGCCAGTAGCCGATCCGTCGTGACTAGCGCCAACTTTCCGACATGCTTATCTCACATATCTATCCCGCCAGGTCTGCGTGAACAGTACGTGTTTTGCAGTGGGTGTACCAAAAAAGCTAATGAAATGATGAACTGCGCATGGCTTAGAAGTATGTATTTGAGTTCTTTCAAGCGCAAAACACAGCGCTGACCCTTTGATATCTCGCAGTAGCAGTTGTAGCGCGGGCGGCAACCATATTGTCGGATTCGCTAGTGCTCATTGTTATCCTGAAGAGAACAGTGAAACACTATAATGATGCTAGAAGAGTACACGTGAGGACACCAGTGACAACCCTACTCATACGGGATGGTACGTCAACAAGGTAGTGAGCGTGAACCCAACTCAATGCATTTTCTACAGGTGTGCTCTATTTTGCGTGCGTGGTGCTCTCCTATTTGCTTTTACAAGCACCTCATACAAGCTACAGTGTAGCCCTTGCACTCAACGTGTTAGAGGTCATCGTATACTACAGTTCGGTACGTGGAACACCACTGTAGGGGACAACCTGATACTTATAGTTGGAGGAATCCGACGCCATAGGGCGCGGCCTACTTGCTTACATTCATTTGCTCGTATGTATAGCTCTTGATTGGACTTCCGAGGCTTCAGCTAAACACTGTATAGCATCACACCGATCCTCGTCTCTCAACTCATCTTCGACCTCCGAGAGGTCACCGAACGAGGCAATTCATACCACAATTCCCAATCTCTCGCTATGCCTTCATTTGCTGATCTAGGAATGGACACGATGAATGCAGGAGGCAGGCGTGAAAGCCAATCGAGGCTCGACTGTGATTACGGGAAGCAGCAGGGGGTGACTGAAGTGTTGGCTCCGAGAAGCTTGGGCTGGGGAGCTGAGGTCGGCATGGCAGAGGTGCACGATTAGGTGGGATAGTGGCAGGTTCCGAGGGACCCTTGACATCGATACCAATGAATGGAAGATGAATCTAGATAGCAAGCCAACTCTCCAGCCAGCACCCACGCTGTCTTCTGTACGCATGTGTAGCACCATCGGTGCCAAAGGCACGCCGTTTCCCAATACTGGAGGTGGGTGCATTCATCTCACTTGGCAGTCTTGTACATAATGCTGACTGGGAAAGACGAGCAAGCCTTGCAAATCCCAGTCAGAGCTCCAGCTCCGGTAGTGTGTCTATCGCTCACTTTTTGGTCGACTCCAATGCAAGACTACTTCTCCTTTCTCCACTAGGTGAATGATCCGTGTTTCCATCGGATTTGGAAAGTGCTAGTGGGAGCCTGCTTCGGCGGCCCTTATGCCCATGCGGCTAAGGAATGTTAAGCTGTTTGGCATAATCTTCCGTGCACGACGCTGATCCTTCTTTTTCCTAAGTACCAGTTTTCAGTACAATGTACGTCGCTCCGAGACTGTATCAAGGCTATCACTGGCAGAGCCATTTGCCAAGACCCGCCAAACTAGCAGCCAAGAACGCCCCACCCAGGTCAATGGTATTCCAGACCGCTGGCCATACCGTGCTCATGCAGCCGTCGACATACGTCGGAGAGGCGTGAGTCTCATCTACCCATTCGATTTCTTACGCGCGAGCGATGGCCAGGCATGCTAGTTGAGACTTCCCCCTTGCGCGAATCAACGGATATAATCTTCGAAGATGCATTTTTCGGCCGAACCGCCACTGCCGGTGAAGCATCCTCACTGCAAAGCGTGGCAATCGCAGACGGGATCGAAGAAGTATGTGCACGAATATGCATGGCTCTATTCAGCATACCAGGCTAAAGTCTTATTGACTGGCATTATAGGTTCTACGGGAAGCAGTCATTGAGCATGTGTAGAACGACAAGTCCCTCCAAGTTAACTTGAAGGAACGTGCACAACACTCCTACTAATACTACGTTACTATTCCTATGTGCACTACTGTATTAATAATGCTATGAAAAGCCGCTAGTGCCGGAGATGCGAGAGACACTCAGCGAATTACAGCATACCCTCATCTTACTCATGGTGGTGTTGGACGTCGACTTCTCATACTTATGTGCAACTTCTGAGATCTGAGGTCTGAGCGCCCGCATCAGTTTCGTGGTTGTTACTGAGCTGATTCCCACGGTCAATAATCCTCAAGCATCCAGACGCCGTTGAAATGAGCGCTAAAACCATCCGACTCGGAGCCGCGTTCATCGCGTTCAAGTTGAAGTTTCTAAGTTACCACCACGGTCGTGAGTGAGTCGACTAGAATAACAAGTCCGACGACGGCTGCTCATTGTATCTTAGGTGCGCTATAAGCACGCAAGGACGCAGGCTCGTCGATCAATGCATACAAATCTTGATCCGCAGACTCGAAGTGCTGAATAATCACCAAGCCGACGCGCGGAAGGTGAAGCACTGAGGACGATCTTCAAGTTCCACGAGGACCATAGGAAACCAATCCGCTTATCAGCTCCGTCGGTCAGGCCGCGGAATGCTCACACATCAACGCGGGGTATGTCATGGTCGCCATCCGAGTCGGGGCCTATACTTTGCCTGCAGCAGAAGGTCGAACCTTCGACGTTCTGTTTGTCACGTCTGCCGTCTCGGGCTTGGACGCCAGCTATAGAAGCGCGAAGGGAAAATGAATTGCTCAACATCCACATACCCTCAGTCACTCGCCAACTTCTCCAACTTCTCCAACGACAGCGATGAAGCCACAATCCTCCAAGATCTTGAACCGAGTGAGCGGCTTCTTCAAAAGGTATATAACACTCTCTTGTTTGACCCTTGGAGCCAACAATTCCTCTCAAACACTCACACTCAACCCTCCAGATCATCCTCGCAATCTTCCACTTCCAAACCAATGTCTGCCAGCAAAACGCCTGTTCTCTTCCTCGGTGCCACAGGTACGCAGTAGAACATTCTCATAACGATGGAGTGTGCTAACTGTGAACGTACGCAGGTTACATCGGGGGCTCTGTGCTTACCCGCCTCCTTGCTCACCCTGACGTCAAGTCTCTGGACATCACTGTTCTCCAGCGGTCGGAGAGCAAGGCCAAGGTGCTTGAGAAGCATGGTGTCAAATATGCTATAGGCTCCGTCACGGACCACCAGTTCCTCGAGGACCTCGTGTCGAAGGCGGATATCATTTTCTCCATCGTAAGTGGTTACATTTACGTACCGGAATGGCTTTACTGAAGCGATATATTAGACCCATGGTATTGATGTGCCAGTCATGCAAGCGCTTCTTAGGGGAACTAAGAGGCGGTTCGAGGCTACGGGCAAGGCTCCTATTCTTATTCATACGGTAAGCTCTATCACAAAAGGGCTTCGAAGCAAAGGCTGAATGCAGCTGTACAGTCTGGCACTGGTACCTTCGCCACACCGGCAAAGGGCATGCACTCGCGTGACTTGGTGTACGACGACCGGAACGCCGGCCAAATCGAGACCCTGTCGGACGAAGCCTTCTTCCGGGCAATTGACAAGGAGATTGTAGCAGCGGACAAGCAAGGTGCGTTGCAACGCTCGCCCGAGTCCTGCATAGTGCTGAGACTCACGACCGCTCACGCAGGCCACGTCAAGAGCTACATCATCCTCCCGGCGACCATCTACGGTCTGCCTTCCGGCCCGTTCGTCGATGCAGGCATCCAAAGCCTCTTCTCCATCCAAATCCCCGCGCTCGTCAAGACGTCGCTTGCCCGAGGACAGGGCGCTGTGGTCGGCAAGGGGCTTGCGGTGTGGAACAACGTCAGCATTGACGATGGTAAGTCCTCCTCCCCGTAGCGCACTTACCCTCGAGGCTGACTCTGTCGCAGCGGCGGACTTGTACATTGTCCTGTACAACGCCGTGACCAAGTCTGGCAACACTCTCGGGCACGGCCGCGAGGGCTACTACGTCTGCGAGAACGGCACATATGCCTGGTACGACTTGACGAAGGAGATCGCGAAGGTCCTCCACGAGAAGGGTCTCGGCAAGAGCCCGGAGCCGACATCGTACACCCCCGAGGAGCTGGCCAAGTTCTTCCCATCCGAGGTACGTTGTCTATCGATGCACGAGGGTTGTAATATTGACAGTCTTCTGCGCGCAGGATATCGGAAACTTCCTCGTTGGCAGCAACTCTCGCGCTGCGGGCAACCGGTCGAGGTCCATTGGCTGGAAGCCTAAGCACACCACTGCGGACATGCTGGCGAGCATTCGCCCTCAGGTTGAGGCAATCATTAAGTCGCAGGAGGCGTAGTAACCGACCTGAAGACGATGTTGTCTGTCCATATCTGCCCTAGTAGAGCAAGCAGCCACAACCCGTCAGAGTTCTCTTATAATGCGACGCTGTCATGTATATTTTCCCTTCATACATATATGATAATTATAATGGATGTTATTGCCCTATCGCGGCCCGACAGTACTCTTGCTCTCAATTCCCCTTCTACTCCATGGCGGAACTCGCCTTCACAAGCGGCCATTGATGGGTTATGTCCGACGGACTGTGGTTCTCGTCCATGTAACGCTTGTGATGGGGATTGCCGTGATCATGCGCATATGCAACATCGACCACGCCGGAGGAGGTACGGTTGATGCGATAGAAAGACACAAGCCCGTCCGCGTCCCTGAGAAACGCCATCGTCCGCAACGACGGGCAATTCGCCGCGAAAACCTTAACCACGCTGTCGGCTTCGCCCCAAAAATACATGTCATTCGCGGTCCTCGTCATACCCTCCTGCTCGGGCGGGAAGCCGTCCTCGAAGTCCGTCAAGTTGACCGGAGCCGCGGTCGAGTAGATGTTGAGATTCCAGCCGAAATGCTCCAGCCTGTTGAAGCGCCTGAACCGCTCGGCATATTCCCAGGTAGGTCGCGGCCAGAAGACCACCTTCGTCTTGCTTTGGCGGCTACTATCGCGGTACGCCAGGGTCAAAGACAGGAGGTCCGGGCACGCATCTGCGATGAGGGCGATGATATTACTTTCGCCGTATTCGACCCCATCGAGTATGAGATACTGAAGCGCAGACCCGCTCAGGGTAAGAAGGAGGCCCCGAAGAATTGGATATGGAATGCCGTAGGATACGGAGAGTTTGAAGTGTGTTAGAGGAAGACGCCTTTCAGCTATGCTTGATGCCTGGGTCATGAGAGTGACGAGGTCGCCCCAAGCTGAGGGAGGCAGCTCGACGAAGTGTAGTTTCTGTAAGTTCACGAATGGATTGACGCCTTGGAATCCTACGGGGGGAGCCAGTGTCCATGTGGCAAGGTGTAGCCATTTGAGGTTGGGCATGGAAGGGAGGAGCGACCAGACATTCTCCTGCTCATGCGCATAGATTCTGAGCGTCCAGTTTGTGATGCATGAGTGAACATCAGCCTCGTCATCCGGACTGCTGGTTGCGTAGCACGACGTGAGCTGGAGGTGCCATAGCCTGGGAAGCGCAAGTATCGTCTTCTTCAGCTCGTCCGAGATGAGCAAGCCCACGATGGTCAAGCTGCGAAGCTTGGGGCAGCGAGAGACAACCCTGCTGAGATCCGACGCTATTGGCGTTAGGTATTCCATTAGGCCGCTTTCGAGCGAGTTCCACCCAGCCATGCTGAGACGACTTCCCAAAGTTGCATAGACATTGAGGGACTCGAGGGAATAGGTCATATGTTCGCTCTCAAGCAAGCAAGAAGTGTGCTTGTGGAACTGATCTCGCGCCTCCAGCAGAAGCTTACGGACGTACGCTTCACGAGCACTAGGCTCGACGGCCTCAATGTCGTCCATGCGTCCTAGACATGGCAGGTGAATGGTTCGGTTCTGATCGTTATTGTTTAGTGACTAGAACTACCGGTCAGGTTGGATTTATAACGACTTACCGTATAGATGTACTTCATTGCTATGGTTCGCAGTACGCGACAGACAGAAGCCAGGCGTCGTCCGTCGTTTATGCCGACGAAACCCATGATGATATGCAAGAGCTCTGGGGAAGATTCAAAAGCTTGATGACCTGAAACTTCGGCTGCTTGTTTATGCTGAAGGTTTCACGAACCTCGCCTGAATGAGGGGTAAGTACATATCAAGCATTCATGTCGAGCCTGAACGAAACCGTACCAATCACAGCAAAGATTGCATTCATATTATTGAGGGAAAACCTCATCTGCCATGTCCGCTCGAAGGCTTCTAGCGTCCGGATCAGTACGGTATTTATGCGGGATACATGGGTTGCTGGCGTATGACGTAGTACGTACCAAGTGCTTCATTGTTGCTGCCGTGCAGGAACTCTTGGGACTCCACCGCATGCTGCAGCAGCTCCGAGAAGTGCTCCGTGAACTTAGTAAACCTGCGAAAGGCCGATTCATATCGAGGTTTGTGACGACCAGCGAGGTCTAGGCTTCCCTAAAGAGACATCAGGGATGTTGTTCGAATGTAAGAAAGAACCTGCATACCGCATGAAAACCCTTCAACGACTCACACAGGCGAAGAAGACGGTATGTGACGCCCTTCGTGGACACAGGGTCATCACAGGCGTCGCGGGAAAGCCTGCGCTCAGACTGATCTGCCCCATGAAGCGTATGGGAAACCTGACGGCGTTCTTCTTCCTCGTATAGTCTAGTGGGGTAACTGCCTTTGTAACGCTCTAGACGTACCGTCGACAAACAAAACTCATGGGATGGAGGTGAGATACGTACGAACGAATGTCTCCCCATACAATTGAGCTCTACGCTCAGCCTCGTGCGCTAGAATGTCCTCGTCGTCGGAATCCATTGCAGTATACTCCTAAATACTCGTAGAGAATTTCAAAACTTCGCACAGCGAGTATGAGGTGTGGTGGGTTGTATGTTGGCTGGTGAAGAATAACATATTTTTCGATCGACTTGGTTGAGTCCAAGACGGATTTGCAAGCGCGCGTCTATTTGCCGAAAGCACCCACTCGCGCCAAAACCGCACTCGATGACCGACCATCCACCGATAATCGTAGGACTGAGTGTCGGAGATAATATACGCAGAACAGCAAGGATAGCACTTGTGCATTACAGATTCTAATGAGTGCTGTTGGCAGAATTTGGCTCGACGAAGGGCCAAAGATGAAGAAAAGACGGGTCATGGTCGAAATATTCTCGCATATTACCAAGGGCCATATCTGTGAGCTCGACCGCATCGGCACTTGAACGCTCGATGCGATAAAAGTTCC
>JAKOGH010000804.1:0-13416 GCA_024811115.1 Terana coerulea
CTCTGTTCGTTCACATGCTTTATTTCCTGTGGAGCATGGAGGCAACCTTTTTGTGTCCTCAGCACATCTTAATGCCCCTGCCCGAATATTAAAATGTCTTGCTTATGCTGTTGTACAAGTTTAACGAACAAGGAAGGCAAGAATCTCGCAGCCGACTCCGAGATCAAAGGCGTACAATCTTCTGTCGAGCCATGAAGCGCATTGAAAGATGAAACATACATCTCGGAAGAATGAGCAGTCAGGTGGGTATACTTCAAAAGTGATTGGATGGCAACACAGCTAAACACTTAATAGAAGGACGCTTCGAGGAAAACACAAGATATATTATTTGAATTATCAGAAGACATGGAAGCCTGGGCACAAGTTGGTTTCGTCCTCGAAGATCGTCCTCGAAGAGTACTTGTCTCGACGACCGCGAAGAGGTCTGTGCCAGGACGACCACAGGCGGCCGTCCCCGTCGAGAATACATTTGCACTGGTCAACATGCAAGCTACCTAACAACTGCCGCCACGGGACGATGATGAGGGAGGGTATATGAGGAGAGCCTCAATAAACGGTAGGTGGGTGTACATGGAGAGTCTCGACCAACAGATGGAGGGAGTGTGAGGAGAGCCTCAGTAAACGGTAGGTGGGTGTACAAAGAGAGTCTGGACGAACACGGGAGGAGGTGTGAGGAGAGCCTCGATAAACGGTAGGTGGGTGTACAGGGAGTCTCGACGAACACGGAGGAGATGTGAGGAGAGCCTCGATAAACGGTAGGTGGGTGTACAAGGAGAGTCTTGAAAAACAGAGGGAGGGAAGGGCGAGGAGAGCCTCAATAAACGGTAGGTGGGTGTACAAAGAGAGTCTGGACGAACACGGGAGGAGATGTGAGGAGAGCCTCGATAAACGGTAGGTGGGGTGTACATGGAGAGTCTTGACGAACACGGGAGGGAAGGTGAGGAGAGCCTCGATAAACGGTAGGTGGGTGTACAAAGAGAGTCTGGACGAACAGAGGGAGGGAAGGTGAGGAGAGCCTCGATAAACGGTAGGTGGGCGTACAAGGAGAGTCTCGACAAACAGAGGGAGGGAAGGTGAGGAGAGCCTCGATAAACGGTAGGTGGGTATGGAAGGGGGTGTCACGGAGGGGAGGAGAGCAAGCTCTGGTCTGTTCCAAGCCAGAATGGCCTGGCTTATATATGTTTGGAGGCTGACCCTGCACGGGACCTCGTCGCGGTCCGTTTATTCTCAATCAACAAGCCCAATAAACGCGCTAGTCTCGATCGCCCGGCGGCTGGCGCAGCCTTCGGCGCTTATTTGGCTTTCCCGGAACCGCACGGCTTTCAGAGCACTCTCTTACGGGATCTTTGTCTGGTATACGCTCAGTGCGACTAAGCTACTCCCATCACATATCCGTGTCCTTGTACGACCAGTCTGCGAGTGCACCAGGACGGCCTTTCATGCCCAGGCTCCCAGGCTTTGTGGCGTTTGATCTGATGCCCCTCGGCTTCAGCCCCGATTTGCTTCCGTGTCGCTCTCTTCTTCCGACTCGCCGGCTCGGCTGCTCCCTTTCAGGCCTTGTCGGGGACTGGCTCCGTCAACGCTACGCTGCCAGCAGGTGGCACTTGTATTGCTGCAAGTAAGCCCGTGTCGTACAACCAGCTCACGCATGCTCAGCTTCGGCTTACTAAGGCAACCACGGCGACTGGGAACCTCCAGCGTCGACCTAAATGGGAGACGATCTTGCGGCCGGCGTACTCGGCGGTCTTCCGATCTGGGAACATCCATCAAAGACGCGTCGCTGTCACGCTGGGGGTATATGTACTCTCTCGTCCCAGTTGCAGACCGTCAGTGTCACCCCAGGTCGTTTCCTCCCCCCCCCCCCGCGCACTCCGGAGTCTCTCTCCGTCGGCACTGAGCGCAACCTCTTAGGCGACATACAGCGACCTGTTCCCATCTCCCCGTACCCTCTCCCATCCCGACCCTTCTGTTCTGGACTCTTGGATCCTGGGCGGCGATGTCTCAGCGTACCAACACCTTGCCGCGTCGTCCACCTCAGGCTGCGTCCGCCGTCGCCTCACCGGACCTCTCTCAAACTGCCCCAGCCAAGCGACGTCGAACGAACGAGAATCCGCCGCCGTCTATCCCCAGGAAAACCCAGGCTCCTGCGCCGGCCGCCTCGAGAGCCTTCTCCAAGCCCCCTGCGACACCTCCAAACCAACCGCTGATTCAGACGACGCCTGCACCAGACCCGTTCCGTATCAACGACGGAGACCTCATTCTCCGCAGCTCTGACAACGTCGATTTCGTCGTCCACAGCGGAGTCATCGCCGCAGCCTCTCAGGTGTGGGAACGCCAGCTGAAAGGCCTGTACCACCCACCCATCCTCCAGCCTCGCCAGCCGTCGGACACCCTCCCCAAGCGCCCGAATTTCTCTCGTCGTGTCCTCAACACCCAGGCACGCGCCGACGTGCTGCACCCTATTCTCCTCCTTGTCTATTTGTGCACGGACAACCCTCCGATCTGTGACGTCAAATTCGCCGTCCGGCTTCTGTGCGACTTGACCACCCTCGACATGCCCCTTCAGCGTTCGCTCATCGCTAAACAACTCGGTGCCACCACCAAGCAGTACTGGCCGCTCGCCTTCGCCATCGCTGTTGCCGGCGACTGGCCAGACCTCGCTCAGGCCGTCCTTCAATTTACTTTGGCTCTTCCCTACAATGAAGACGCCCTATTTCGGTACAACGACGAGGGTCGCCATGCCATCGCAGGACCGCCTTTAGGCCCAGCCGACGAGTCGAGATTCTCGAGGTACCGGGAGTCTTGCGCGGCGGCGGTGTCATCCCTCATCCGCATCGTCCCTAATCCAGCAGGCACAGCAACGACCATTGCCCTGCCGTTCGTTGGCACCGTGAAATGGGCCTTCTTTAGGTGTGCTCAGCAGCATCCTGACGAGCGCACAGTGACTGCTCGTATTCACGGCGGGAGGGATGTGCAAGCGCCAGGGTGGTTAGTGCCGTACGCTTCCGAGATGCTTGGGAGGATTTGTTTTTGTCCTGCGGCGTCGACGGTACTGGACATGACCATCTTCGAAGCGATGTCGCAGGACGCTGCCGCGCACTGCACAGGTTGCTCTTCACATGTTCTGAGCGACTTGACCAAGTTCAATCAGGCATTGGCGGCCGCCATCGACGGGACTGTTGCAAAGGTATGTTATCCTGTCATGCTCGCTGTGCATGTGCTGATTGGACCCGTACAGGTGCCAGTCTGGTGGGGGCGGATTACACCAAGCCCGGTCGATATCCAGCGCTTCATCGATGACAAGCCGGTATGTGACCTCGACGCTGTTGAACTGCATTTACTCATACTTCGTCCAGGCTTTACCGTCTGGGCCAGCCCCAAGCACGATGCCGCCGCAAGCATGAATCCTCCACAGCCCAGCACAGCCTAATACCCAACAGTCCTTTCACGTAGCTTGCAGCCCCATACTCTATTGTCTGTATACATACCACTCCCTTTTACTCATATTGTACGGATTTTACATAGTGGATAACTACCTTTTTGAATCAAAGTCTGGACTACAAAGGCTCGGGGTCGGGGTCGCCGAGTTACAGCTTGTATGCAGAATCGGGCATGCTCGCTGTGCAGAAGTAGTTCTATCAAACATATCATCACTCTATGGTGGTTGCCACCGTCCTTACAACGCCATGTAGAATATATTATAACAGCGGTAAGTCTGGAATATCTGCATAAGGGAGCAGAGCAGAACTAGCGCGCTTTACATATGATGTCGCCGAAGAATGTTTGCTTCAACTTGACCTCTGTCTCGTCCTGACATCGCGGAGGAAATCTGTGACCGCACCGAGACTCCGGTATAAAACTTGTAGTCAACCGCGCGCAGTCACGAGCCCGTACAGCAGAAATGTACTGCATGCACTGGTTCAAGCCGGTTGGAAGTAGAAACCAACCACTAACGGTTTGAGCAAGCCTTGGTCACCTGGAATCTGGTGCATGTTCGTTCAGCACCTGGTCGATGGGTTGGGCGTTTCGAACGTACCTTGCAGCATCGGTGTGTATGGCATCATGGCGCAGACCTTGTTGCCGCATATAGCCCCACGCATGAACACCGAACGCGATCAAGTGCCTAGATTCTCGTCAGCACACGCCGCTGCATGCAGGTCCAAGAATACGCACCTTCGCAATAATCCTTGTACCATCTAGTGGACCTCCATAGCCTTCTAAGTATGCCCAGCGATTGCGTCAGGGTGAAGCACGCGTTGTGCCTGTCCCTCCACTGGTCAACAACGAGCTGCTGGGTGATGGCGTCAGCAGCAAGAGGGTGACACCAGACGTTGTGTACTGTACGAGGTAAGGCAGCTGTTCCAGGACGAAGATGTTGCACAGTGCTGTCGGTGCGACGGCAGGGTGGTCAGATGAACGCCCCATTGCACGCTTCGAGGATGGATGTCGTGGTTTCGAGACGTGGTCCGGTGTGAGTTAACGATCTCGGTTCGGCAGCAGAGGTGTAAAGGAGTATATATACGTAGGTCTCCACACTGATCCTCATCTTTGAGTACCGCGCTAAAATGCTGCTTGAAGACGCTCACCATGACCTTGATGTCGACTTCAGCCGCGCCGCCGCTTCTGCAGAGCGTCGATATAGTACGCGTACATTGTACCACGAGCCCGGATACGCCCTCTCGTCTCTGGATACCTCGTGGGCGCACTTCGGGGGCTTGAGAGACTAACGATTCATCCTGGCCGGAATGTGACGTAGTACCATAAGCACCAGTATCTTTCTGCCGGTACGAGTATGTGTCACGGTGGGTGCTGGTATCTTTCTGGGAGTGCGCTCTCACAACATCCGTGTCTCGCAGGAGTCGTTCCTGCGAGACACGGATGTATAGTTGTCTACAGAAATGCTCAGTGTAATCCATATAGTATGAAAAGGTGATGCACGTACCTGGTTCTACGTATCCCCGCCACACAGTCATTCATATAACCGCTCTACAGCAACGATCACTCCAACGTTGATGGAACCCGAGCTGCTTTCACGGTGCCAAATAATAGGAGGTAAATCGTAGTCGATGAGCGTCGCATATAAAGCCAGTCGAAAGTAGGTGAGCTGGATAGATGTTCAGCACACGTAGGTTGGCGACCAGTAGTGGGCGGTGGTGACAGCGAGCGGAGAACCTTATCTCCAAAGCGCTAACATTTCCCGGACTCGGTGGAGACTGCCGAGACCGAGCGATTGCATCGAGGCGCCACAAAGCCACGTCGTGGCTGTCTCTTTTGCATGTCTCCCTCCGACCTCAAGCTCGCGCACCTGCCTTTATTCATTTGGAGTGATATCGAGGGTGCCGTCGCGGACATTGGTCAGTCCCAAAGCTCTTGAAGCGGCTCGGATACCGTAACTTAACATCTTCTGGTCGCAGGAACACCGTGACGGCGCTGAGCGCTGATATGAAGAACAAGGATCACACGTGGAAGCCATACCCGGGCGGCAGCTCAGGGGCTCATGAGAGACTGATCTGCCTTGAAGAGACCAAATATACCCGAACAGCCTGAGCGAGGCCCAGGAGCGAACGTCAACTCCAAAACCCTCATAAAGCGGAGTTTCTCGCAAGCTTTGTCGAAGACAGGCTCACGCCTAACCCCGTACTTCTCTCCTCCGACCCACCCTTGCCTCTTGTAATGCACTGTTTCAACTATGTCTTCCGTCTTCCTGAGAGTCTAGGCGGCCTTCAATGCTCCGTGAATCGCTACACTCCCGGGTCGTCTGAAGAAAGTTCCGAAAGCGCACCAGAAAACAGTGAAGGGCTCACCCTTGTGTGCGCCCATTGCACTAGCACTCGTACGTCTTGCACTCAAAGAAGTACAACATATACTGACAAGGCACTTCAGACAAAGAACAGTGGGAGCCCACTATCCAGACGCTGTTTGAGCTTGCGGGCGGCTCGAGCGATGTGCACATTCACGAGGTTTGGTCCCTCGACTGCACCAACCACGGGGATTCTTCCATCTTGAACGATGGCTTGCTCAATGATAATAAACCTGTCTGTGAGTCTCCAGCCTGCTTATTGCGTTGCATTTCAAGCGTTGACATTTCCTTCTTATCACAGCGGTGAAAGATTACGGTGCTCTCTTGCAGTACCGTGAATTCCGACGTGCTAGCGGGACGCTCGTGTGGTGGGTATAGGGCATTCATCCAGTACCACTGCCTGGTAAGCTCCGCTTATCTGTGCTTAGGCGTACACTTAATGCGGAGTACAGGTGCCTTGCCAGTGCACTCAAGACTGCATCTGTTACTCTGGCCGACGCGTCTGCTGTGATTCTCGTTGAACCGGTGATGGTGCCGCCGCCGCTAGAAGACCCTGATCCTCGAATCGAAATTGGTAAAAGGAACATGGAGGGGGTATTGAAGCGTCGCGATCGCTGGGACGACACTGTGGAACTGCGTACATGGTTGAGGAAACGGTTTCCTTATAAGACTTGGGACCGGAGGATTTTCGACATCTACATGGTACGTACTATTTATCCGAGAGACTACTGTCCTGCACTTACGTTGTCACAGAAACATGGGTTTCACTCGATCAAGGACTCGGCTGGGATAGAATCCGTCACATACAAGTGCAAACTATCTCAGGAGGCCGGACTTTACGCACGAAGACCATGTGCTCGCAGGAGAGCTTATCAGCGCGATGTGCGCCCACGTTCCGGTGCACGCTGTTTTTGGAGAGCGACCAGAAATGGTGTACGTAGCAACATTCTCTCTCTTCCTTTTCGTCACCGAACATGCAATTGTAGATCCCTGAAGTCGCGGGGTATTATCTGTGATGCGATTAAAGGAAGGGCAATGGCGTCCATTTCGATCGTCAAGGCTGCCGGTCATCTCGTGAGTTGTCTCTGAGTGAGATTGTAAGCATGCCAGGACACTTACAGCTCTGGTCTCAGGCTGTGCAAGAAAACCCTGACGGCGTTGCCCAAGCCATATTCGATGTTCTTACTAGTCATCCCATTCCGGTCCGTGGTAACACACTGGGCGTTGTAGCACCGAGGGCGTCGCTGTGACGAAATCTGCGCGTTGATTCTAGTGCCATGATCAACGTTGCGCGCCGGCTCTGTTGCCCGGTCGGTCAGATGCTCGAAAGAGTTCCGCCATCTGAATGAGTTTAGTTGGCTCTTGCCCACGCCTGCTTATGGCGAAATGTTGTTCTGATGTAATACACATGAAGTATTCCAACAACGCGAAACAACAATATGTATATCATTTAAGAACTACTTCTGCGACACCACGGGGCATAGTAGAAGTTAACGCATGATGCGTGATGAGGCCATCCACTGTCTCGGCGGCTTGTTGAAGGTTGCGATAACACTCACGGTGGAGCTGACATCTTCAACGGGTGGGCCACCGCGACTTTCCTGCTACAGGGCACACTGGCAGCTCTTGGAGTACGCGAAGGTTGATGTAGAGGATGCCGAGGATGAAACCGCGATAACACTTGCACGGCCTGGACGCTGAGTGGAACGCCGGGAATCGTAGTGCCCACCAACAGCCAGCTCCGGCGAGGCAAGTCCTCCCGTCAGATACGGGGTGAACATAGCTGTTTTCAGCGTCGATGAGGGCCACAATTATAGCAGGGCATTCAGGACTGGCAAGAGCTGGAAGAAATGGGTAGCGATACGGTCCGTATGCTCACTATAGGCCTTAAGTGAACGAGTTAATGCAAGGATAATAAAACCTCACCTTGTCTAGGCTGAACTAGCTCGTGCACTCCTGCTGATGCATAGTCCTGTCGTCGAGGCATGCAGTGGCATAATTGTATGTGAATTAGCCTCAAAGTGTCCATTAAATCTGAAGCTGTATTCGAGCATCAGAACGGGCGCATATACGAAGCCATGGTAACACTTACTATGCCTGGAGAAACGTGAACAAGGACGTCTGCATTTCTCTGATGCCGCAGCGTCTCGCGAATCAGGCCCTCTGTGCGATGCACCGTCGGAATGCAATTACGAAACGGGACGTGAACAACGCGGCCAGAGGACGAAGCAGCGATGTAGACCTACAGAGGACGCAGAGTGAGCAGTCGGCTGGGAATCCGAGCTCTCAAAACACGCACGTACCTGAGAGCTATCCAATACGCTAGACCTTTATTATTCCTCCTACTATTATCCTCGGCGAACGCATATGGCTGTGGCGGTCGCATCAGCTTCAGACCGGTTGAACGTCTCCGTAATCCGCACTGCATCGTGCTCAAAACTTTGGACACAGATCATTACTCGCCATGATTTGCTGCACGATAACACCAGCTGGGTTGTGGACGGGCATGTTGTGATTGCCGTGTACAGTGTCAGACCCGTCCACAGAATAGTGATGTCGTCGGGACTAACTGAGACCGAGCGCAAATCACCACAGCTTTGGCAAAGTGTACACAATGCCATTCTATAGCAATAGAGTCGTGAGTAGCAATATATGAGCATGCATGAGCCTAGCTGGCGCACCTGAGGTCCAAACGCTTATGACTGCCCTTCTCACTACCTAGCCCAAACCAGGCACTGCCTACAGGCACCAGAAGTCTTCCATACGGCCATTTCTCCACGCCAAACAGCATGTTCTTCCTGCGGTCGTCTTAAAGCCCTAGATGTAGCCAGTTGCGCGTAAGGTCGCCTGAGGTCGCTTGCCAGTCGACGTTGCTGATGATCACGACAAGAGTATTACCCTAGGAGCGTTGTGCAGTTGCGGAGGCACCGAGTGCTGGTGGGTTGAGAGACGGTCCGGAGTCATTGCCAGCGATTCAGGAACTCGACATGGAGGAAGGGAGCAAGGACTGGAGACACTTAGCGCCCATCGCCACGACTTGCTCTCTTCCGTAATTATCCCTCCTGCTCGCGTCCGACGAGGTCCAGACACCGTTCTCTTCCACCGCCATCATAATCCAAAAGCACGAGGGAGTAAAATGCACGCCGTGAGTGGAAAGCATGCTTTCAGTGGTGTATTCTAACAGGCGGAGGCTGATTTTCTCCATCTGAGCAGGGACCGTGACTGCCGCGGCGGGCGAGCGTACCTCGCATCCGCGAATTGCCGCTCCATCGGATATATGTGCAGACGATTAAAGTGTATGCGCGTGTGCGTACTCGAAGGTGCGTCTTCACGCAGCCAGTTACTATTTCTCAGCTGAATTGAAATTATTTTCAGATTATACCGTGACGCGCCTCAACGTATGCTATTTCACAGGCATAAGATGCGCAAATTGCATGCTTCCTGTCCTTGTCGTTAAGTAAAAGAAGGGCAACATCCACGCGGCGGCAGGTACTTAGTCGACGCGTAATGTGACCATCCAAGACGGTTGTACTTAGCTCTAATCATTCCGCCGATATAACGTACGCTTGTCGCCATCATCACGCTAAGGGTACTGGTTATTCTCTTATAGCAACTCGCCACCGGTCAAGGAACTGAGAGCGCAATGATAAAGACGCAGACTGGCCGACGCAGATACTTGCCTCTTCGTGAAGCTCTCGTGCGGGGGCTGCCGGGTGGGTCAGTTAAACTTGCTGGGCCCAGCGTTGCCTCGACTTCTAATGATTGTTTGGCCCCTGGCGCGGAATCATAATGTCGAAGTGCAAGAAGAAAGCCAGGTAAATACAGCCTACCAGTCGTTCGAGAAGGAACCGGCTAACGATAATGCAAAAAGGAGCTGGTGAATATGAGCAAAAACAATATTACTGCAAGCTATGGAAGTACACTGGAGCCTTGGCACAAGTTAGTTTCGTCCTCGGGGGTCGGACCCGAGGAGTACTCGTCCCGGCGACCGCGAAGAGGTCGTGCCAGGGCAGCGACAAGTGGCCGCCCTCCGCCGAGAATACATTGGAGCGAGGACAACAGATGGAGTATCTACAGAGACCGGGCTGCGACCACACACGGGGCGTCCCCGCAGTGACACACACTGGAACCTTGGCAAGAAAGCAGGACGCCGAGGGCGAACCCCGACACAGGGCGAACCCCTAAACCCCCACGGACGAAGGGCGAACCCGGAGAGAAAAATACTAGACAGTGATGGACGACAAGGCGAACCTTGACGCAGGGCGAACCCCAGACCACCACCTCCAACCTCAACGAAGGGCGAACCCTGAGACAGAAGAAGTGGCATACAGCGGACGCCAGGGCGAACCCAGACGCAGGGCGAACCCCCAAGCCGCCGACACCACCGTTGACGAAGGACGAACCCTGAGAAGAAACGACTGGTGAATGATGGACGTCAAGGCGAACCCCGACGCAGGGCGAACCCCAGACCACCACCGCCGGTCTCGATGAAGGGCGAACCCTAGGAGAGAAGGGACGACATACAGCAGACGTCGAGGCGAACCCCGACGCAAGGCGAACCCCTAAACCGCCAACGCCATCCACGATGAAGGGCGTGCCCTGAGAGAGAAGTGAGGAAGGGAGGTATCGCGGCGGTGAGAGACGAGCTCTGGCTTTCCAACAGCAAAACATATGGGCTCGCTTTATACTCTGCGCGGCGGACAGTCACGAGGCTGTCAACCGTGGTATGTTTATTCGCAATAAACAAGATCGTCGCCCTAGACTCGATCAGAGCCGCTCGGCCTCGGCGCTAAGATCGGCTGGACACTGCGCCTGCCATACCTCAGACTACATGCTCCCACCTTCTCACCGGTGTAGACTGCAAATATTTATCATGTTTGAACCAACCCATGTCTTTCATTTCTTATATTTTGCTTTGCTCTCGTGCGCACTGTTGCTTGCGGCTGATCGAGAGGCGATGTGTCGCCGTTAGCCGCGATCAGCTTTGTGGCGTTTGATCCGAAGCCAAACCAAGCCAATCTCCCCAAACCGGGACCGTGGTCTAGTTCTCGTTCCAAGACCCCTAAGCACATCCGGCAAGTGTGCAGATTCTTACTAGCTGTCCTATACATATGTGCAAGTGCAGCAGAAGGAGGCTGTCTCGTTGTGGGCACGCCGACTCGGATAAGCGCTTACGCCGGGCGCAGAAGCTCCCGCTGAGCGATCGGATCGGGGCTAGCGCCTCGGCCATGCTTGTTGATTCCGAATAAACAGACCGCGACCAAGTCCCGTGCAGGGTCAGCCTCCAAAGATATATAAGCTAGGCCATTGTGGCTTGGAACAGACCAGAGCTTGCTCTCCTCCCCTCCGTGACACCCCCTTCCATACCCACCTACCGTTTATCGAGGCTCTCCTCACACCTCCTCCCGTGTTCGTCCAGACTCTCCTTGTACACCCACCTACCGTTTACTGAGGCTCTCCTCGCACTCCTCCATCTGTTGGTCGAGACTCTCGTTGTACACCCACCTACCGTTTATTGAGGCTCTCCTCACCTTCCCTCCCATGTTCGTCAAGACTGTCCTTGTACACCCACCTACCGTTTATCGAGGCTCTCCTCACATCTCCTCCCGTGTTTGTCGAGACTCTCCTTGTACACCCACCTACCGTTTATGAGGCTCTCCTCACCTCCCTCCCTCTGTTCGTCCAGACTCTCCTTGTACACCTACCGTTTATCAGGCTCTCACATCTCCTCCCGTGTTCGTCGAGACTCTCTTTGTACACCCACCTACCGTTTATTGAGGCTCTCCTCGCACTCCCTCCATCTGCTGGTCGAGACTCTCTTTGTACACCCACCTACCGTTTACTGAGGCTCTCCTCGCACTCCCTCCATCTGTTCGTCGAGACTCTCCTTGTATACCCACCTACCGTTTATCGAGGCTCTCCTCACATCTCCTCCCGTGTTCGTCCAGACTCTCCTTGTACACCCACCTACCATTTATTGAGGCTCTCCTCGCCCTTCCCTCCCTCTGTTTGTCGAGACTCTCCATGTACACCCACCTACCGTTTACTGAGGCTCTCCTCATATACCCTCCCTCATCGTTTCGTGGCGGCTGTAGTTAGGTAGCTTGCATGTCGACTGTTACAAATGTATTCTCGGTGGGGGACGGCCGCCTGTGGTCGTCCTGGCACGGACCTCTACGCGGTCATTGAGACAAGTACTTCTCGAGGACGACCCTCGAGGACGAAACTAACTCGTGCCAAAGCTTCGATGTCCTTCTATAGTTTGCAACAATATAATTTGATTGTATTCGCCAGCTCCTTTCCACACTGTCAGCCGTGTTCGTCTTATATGGGCCTCGGGTCGTATTTACCTGGCTTTTCTCTCGTGTTTCAATATCACAGTCCGCCGCGAGCCGAAGACAGTAACCGTAAGCACAGGTAATGTTGGGCCCATTCCAGGTCATCTGACTGGCAGCCCACTGCAGGAGAGCTTCGCGAAGAGGCAAGTATATAGTGTCGGCCAGTCTGGGTCTCCATCGCCGTGCTCTTGGGTCACTGAACAGTAGTAACTTGCTGCGTGAGAAGGATCAGTACTCTTAGCCCTACTGGCAGCCAGGTACAACTGCCTTGGATGGTCGTATTGCGCGTCGACCAAGCGCCTGCCTCCACGGGAATGATGCCCTTCTTCGACTGAACGGCAGGGACACATATGAAGCATGCAATATGCGGATTTTATTTCCATGGAATAGTATACATTGAGACACGCGACGGTATAACCTGAGGGGATTTTAAATTCGGTTGAGAAATCGGAAATGACCTCGTGAGGACGCACCTTAATCGGATACAAGCATGCGTATAAACGCCAAGTAGCTGCGGGTGTATTTGCTGGAGCAAAGTGCCGGAACAATACGTGGATGCGAGGCTCACTTGCAGCAGGCACGCTCGTCCGTCCCTGCTGAGAGAGAGATCAGTCTCCGCTAGGGATATACCACCGAGAAACTTGCGTTACGTTTATGGCATGCATTTCTATCCCTTGTGCTCTTGTATTATGATGGCGATGGAAGAGAAGGGTGCCGGGACCTCAATGGGACCATGTCAGACGCAAAGCAGGAGAGACATTAATCATGGCCGAGAGCAAGTCACGACGAGGGCGCTAATAATATCCGGCCGCTTGTTCCCTTCCGCCATGTCGAGTTCTTGAATCGCTGGCGATGACCCGGACCATCTCTCAAATGCGCCAGCACTTGCGTCTGGGACCGTACGACATTCCTCGAGCAGTATTCCAGTCGTGATTACCAGCAACGTCGACTGGCAGGCTACCTTGCGCGGAAAGCTACGTCTAGGGCTCCAAGACGACCGCAGCAAGCACAGGCTGCTGTGCACGATTGGAGATGGAGGCTTGGCCGTATGGCAGATTTTCGGTGCCTGTAAGCCGTGTCCGGTTTGAGCAGAGGCTGCGAGAAGGACAGGCTTGAGAGTTGGGACCTCAGGTGCGCCAGCTAGCCTCATGCATGCTAATACATCGATACTCGTGAATCTATCGTTGTAGAATCGCAGTACGCACACTTCAAGACTTGGCCAAGGCTGCGGTGCTTTGTGTTCAAACTCGGCTGCTCCCGACGACATCACCCTTCCTG
>JAKOGH010000805.1:0-51808 GCA_024811115.1 Terana coerulea
GGAGGGAGAGCAAGCTCTGGTCTGTTCCAAGCCAGAATGGCCTGGCTTATATATGTTTGGAGGCTGACCCTGCACGGGACCTCGTCGCGGTCCGTTTATTCTCAATCAACAAGCCCAATAAACGCGCTAGTCTCGATCGCCTGGCGGTTGGCGCAGCCTTCGGCGCTTATGTGGCTTTCCCGGAACCGCACGGCTTTCAGAGCACTCTCTTACGGGATCTTCGTCTGGTATACGCTCAGTGCGACTAAGCTACTCTCATCATATATCCGTGTCCTTGTACGACCAGTCTGCGAGTGCACCAGGACGGCCTTTCATGCCAGGCTCCCAGGCTTTGTGGCGTTTGATCTGATGCCCCTCGGCTTCAGCCCCGATTTGCTTCCGTGTCGCTCTCTTCTTCCGACTCGCCGGCTCGGCTGCTCCCTTTCAGGCCTTGTCGGGGACTGGCTCCGTCAACGCTACGCTGCCAGCAGGTGGCACTTGTATTGCTGCAAGTAAGCCCGTGTCGTACAACCAGCTCACGCATGCTCAGCTTCGGCTTACTAAGGCAACCACGGCGACTGGGAACCTCCAGTCGACCTAAATGGGAGACGATCTTGCGGCCGGCGTACTCGGCGGTCTTCCGATCTGGGAACATCCATCAAAGACGCGTCGCTGTCACGCTGGGGTATATGTACTCTCTCGTCCCAGTTGCAGACCGTCAGTGTCACCCCAGGTCGTTTCCTCCCGCGCACTCCGAGTCTCTCTCCGTCGGCACTGAGCGCAACCTCTTAGGCGACATACAGCGACCTGTTCCCATCTCCCCGTACCCTCTCCCATCCCGACCCTTCTGTTCTGGACTCTTGGATCCTGGGCGGCGATGTCTCAGCGTACCAACACCTTGCCGCGTCGTCCACCTCAGGCTGCGTCCGCCGTCGCCTCACCGGACCTCTCTCAAACTGCCCCAGCCAAGCGACGTCGAACGAACGAGAATCCGCCGCCGTCTATCCCCAGGAAAACCCAGGCTCCTGCGCCGGCCGCCTCGAGAGCCTTCTCCAAGCCCCTGCGACACCTCCAAACCAACCGCTGATTCAGACGACGCCTGCACCAGACCCGTTCCGTATCAACGACGGAGACCTCATTCTCCGCAGCTCTGACAACGTCGATTTCGTCGTCCACAGCGGAGTCATCGCCGCAGCCTCTCAGGTGTGGGAACGCCAGCTGAAAGGCCTGTACCACCCACCCATCCTCCAGCCTCGCCAGCCGTCGGACACCCTCCCCAAGCGCCCGAATTTCTCTCGTCGTGTCCTCAACACCCAGGCACGCGCCGACGTGCTGCACCCTATTCTCCTCCTTGTCTATTTGTGCACGGACAACCCTCCGATCTGTGACGTCAAATTCGCCGTTCGGCTTCTGTGCGACTTGACCACCCTCGACATGCCCCTTCAGCGTTCGCTCATCGCTAAACAACTCGGTGCCACCACCAAGCAGTACTGGCCGCTCGCCTTCGCCATCGCTGTTGCCGGGGACTGGCCAGACCTCGCTCAGGCCGTCCTTCAATTTACTTTGGCTCTTCCCTACAATGAAGACGCCCTATTTCGGTACAATGACGAGGGTCGCCATGCCATCGCAGGACCGCCTTTAGGCCCAGCCGACGAGTCGAGATTCTCGAGGTACCGGGAGTCTTGCGCGGCGGCGGTGTCATCCCTCATCCGCATCGTCCCTAATCCAGCAGGCACAGCAACGACCATTGCCCTGCCGTTCGTTGGCACCGTGAAATGGGCCTTCTTTAGGTGTGCTCAGCAGCATCCTGACGAGCGCACAGTGACTGCTCGTATTCACGGCGGGAGGGATGTGCAAGCGCCAGGGTGGTTAGTGCCGTACGCTTCCGAGATGCTTGGGAGGATTTGTTTTTGTCCTGCGGCGTCGACGGTACTGGACATGACCATCTTCGAAGCGATGTCGCAGGACGCTGCCGCGCACTGCACAGGTTGCTCTTCACATGTTCTGAGCGACTTGACCAAGTTCAATCAGGCATTGGCGGCCGCCATCGACGGGACTGTTGCAAAGGTATGTTATCCTGTCATGCTCGCTGTGCATGTGCTAATTGGACCCGTACAGGTGCCAGTCTGGTGGGGGCGGATTACACCAAGCCCGGTCGATATCCAGCGCTTCATCGATGACAAGCCGGTATGTGACCTCGACGCTGTTGAACTGCATTTACTCATACTTCGTCCAGGCTTTACCGTCTGGGCCAGCCCCAAGCACGATGCCGCCGCAAGCATGAATCCTCCACAGCCCAGCACAGCCTAATACCCAACAGTCCTTCCGTAGCTTGTAGGCCCATACTCTATTGTCTGTATGCATACCACTCCCTTTTACTCATATTGTACGGATTTTACATAGTGGATAACTACCTTTTTGAATCAAAGTCTGGACTACAAAGGCTCGGGGTCGGGGTCGCCGAGTTACAGCTTGTATGCAGAATCGGGCATGCTCGCTGTGCAGAAGTAGCTCTATCAAACATATCATCACTCTATGGTGGTTGCCACCGTCCTTACAACGCCATGTAGAATATATTACAACAGCGGTAAGTCTGGAATATCTGCATAAGGGAGCAGAGCAGAACTAGCGCGCTTTACATATGATGTCGCTGAAGAATGTTTGCTTCAACTTGACCTCTGTCTCGTCCTGACATCGAGGAGGAAATCTGTGACCGCACCGAGACTCCGGTATAAAACTTGTAGCCAACCGCGCGCAGTCATGAGCCCGTACAGCAGAAATGTACTGCATGCACTGGTTCAAGCCGGTTGGAAGTAGAAACCAACCACTAACGGTTTGAGCAAGCCTTGGTCACCTGGAATCTGGTGCATGTTCGTTCAGCACCTGGTCGATGGGTTGGGCGTTTCGAACGTACCTTGCAGCATCGGTGTGTATGGCATCATGGCGCAGACCCTGTTGCCGCATATAGCCCCACGCATGAACACCGAACGCGATCAAGTGCCTAGATTCTCGTCAGCACACGCCGCTGCATGCAGGTCCAAGAATACGCACCTTCGCAATAATCCTTGTACCATCTAGTGGACCTCCATAGCCTTCTAAGTATGCCCAGCGATTGCGTCAGGGTGAAGCACGCGTTGTGCCTGTACCTCCACTGGTCAACAACGAGCTGCTGGGTGATGGCGTCAGCAGCAAAGAGGGTGACACCAGACGTTATGTACTGTACGAGGTAAGGCAGCTATTCCAGGACGAAGATGTTGCACAGTGCTGTCGGCGCAACGGCAGGGTGGTCAGATGAACGCCCCATTGCACGCTTCGAGGATGGATGTCGTGGTTTCGAGACGTGGTCCGGTGTGAGTTAACAATCTCGGTGCAGCAGCAGAGGTGTAAAGGAGTATATATACGTAGGTCTCCACACTGATCCTCATCTTTGAGTACCGCGCTAAAATGCTGCTTGAAGACGCTCACCATGACCTTGATATCGACTTCAGCCGCGCCGCCGCTTCTGCAGAGCGTCGATATAGTACGCGTACATTGTACTCACGAGCCCGGATACGCCCTCTCGTCTCTGGATACCCGTGGGCGCACTTCGGGGGCTTGAGAGACTAACGATTCATCCTGGCCGGAATGTGACGTGGTACCATAAGCACCAGTATCAGGCTTTCTGCTGGTATGAGTATGTGTCACGGTGGGTGCTGGTATCTTTCTGGGAGTGCGCTCTCACAACATCCGTGTCTCGCAGGAGTCGTTCCTGCGAGACACGGATGTATAGTAGTCTACAGAAATGCTCAGTGTAATCCATATAGTATGAAAAGGTGATGCACGTACCTGGTTCTACGTATCCCCGCCACACAGTCATTCATATAACCGCTCTACAGTAACAATCACTCCGACGTTGATGGAACCCGAGCTGCTTTCACGGTGCCAAATAATAGGAGGTAAATCGTAGTCGATGAGCGTCGCATATAAAGCCAGTCGAAAGTAGGTGAGCTGGATAGATGTTCAGCACACGTAGGTTGGCGACCAGTATTAGTGAGCGGTGGTGACAGCGAGCGGAGAACCTTATCTCCAAAGCGCTAACATTTCCCGGACTCGGTGGAGACTGCCGAGACCGAGCGATTGCATCGAGGCGCCACAAAGCCACGTCGTGGCTGTCTCTTTGCATGTCTCCCTCCGACCTCAAGCTCGCGCACCTGCCTTTATTCATTTGGAGTGATATCGAGGGTGCCGTCGCGGACATTGGTCAGTCCCAAAGCTCTTGAAGCGGCTCGGATACCGTAACTTAACATCTTCTGGTCGCAGGAACACCGTGACGGCGCTGAGCGCTGATATGAAGAACAAGGATCACACGTGGAAGCCACATACCCGGGCGGCAGCTCAGGGGCTCATGAGAGACTGATCTGCCTTGAAGAGACCAAATATACCCGAACAGCCTGAGCGAGGCCCAGGAGCGAACGTCAACTCCGAAACCCTCATAAAGCGGAGTTTCTCGCAAGCTTTGTCGAAGACAAGCTCACGCCTAACCCCGTACTTCTCTCCTCCGACCCACCCTTGCCTCTTGTAATGCACTGTTTCAACTATGTCTTCCGTCTTCCTGAGAGTCTGGGCGGCCTTCAATGCTCCGTGAATCGCTACACTCCCGGGTCGTCTGAAGAAAGTTCCGAAAGCGCACTAGAAAACAGTGAAGGGCTCACCCTTGTGTGCGCCCATTGCACTAGCACTCGTACGTCTTGCACTCAAAGAAGTACAACATATACTGACAAGGCACTTCAGACAAAGAACAGTGGGAGCCCACTATCCAGACGCTGTTTGAGCTTGCGGGCGGCTCGAGCGATGTGCACATTCACGAGGTTTGGTCCCTCGACTGCACCAACCACGGGGATTCTTCCATCTTGAACGATGGCTTGCTCAATGATAATAAACCTGTCTGTGAGTCTCCAGCCTGCTTATTGCGTTGCATTTCAAGCGTTGACATTTCCTTCTTATCACAGCGGTGAAAGATTACGGTGCTCTCTTGCAGTACTTCGTGAATTCCGACGTGCTAGCGGGACGCTCGCGTGTGGTGGGTATAGGGCATTCATCCAGTACCACTGCCTGGTAAGCTCCGCTTATCTTCGCTTAGGCGTACACTTAATGCGGAGTACAGGTGCCTTGCCAGTGCACTCAAGACTGCATCTGTTACTCTGGCCGACGTGTCTGCTGTGATTCTCGTTGAACCGGTGATGGTGCCGCCGCCGCTAGAAGACCCTGATCCTCGAATCGAAATTGGTAAAAGGAACGTGGAGGGGTATTGAAGCGTCGCGATCGCTGGGACGACACTGTGGAACTGCGTACATGGTTGAGGAAACGGTTTCCTTATAAGACTTGGGACCGGAGGATTTTCGACATCTACATGGTACGTACTATTTATCCGAGAGACTACTGTCCTGCACTTGCGTTGTCACAGAAACATGGGTTTCACTCGATCAAGGACTCGGCTGGGATAGAATCCGTCACATACAAGTGCAAACTATCTCAGGAGGCCGGATTTTACACGCACGAAGACCATGTGCTCGCAGGAGAGCTTATCAGCGCGATGTGCGCCCACGTTCCGGTGCACGCCGTTTTTGGAGAGCGACCAGAAATGGTGTACGTAGCAACATTCTCTCTCTTCCTTTTCGTCACCGAACATGCAATTGTAGATCCCTGAAGTCGCGGGGTATTATCTGTGATGCGATTAAAGGAAGGGCAATGGCGTCCATTTCGATCGTCAAGGCTGCCGGTCATCTCGTGAGTTGTCTCTGAGTGAGATTGTAAGCATGCCAGGACACTTACAGCTCTGGTCTCAGGCTGTGCAAGAAAACCCTAACGGCGTTGCCCAAGCCATATTCGATGTTCTTTCTAGTCATCCCATTCCGATCCGTGGTAACACACCGGGCGTTGTAGCACCGAGGGCGTCGCTGTGACGACCTGCGCGTTGATTCCAGTGCTATGATCAACGTTGCGCGCCGGCTCTGTTGCCCGGTCGGTCAGATGCTCGAAAGAGTTCCGCCATCTGAATGAGTTTAGTTGGCTCTTGCTTCACGCCTGCTTATGGCGAAATGTTGTTCTGATGTAATACACATGAAGTATTCCAACAACGCGAAACAACAATATGTATATTATTTAAGAACTACTTCTGCGACACCACGGGGCATAGTAGAAGTTGACGCATGATGCGTGATGAGGCCATCCACTATCTCGGCGGCTTGTTGAAGGTTGCGATAACACTCACGGTGGAGCTGACATCTTCAACGGGTGGGCCACCGCGACTTTCCTGCTACAGGGCACGCTGGCAGCTCGAGTAAGCGAAGGTTGATGTAGAGGATGCCGAGGATGAAACCGCGATAACACTTGCACGGCCTGGACGCTGAGTGGAACGCCGCGAATCGTAGTGCCCACCAACAGCCAGCTCCGGCGAGGCAAGTCCTCCAGTCAGATACGGGGTGAACATAGCTGTTTTCGGCGTCGATGAGGGCCACAATTATAGCAGGGCATTCAGGACTGGCAAGAGCTGGAAGAAATGGGTAGCGATACGGTCCGTATGCTCACTATAGGTCTTAAGTCAACGAGTTAATGCAAGAATAATAAAACCTCACCTTGTCCAGGCTGAACTAGCTCGTGCACTCCTGCTGATGCATAGTCCTGTCGTCGAGGCATGCAGTGACATAATTTGTATGCGAATTAGCCTCAAAGTTTCCATTAAATCTGAAGCTGTATTCGAGCATCAGAACGGGCGCATATACGAAGCCATGGTAACACTTACTATGCCTGGAGAAATGTACACAAGGACGTCTGCATTTCTCTGATGCCACAGCGTCTCGCGAATCAGGCCCTCTCAGTGCGATGCGCCGTCGGAATGCAGTTACGAAACGGGACGTGAACAACGCGGCCAGAGGACGAAGCAGCGATGTAGACCTACAGAGGACACAGAGTGAGCAGTCGGCTGGGAATCCGAGCTCTCAAAACACGCACGTACCTGAGAGCTATCCAATACGCTAGACCTTTACTATTCCTCCTACTATTATCCTCGGCGAACGCATATGGCTGTGGCGGTCGCATCAGCTTCAGACCGTTTGAACGTCTCCGTAATCCGCACCGCATCGTGCTCAAAACTTTGGACACAGATCATTGCTCGCCATGATTTGCTGCACGATAACACCAGCTGGGTTGTGGATGGGCATGTTGTGATTGCCGTGTACAGTGTCAGACCCGTCCACAGAATAGTGATGTCGTCGGGACTAACTGAGACCGAGCGCAAATCACCACAGCTTTGGCAAAGTGTACACAATGCCATTCTATAGCAATAGAGTCGTGAGTAGCAATGTATGAGCATGCATGAGCCCAGCTGGCGCACCTGAGGTCCAAACGCTTTATGACTGCCCTTCTCACTACCTAGCCCAAACCAGGCACTGCCTACAGGCACTAGAAGTCTTCCATACGGCCATTTCTCCACGCCAAACAGCATGTTCTTCCTGCGGTCGTCTTAAAGCCCTAGATGTAGCCAGTTGCGCGTAAGGTCGCCTGAGGTCGCTTGCCAGTCGACGTTGCTGATGATCACGACAAGAGTATTACCCTAGGAGCGTTGTGCAGTTGCGGAGGCACCGAGTGCTGGTGGGCTGAGAGACGGTCCGGAGTCATTGCCAGCGATTCAGGAACTCGACATGGAGGAAGGGAGCAAGGACTGGAGACACTTAGCGCCCATCGTCACGACTTGCTCTCTTCCGTAATTATCCCTCCTGCTCGCGTCCGACGAGGTCCAGACACCGTTCTCTTCCACCGCCATCATAATCCAAAAGCACGAGGGAGTAAAATGCACGCCGTGAGTGGAAAGCATGCTTTCAGTGGTGTATTCTAACAGGCGGAGGCTGATTTTCTCCATCTGAGCAGGGACCGTGACTGCCGCGGCGGGCGAGCGTACCTCGCATCCGGGAATTGCTGCTCCATCGGATATATGTGCAGACGATTAAAGTGTATGCGCGTGTGCGTACTCGAAGGTGCGTCTTCACGCAGCCAGTTACTATTTCTCAGCTGAATTGAAATTATTTTCAGATTATACCGTGACGCGCCTCAACGTATGCTATTTCACAGGCATAAGATGCGCAAATTGCATGCTTCCTGTCCTTGTCGTTAAGTAAAAGAAGGGCAACATCCACGCGGCGGCAGGTACTTAGTCGACGCGTAATGTGACCATCCAAGACGGTTGTACTTAGCTCTAATCATTCCGCCGATATAACGTACGCTTGTCGCCATCATCACGCTAAGGGTACTGATTATTCTCTTATAGCAACTCGCCACCGGTCAAGGAACTGAGAGCGCAATGATAAAGACGCAGACTGGCCGACGCAGATACTTGCCTCTTCGTGAAGCTCTCGTGCGGGGGCTGCCGGGTGGGTCAGTTAAACTTGCTGGGCCCAGCGTTGCCTCGACTTCTAATGATTGTTTGGCCCCTGGCGCGGAATCATAATGTCGAAGTGCAAGAGGAAAGCCAGGTAAATACAGCCTACCAGTCGTTCGAGAAGGAACCGGCTAACGATAATGCAAAAGGAGCTGGTGAATATGAGCAAAAACAATATTACTGCAAGCTATGGAAGTACACTGGAGCCTTGGCACAAGTTAGTTTCGTCCTCGGGGGTCGGACCCGAGGAGTACTCGTCCCGGCGACCGCGAAGAGGTCGTGCCAGGGCAGCGACAAGTGGCCGCCCTCCGCCGAGAATACATTGGAGTGAGGACAACAGGCGGAGTATCTACGGAGACCGGGCTACGACCACACACGGGGCGTCCCCCGCAGTGACACACACTGGAACCTTGACAAGAAAGCAGGACGCCGAGGACGAACCCCGGACGAGAAAGAGACTAGACAGTGATGGACGACAAGGCGAACCTTGACGCAGGGCGAACCCCAGACCACCACCTCCAACCTCAACGAAGGGCGAACCCTGAGACAGAAGAAGTGGCATACAGCGGACGCCAGGGCGAACCCCGACGCAAGGCGAACCCCTAAACCGCCAACGCCATCCACGATGAAGGGCGTGCCCTGAGAGAGAAGGGAGGAAGGGAGGTATCGCGGCGGTGAGAGACGAGCTCTGGCTTTCCAACAGCAAAACATATGGGCTCGCTTTATACTCTGCGCGGCGGACAGTCACGAGGCTGTCAGCCGCGGTATGTTTATTCGCAATTAACAAGATCGTCGCCCTAGACTCGATCAGAGCCGCTCGGCCTCGGCGCTAAGATCGGCTGGACACTGCGCCTGCCATACCTCAGACTACATGCTCCCACCTTCTCACCGGTGTAGACTGCAAATATTTATCATGTTTGAACCAACCCATGTCTTTCATTTCTTATATTTTGCTTTGCTCTCGTGCGCACTGTTGCTTGCGGCTGGTCGAGAGGCGACGTGTCGCCGTTAGCCGCGATCAGCTTTGTGGCGTTTGATCCGAAGCCAAACCGAGCCAATCTCACCAAACCGGGACCGTGGTTTAGTTCTCGTTCCAAGACCCCCAAGCACATCCGGCAAGTGTGCAGATTCTTACTAGCTGTCCTATACATATGTGCAAGTGCAGCAGAAGGAGGCTGTCTCGTTGTGGGCACGCCGACTCGGATAAGCGCTTACGCCGGGCGCAGAAGCTCCCGCTGAGCGATCGGATCGGGGCTAGCGCCTCGGCCATGCTTGTTGATTCCGAATAAACAGACCGCGACCAAGTCTCGTGCAGGGTCAGCCTCCAAACATATATAAGCTAGGCCATTCTGGCTTGGAACAGACCAGAGCTTGCTCTCCTCCCCTCCGTGACACCCCCTTCCATACCCACCTACCGTTTATCGAGGCTCTCCTCACCTTCCCCTCCCTCTGTTCGTCGAGACTCTTTGTACACCCACCTACCGTTTATCGAGGCTCTCCTCACACCTCCTCCCGTGTTCGTTCAGACTCTCTTTGTACACCCACCCACCGTTTACTGAGGCTCTCCGCACTCCCTCCATCTGTTCGTCGAGACTCTCCTTGTACACCCACCTACCGTTTATCGAGGCTCTCCTCACATCTCCTCCCGTGTTCGTCGAGACTCTCTTTGTACACCCACCTACCGTTTATTGAGGCTCTCCTCGCACTCCCTCCATCTGCTGGTCGAGACTCTCTTTGTACACCCACCTACCGTTTACTGAGGCTCTCCTCGCACTCCCTCCATCTGTTCGTCGAGACTCTCCTTGTATACCCACCTACCGTTTATCGAGGCTCTCCTCACATCTCCTCCCGTGTTCGTCCAGACTCTCCTTGTACACCCACCTACCATTTATTGAGGCTCTCCTCGCCCTTCCCTCCCTCTGTTTGTCGAGACTCTCCATGTACACCCACCTACCGTTTACTGAGGCTCTCCTCATATACCCTCCCTCATCGTTTCGTGGCGGCTGTAGTTAGGTAGCTTGCATGTCGACTGTTACAAATGTATTCTCGATGGGGGACGGCCGCCTGTGGTCGTCCTGGCACGGACCTCTACGCGGTCATTGAGACAAGTACTTCTCGAGGACGACCCTCGAGGACGAAACTAACTCGTGCCAAAGCTTCGATGTCCTTCTATAGTTTGCAACAATATAATTTGATTGTATTCGCCAGCTCCTTTCCACACACTGTCAGCCGTGTTCGTCTCATATGGGCCTCGGGTCGTATTTACCTGGCTTTTCTCTCGTGTTTCAATATCACAGTCCGCCGCGAGCCGAAGACAGTAACCGTAAGCACAGGCAATGTTGGGCCCATTCCAGGTCATCTGACTGGCAGCCCACTGCAGGAGAGCTTCGCGAAGAGGCAAGTATATAGTGTCGGCCAGTCTGGGTCTCCATCGCCGTGCTCTTGGGTCACTGAACAGTAGTAACTTGCTGCGTGAGAAGGATCAGTACTCTTAGCCCTACTGGCAGCCAGGTACAACTGTCTTGGATGGTCGTATTGCGCGTCGACCAAGCGCCTGCCTCCACGGGAATGATGCCCTTCTTCGACTGAACGGCAGGGACACATATGAAGCATGCAATATGCGGATTTTATTTCCATGGAATAGTATACATTGAGACACGCGACGGTATAACCTGAGGGGATTTTCAATTCGGTTGAGAAATCGGAAATGACCTCGTGAGGACGCACCTTAATCGGATACAAGCATGCGTATAAACGCCAAGTAGCTGCGGGTGTATTTGCTGGAGCAAAGTGCCGGAACAATACGTGGATGCGAGGCTCACTTGCAGCAGGCACGCTCGTCCGTCCCTGCTGAGAGAGAGATCAGTCTCCGCTAGGGATATACCACCGAGAAACTTGCGTTACGTTTATGGCATGCATTTCTATCCCTCGTGCTCTTGTATTATGATGGCGATGGAAGAGAAGGGTGCCGGGACCTCAATGGGACCATGTCAGACGCAAAGCAGGAGAGACATTAATCATGGCCGAGAGCAAGTCACGACGAGGGCGCTAATAATATCCGGCCGCTTGTTCCCTTCCGCCATGTCGAGTTCTTGAATCGCTGGCGATGACCCGGACCATCTCTCAAATGCGCCAGCACTTGCGTCTGGGACCGTACGACATTCCTCGAGCAGTACTCCAGTCGTGATTACCAGCAACGTCGACTGGCAGGCTACCTTGCGCGGAAAGCTACGTCTAGGGCTCCAAGACGACCGCAGCAAGCACAGGCTGCTGTGCACGATTGGAGATGGAGGCTTGGCCGTATGGGAGATTTTCGGTGCCTGTAAGCCGTGTCCGGTTTGAGCAGAGGCTGCGAGAAGGACAGGCTTGAGAGTTGGGACCTCAGGTGCGCCAGCTAGCCTCATGCATGCTAATACATCGATACTCGTGAATCTATCGTTGTAGAATCGCAGTACGCACACTTCAAGACTTGGCCAAGGCTGCGGTGCTTTGTGTTCAAACTCGGCTGCTCCCGACGACATCACCCTTCCTGCGGACGGTTCTGACTCTGTACACGGCAACCACAACATAGCCATCCGCACCCCAACTAGAGCTACCGTTCTGCGCGACTCTATGGCCTCCCAAGAATCCAGACGTCCTTGTGTACGCTGCACGCATGGTAAGTGGCACTTCGGCTTAGTATATGCGCCCGTTCTGACGTTCAGCTTTTGTTAAAGATCCAAGGAGACTCTAAGCCTGAGGTCATTTGACAACGGCTTGAACTCTATGAAGCTGTTTTATTATCTCCAGACGCGAGGCGTCCGCAAGATTTTGGTCCACGCTATCGCTGTTGGTGCTGGTCGCGTAACTCGTGCAGTCCTTCGCATGTCAGTGATCGATAGGGTTGCAGCGTTTGCGCTCGTCCTTGGAAACCAGCGCCATAGTACCACCACGTACCTCGACGGCAGGATCATGCAACGGCAGTGTCTCTTGGCCCGCTCGAATGTCGTATTGGACCTGCTCGCGCTGAGCCGAGCAGAACAGTGTCTCGGCGCTTCGCACTTCTCTCCCCCAACGCTCACCTTCGCGTGCGCCTTGTACTCCTACTGTCAACAAACCCCCGGACCTCACACTACTACGCCGGTCCATAATCTCATCGCAATTAAGAACAAGCCCGTGAACGCGTTAGATCAGTGCGACTCCGGCTCCCTCTGCGTACACTGTACAAAGCATCTTTTTATCCAAGTTCGCGAGGTTGGATACATTAGGGGAGGTCAGAGTTGACGATTCTGAGGAACCGGTTCTGCGAGCAGAATCGACATCAGAATCGCCTCAGAAGCGGCTCCAGAGGCGCTTTTAGGCGATTATCGTCAAATAATCGAGTCCATAATCGACTCAAAAACGACTCCATAATCGCTATAATCACCTACTCTGACCTCCCCTATTTTCGGGTGTCGAGGCTCGAAGTTGTCGATATCCTACTACTATGCCACCAAGCAAAAGGCTCGAAGATCTCGGGCAACACGGTATTGACGTCGACACGACGCCAGGACCTGAAGATCTTCGACGGCCGGCGACGCATTCTGTAGGAAATTCTCGAGAGTCCAGTACCATTACAAGCTCGACACGCCCCAGGTATGAACTCCTCATAAAGCACTCCGACGGCGCTCATCACGTTGTACAGTTTTGCGGCTTCGTTGGCACGCACTACGCAATTCACCTTTGTGCATCGAGTACGGCTGGTACCCGCAGTCTGTATGCTTCGCCTTACAGAGCACGCCTTGCGCATTCTTCAACGCTGTGACGCTACTTTAATGGAGGCTGTCCACGATTTATTGAATGCTGCTCGTCGCCGACAGTATACTCTATTTCCTCTGGAAATGTTCGACACGAGTATCCTCCCGGAATGATGAATGTGCTGTAGGCCCGAAGCCACCTATGTGCCCCTTGAATTCACCTGGTACGAGTGATCGGAATTACCTGTTTCACCAGTGTTAAAGTTCCTGCGGTATTTGTTTTCAGCTCGGCTACGCGATTGTCTTTCAATGGTACTTATTCCGGGGCCCATAAATACCGATGATGTCCAAGACTAGATCACAGCCCCCACGGTCAGCTGTAGCCTGCCGCACGGACCTTGAATGAAGAACTGAACGAGATCTCTAGAGTGTGACGCTAGTCTGAATAAATCCCCACGCAACCTGGGAAATCGCCGTCTTTTCATCTCTGCGCGCTGTCGGAGCGCACGACCGGTGATGCGCCTAGCATTCTGGTCAATGATGGTCCCTTTCATCAGCGCAGCTGGCCATCTGGCGCTCTTCATCCGAGTCCGGTCGGAAGAGGCTCTCGCAATGACGCCCAACTGCTAGTTCGTAGTCCCTCCATTGTACAAACGCTTTGGCTGATAGCCTATAGTATCTCAGATGCATTAGCAGCCCTTACTAGGGCTCTACCGGCCGTTGAATGTCTAAGTCGTATGACTTGCTACTCACTATGCCTATGTCATCAGCTGCGCGCATCCATATTTGCGCATAGTGGATTAAATGCACCGGTGCCATCACCACCATCATGGGTCATGTCGACCGGCGAATGTATGGCTTACCCTCATATTTAGCTTTCGCCAGCATTTTGAAATGCGCTCAGGTTCTCAGCGGCAACTTTGCCGCGTACCAGGAAAGTATAAGTACGTTGCACTCCTCCTGCTTCCACAACAACTCAAGCCAACTCCACTCAAGACTACAGCATGACTACCGGCATCCTCATCTCTCTCGTCGCTGGCGGCTTTCATTGTGGCTGGCGTCCAAGCCGAGTCGCACACTGTCACCTTCGTTAACAAGTGAGTTTTGTCATTCACTCTTGACGCATATCGAAGACTCATTGTTACTGCTAGCTGCGGTACTGGAACAGTATGACACTATTAGTAATGCACACCTGACAGAATGAGTTACATGCTGTTTATATAGCCCACCTTGGTTTCAGGGCGGAAGCAGACTTTCGACTAGTGGCACATTCACTACCAATGGGCCCCTGGTCGACGCGATTGGGTGAGCATAGTCTATCCTTGACATCTTAGCCGAAGGCTTACTGACATATCTCAGCTTCTTACAGACTGGTAAGAATTGACTTTTCTTGAATGCCGCCCGATATTATGCTCAGCCTTGGCATATCGTGACGCTTCCAGGACAGTGCGGAAGTGGCGGTGAAGGATGCACCGTCGTCGAGGCAACCTTGCAGAACCCCAACAACAAGGCGAACATAACGTTCTCTTCACTGTAAGTCTTCTTTTATTAACAGCCGTCTATATGGCTGACCCGTGTGTTACTCAGCTTCGCCTTTACGACGTCCACAAGCTTCGAGTACGTATATTTGCCTAAAGCCGCATCCTCGTCGGCTGATGTTCATCCCACCCAGGCTCTCTGGTGGCGCGTGTGACGGTGAAGGGTACGGCTGTGCGTACCATGTGCTTTGTACCCCTATTGCGATCTTACCTCGTTTAATGAACTCTACAGGCATCGGGACGAATCGTTTCATTCCACCCCCAGCAGCATCCACCCCACAAACCCAAATGTGCAGTGCACCGCTGACGATGTACGCTCATTTAATCCTTATCTGACATGTAGATATGCTGATGTGTGGTTCCAGGTGGACCTTACAATCACGTTCTGCATCTGAGACACAGGGTGTCATGCAGTACGAGGTACAATAGCAAGTACCTATGACCGTGGTTAAGCTACTTATGATGTTAATACAGGAATGGCGGTCGTGCAATCCATGTATGCTTCACTGATGAATCATGTATTGAAGTATCGCATATGCTGTGACTGATAAGATACGTAAGCAAGGACTCCATGAAGCACAATGGAGGCAAGCATCAGACCAGCATTCTGTTAACATGCCTGAAGGCCCAAATGTACACCCGAAATACAAATAAACCAAAGGTTATACAAGTGTTCATGCCAGGCTACCCTTTATCATCTGAGAGGCTACCCGACACTGTATTACGACCGCTACCACTGGGGCTGCCACTTAGGCTCATGATTCTGTAGCCCGTGTTCGTCGCCAAGCCGCCACTCGCATTCCCAGGACTCCTTGTCTTCGCGTTTCCAACGCTCCCTGACTTCAGCGCTCTCACCACTCCCCACTCCTTCAGAAGAGCCCAGTGTTGCCGCAGTTGCCACCAGATGCACTTCTGCTGAGAGTGAGCCCATAGCTCTAGCAGGGAACATCAGTAAGAAGATACAGCATGAATAAGACAGGAAGTGCTCACAAGCATCATCGTTGGTCACGAAACTGCCGTTAACACTGCCCGAGCTACCGGCGGACGTGCTGCTGCCGCTTTGAAGACCGAGTTGGCAGCAGCGTTGAGGAGAATGAAGGTGACGAATGAGGAGTGCATGATGTCCGAGGTGTAGGTTTATGTAGTGTATGCTATATTATCGGAAAGCCCTCGGACAGTGTACTCTGGACAATGATTTTATGAAGAGGTGTTGACCGGGACCTGGTGCTGTGGATAGAAGTCAGCAATGGACAAGCAATGGAATGACAAAGTAAGGCAAGAATACTCACGCCGTCAATGATGAGCTACACTCATTCGAGCGAGGACGGTGGAAAATGATAACATCTTCCCTTCCCCATACTTGACACTGGCCGCCCAATGGGAACAGGCTGCAATGTTCTCGTTAAGCAATAGGTACTAGTCTTCACAATGAGGCGAGGGTCACGTACGGGATTATTTGGCCGAACTCTAGAGGTAGACAGGCTACTGAAGGGCCGTAGGACCATATCTTCTGTTCAGCGCCACGGACGGTCTAGTGTGCTGGAGCGCTATGCTTTGGATCCAGGAAAATCCCACTGCGACAACCAGCCAACCACAGCCATTGGCTCCCGGGACAGCGAAAATACGGCCGCTACGGGCGTTGCCACAGGCATTATGATACTTCTCAAGCCACCACGGCTCTCATATATGCGTAGCTCCGCAGCAATCGATAGTCTGCGCTGGCTTCGCTGTGAGGTAGGACTAGTGTTGCCAAAGTTCAGTTCAGTTCGGTGGTTCAGAACCGGAACCGATGAACTGAATCATGTAGTTTAGTTCAGTTCGGTTTTGGTTCGGCCTCTAGGTAACTTGGTTCAGTTTTGGTTTGGGGCATGGCTGTCACACCTTGAACCAAGTTCAAACCAGTTTGAACCATGAACCATGTACATGTTATGCAGTGTATTTGTACTGAGATTCATAGAGAAAAGTACATGAACTTACTTACTGTAGCATGTTTAAACTATTTTTTCATTATTGTGCTTGTAAACTAAGCACCAAATATCACTCTGCTTATGTTTTGGTATATACATGATGCTATCAATAGCTGCCAAAAATGGCAACTGGCAGCCTCTATCAGATGCTGAGCTTCAAAATGTCATAATATAAGGCTTTTGCACTATACAAACCCTTCTAAATGTCAATATATAACTCTATTATAATCTATCATTGCAATTATACTGATTTAACAGAGTAAAGCAGATTTACACATGGTTCAATGGTTCAAACCATTTCAAACCCTGAACTGAACTGACTGAACCAGTTTATGCTAGATTAGTTCAGTTCGGTTCTGGTTCAGCTACTAAACACTTGGTTCTAGTTCTGGTTCTGACAAAAATAGGCCTGAACTGAACTAAACTGAACTTTGGCAACACTAGCAAGGGCAAACATGGAAGATAGAGATTAGGGGATAAGAAAGGGAAAGTGACGTTGTGAAGGCATTTGATGGAGCCATCACTACTTTAGGGCAGACCTGATCAACCCTTGTGGGCCACCGTTGAGGCTGCTCTTCAGCTGGCATAGCGGGCATGGAACTTGAATAAGTGAAACATAGCTGTAACTTATTGTCTTGGCTGTCTTCACATGAATGTGTAATAGTTGGTATGGGCTCGAACTAGTTGTGAAGGCTTATGGGAATGTTTAAAAATGATAGAGTATATTACTACAAGAGCAAACCGCCCTTTGGCCTATAGTGGTGAATAGATGTAGGCAGTTGTGGGAGGAATGGAAGCCTGAATTGAGGATGAACCCATTCGCGACGGAGACATACCTTGGTTTCTGAAGAGTCCTACTTTAGCCTCGTCTCGTAGTGCTATCTTACATGCCCCCAACAGCATCTTGAGTGTGCTGACTCTGCAGTAGATGGTGTCGATGGCTCCAGAAGCCTCTGAAAGCCTATGTCGTGGTAGTGAGCCCCTTATAGTGCTTGCAGGCACTGTCAAGTAAAATTTGCACATAACCCCGCAAACATGTCTGCTAAGGTGTGAGAAGAGTGGTCAAATCGAATGGCAGCTAGTAGGTCATCTGCGAGATAGCGGAGGTGGACAGGCCTGATCAAGTGAGGCAAGCACTGGTTTTTGTTTAACCTTGGACCGAAGTCGTACTTAATGACCACTGCGCGCTGCTATGTTGTAAGAAAGCTTGCGGGAAAGTGTAAGACACTGTATATATAGCCGTTGGGTATGGCTACAGATATTGTGGTAGAGCTACATAGGTGTGTACGCCTGCTACTGATTGCTACTTAGCTTTTGTGATTGCTACTAAGTGCTACCCATGCTACCGGGCGCTCATAGTAGGTGCTTTGCTACAGAGCAAAACCATGTTTCCTGATGTAGGCATAGCACAGTGCAAGTGAGTATAGTGCATAGTGCATGAGCTTACCTGCACAGTACAAGTAGTTTGTTATGTTAGGTAGCTTAGTCTTGTATGTAGATAACTGAATATGCAATACAGAGCATCAGGTTAAATTAAGAAGGGGGATTTCTCAGATGACTAGTCAAGCAGTAGCGGTATTATAGCTGCATGTAAGGAAAAAAATTGGACAGTAAGGAAACAAATAGCTGAGAAATAGGACTAATTGCCCTAATATATAGAATAATTAAGACAATTAGCAAAGAACCTCACTAAACTGCCTTATTGGCCTTATGTATCTATTTATCTAGTTGTGTTACTTTGATGCTTATGTGCAATGAATTAGTGCTTATCAGCATGCATTAGGCAGGAATAGTAAGGGTTTTTTTTTCAGATGTAGTGACTCACAGTGAAATCCTTGTAAGTCTGCACACCGTCTTATAGTGTTTTACTGGGCTTACCTTCTGTGCACGTTTCTAGCGCTTCTATCCTCACATATATCATCGGCGATATCGGACTTAGGAAGCCCGGGACCGTCAGAGGAGTACATGGACCCACAACGGCAGAAGCGGAATATATGTGCACGACAATGGATCCTGATGCGCGGGAAAGCTGATCTGGGCACCGCAGAGATGGAAAGGTTCACCTGCGACTTCATTCTCCACACTGCGCGAGCACGAGTGCATATCAAGTGTGCCTCCTGCACTCACTGCCGTATTTAAGAACCAAGCTCTAGACATCTGACTCATGGCGTCAGTTCTAACCAAGAATCTCTGAGAAACAAACAATCTTCCAAACGGCCAGATCTTCCCTTTCATATCATACAGCAGTGCGGACGACGAAGCCCCGGTACCTTCTTCTCTGACACCTCTGTGAGCTAAGGGTACAAGGGAGCCAGGACATCAGAGGCTGTTATTGATTGTGAGGCGCATTTTGCAGTGCTGTGCCGCCGGACGTGAAAATTGACTTCTCTCTCAGGGGTGAATACGCACGTCTGCTGCGAGACAAAGTCCTGGACAAAATAGCACTCAAATCGTCCTAAGCCGATAGAAGGTATCCGATGAAAGGCAGCCACATATTGCATGTGCGTTCCGTACAATTATATCGCATACTATGCGATGTTCTACACGTAGATCGATACCGTACACAAAATACAAATCCAAGGATACCGAGAAAAAACGGAGACAGGTGATGAGATTTAAATGTTGTAGGATGAATAGTGCTGCAAAACGAGTGGTTAACCAATAGCTCGTTGAGATGAGACGCTGCGAGCAGCAGCGACATACATGTTCTGATCTTATAGTCGGGGCTGGATGATGAGACTCAAATGTCGTAGGTTGAATAGTGCTACAAAACGAGATGATTAGCCGATAGCTCGTTGAGGTGAGGCGCTGCGACATACATATGCTGATCTCGTTCGTCAGAATACTGGGCGCATGATATTGGGGATGCCGAGGCGATACAATGAAGTGAGGGGAGGCTGTGTAACCAGTGTAAGCACAAAGCACTCCGAGAAAGTAGAAACTCGCTCACTGCATGGACTGTGTTTGGGACCGCAGTCAAGCACTGTATAACTTGGAGTCCGGGGATGGAGCAGCACACATAGTGAATCGGTCCTGAGGCCGGTTGCGAATATCAGCGTCGCAGGCAAAGGAGGTGAGAAAAGTAACATACACCATCGACAGCATGTTGAACACGCCGAGCGAGAATGCGATGGAACTCAATCACGTCCTCCATCGCCCGCTTACGGCATTGAGGACAGTGGGACCACTCCGCGGCGTTCTTGCTCCCTGCGGCCGTCTTCATCAAGGCCTCGGGTGACGGATAGGCGCGGAGCTTCTCTGACAAGTCCCAAAGGTAGTCGACCCATGAGAGGCCCGCGCAGCTCTGTTCCATCAGCGACACGGACGATTTGGTGCTCCTTCCCGCCATGGAGAGGGTCGAAGAACACCCAGTCTCGACGCGGAAGCCAATCCACTATTACATTCCGCTCCGGGGATAATGTAAAGACAGCCTTGGCCGCAGCCTCACCACAGGATTTTCGATACTCCAGGAGCCAAAGGAGCTCACACACATCCATATGCGTGTCCTGCACCGCCGGCTTGACCCACAAATAAGACGGGATGGGCTCCGACAAAGAGTGCTTTGCGGCCAACATCATTCCTTCGAGCCACGGCTGAGCGTGTCGACAGGCCTGGAGGTAGAGGCCGAAGATGGTGCGGCGCATAACGCTCTCGTAGCGCATGTCATCCAGCACAGTGTTGCAAAGAATCCTGTACTTGAATGCGGCGTGTAGGATGGAGGCGTACTGCATGTCCGAGTACTGCTCTTGTCCGTACGTGCATCTGAGCGCTCCGTCCGGCCCCTGGAGTCGATACGCCACACGCAGGACAGCTTCTAACGTTCGGCTGTCCTCATCCATCTTGATGACTTGAGCACCATTCATGGTGTCCGAGGCGGCGTTACAAGGCCTAAGAGCGGCAGAACTTGAGAGACGGGGCTGGAGTATAGGGATGTAGCAGTTGATGTCTTGAGACCGGACACGGTGCTGGACGCTATCCGATGAGAGTAGCACAACGTCGGCGTCGGCGAGGTCAAATGGCGCGGACGCTATCTTCGGATGTGGCTGCTGGAATTTTCGTAAGGCAGGCGGAGGACGTCTGGGATCGGTTGAAGAGGGTGTATCCCCGTCTGACCGGGAACGCTTGGGGCGGGAATCTTGAACGGTCGGAAACTTCACGGTGGACATGGTGGACATGTTGTAGATGCTTGAATAGATACGCGTCAGTAAAGCGTGCGGATAAGCACGGAAATAGCTTCAAAGACATACACAAGAGGCTCAATGAATGAGGTATCGTCGGTGAGAGGCAACGGAAAGGGATCGCAAGATGAACGAGACGGTGAGACGGTGGTGGGTTGGAAGAAGGGGACGGGCGTCGTAGGACTTCCTCGATGCCCAGAGGAGCGGGGATTCAAAAACGAACATTGGCTTCGGAGTGGATGACGTCTGTCCGTGTCAAGCTCGGGCAGGGCTTGCGTCCCATTGCGGTGAGATGTTTGGATCAATGGCTGGGCTGGGCCGGCTCTAAAGGCGGATGCTCGATCCCATCTGTGTCGACCACCAACTTGACACAGCAGAATCATATTTATTCCTGTCTTCAAGCCCCGCCAGACGGATGGAACAACAAGTGGGATTCTTGTTTGTCGAGGGAGCGAGCCTGGGCAGCTGCCAGAAGTAGAAGGTGAGCTAGATCGGGACGAGTGACCGCCACCACGCGACATGAAAAGCGTGACGCGCGTTGTTTATTCAAAATAAACATGCGGCTGACGCGCGTGACCCCGCCCGTCCTCCAGCGTATAAGTACCACGACATTCCCCCGCATATCTCCTCACTACCTCTCCCTCTTCCACCTCACTCCCAGCCTTCGAGGCGCCGGGGGTGTTGTACTCCGCACTCAACCACTCCTTCCTCCATTCTTCCTTTTCTATTCACCTCGCTCCTCCAGTGACCCCTGGTAGCGAGCATCCGTCAGTCATCTCCACCTCGTCGCTGATCCAGCCATTCAGGCGTACCTGGAAGCGAACGTCCTCCGTCCTTTCTCTTTCCTGTTCTCTTCCGCCGCCATCCACCTCGCTCATCCAGCTGTCCCTGGTAGCGAGCATCCGTCAGCCCTCTCCACTTCGTCGCTGATCCAGCCATTCAGGCGTACCTGGAAGCGACAGTCCTCCTTCCCTGCTCTTTCCTCCATTCTTCCTTCTCTATTCACCTCGCTCCTCCAGCGACCCCTGGTAGCGAGCATCCGTCAGCCCTCTCTACTTCGTCGCTCATCCAGCCATTCAGGCGTACCTGGAAGCGAACGTCCTCCTTCTCCTCCTCCTCTCCTCTTTCTCCTTGTATGCCGTAGAGATTCAGTCATGTTGGCTGGGGCGATGTATTCTCGGCGGAGGGCGACTTCGGTCGTCCTGGCACGGACCTTTACGTGGTCGCTGGGATAAGTACCCCTCGAGGCTTCGAGCCCGAGGGCGAAACCAACACGTGCCTAATGCTCCATTCTCTGTACATAGCCATGTAAACTATACATTGCCTTTATAATATATTTGCTTAACTTACTATCATCTTCATCAGTGCGATTCTGAGAGAACTTCGCATGCGGGAAAAGGTTTGAGTTTGAGTTGGGTGAATCCACGGTGCGTCTACCTGGATAATAATTTACTTGAGTATGTTGAGCGGATTTCCACCAAACACGTCACATACTTTATGATAGTCGAGCCACATAACTGGCCCCTACGTAGGTGCTCCTTCAAGAATAATACATCCTATTCGAAAAACGTGAGGTCTCCAATGAGCATTTGGATCCTATTGATATGCTTGGCGGAAGGATGGCGTGCCAAGCAGAAGAGTTGTTCCGCGTTCGGCCAACTGGTCGTCTTCATGAAGCTCAACGTGCGGAAATTTGCCCCGAAGAGCCTTGAGCCATATCAAGTCTGAAAATAATCATCAAGTATAAGTTACACGCATATATGCAGACAAAACGGCGCCCACTGTTCGTAGTGTCGTGGATTAGGATGCGCAGCGGGTTTCAGCGTCAACGATGAGATGATTTCGGCAAGCTGGAATTGCTAAGCATAAACAGAAGCTTGCTGTTGTAAGTGTGGGCAAGAAATATAGCGAGCTAAAAGAGCCTACAGATAAAACGCACATATCAGTGACGAAGATTTACCTCTTGTACGGCAGAGACGACACTCACATGAAAGTTGAATGGAAAGCAGGCGTCGTCGCTTCAATATCAATGCCCTGATTGCATAGAGAGACCTTTATCGTGGGTGCAGACGTATGATTGCCGGCTGCTATCGGTATGAGGGTCTAAAGCGAGACCATGGTAGACTGCGTGGCAAGAGGCAGCCCCAGATGTTCGTATACGAGGAGACACTGCGTTGTGAGGGCGATTCAGCCTGCAAGGCGCGAGCGAAGTTAGCGGTAATGAGTGATGACTAGTATTGTAATTGCGACATGAGACTCGGACGTAAGCGGCAAGGGACTCCAGCTCACCGGACTTCAGTGCTACTACTCGATCTCCTTGATACCTTTCAGCCCAAGCAGCTCGCATATTATTGCGTAATCGGCCTGTGCAGAATGAGGGTGTCACGGCTACGGCGAATGCGGTAATGGTCGACGGTCGAGGGAGTAGAACTCAAAAATTTGAGCTGCCTCAATGTGGGAACCGGTGCCGTTGACGCTCACGGCGGCAGATGCCGTGCGCCTACAGACGCAAGCGGCAGCCGTGACTGACCGCGACCTCGGACGTTCCTTGAAGCTTCCGACGCTGCAAGACAACTTCGCCAGGATCGGTTTGGCCGGGACTTCACTGTTCTTCCTTTATTCTCTTCATCTGCTCACTCCTTCGACTTTCGTGCGCCCCTCCACTTTGTTAACCTCGAGAATATGTGGCGACCTAAATACGCAACGATACGAAGGGTTACGTCAACCGGGCACTTGGCTATCAGCGGACCTATACACACCACCGGACGCACAACAGCCCGCAGCGCGATGGGTATCTCACTTCCAAGCGTTCTTGGAAGAACTTGTCACGCATGTACAAGTGCAATATACAGGTGGTGGTAGTTCTCGCAGGTGCGTCGTGCCTGTCTTTCTCGTCTGCATGCACACTCAACTTTGCTTTGTCATATTTAGCCAACGAATGCACAACCAAATGCCAGCCATGCCGTTGAACGCTATGCTTCATCGCTGCATCGGAGTCGAAAACCAGAGCTTGAGGTATGTCTCTATGTCTAAATCAGTTACAGTGTCTACAGATACATCTTAGCAGGCATATCAGTGAAATTAGCTCACCATTCCGTCTGAAGAGCATATGGAGCACACGTAGTCACATTTGTGATTTTTATAGTTTGTAATCTTCCTGCTCATTGGACTGTATGCTGACGAAGAGCGACTTGCCAGTGTTAGATCTGCTGCGGCTAATCTTGAACAAGCTCTTGTTCGTTCCTAGCTGTTCACATCCCGTGCCGCAGCGCAGAAGGCTCAAAGGTCTCGTTCCATAACGACATGGCGTGAGGACTCGGAGAAATAAGACGGCCAGCGATGCATTCTGCTGAAATTGAGAGCTGTTTAGAGGGTGTGTGACTGCAGTTTCGAGTGTATTCGTTATGTGACTGATATAACGTCCAGCTTGAAGCGACTGTAACGTTTCGACATCCTATTGTCAGACCGTGACGCTCAACAGGACCCTTTGTGCCCCCAAATTTGACCAAGGCGGTCGGAAGGCTAAGGTGGACAGGCAGCACGCGCTCGATACCGCTCAGGTATGGGTCCAACTGTCATAAATTTGCATGACGCTCATCACGTCTATCAGGTTGGCAGCCCCATTGGCACCCAGTACGCACTTCATTGCTGTTCAGTGTCACTACCGCATGCAGCTTATGTCCCTCGCTTCTTACAGTTTACCTTGTGTATTCTTTGATGCTGCGGTACAACCTCGATCTGAAGACGAGTAGCCCTAAAGGATATTGCCGAAGCCGAAAGCTCACAAGCCACAACGATTCTCCAGCTGCGGCGACAGTCTTCGTCTGACTGGCACCAAGGCCTGCTAAGTCCGCTTCGCATGACTCGTATGTTTCACAACTTTTTGTTACCACATATCCGGCCTGTTGATGTGCCTGAAGTAGACTGTTCCTGGCTATATCTTGCCCCAGGCCAAATTCCGAAAATGATGAGCGTGGCGCAAGCCCGAAATCATCCGCGCCTACCTCTTCGAGTCTCCGAGTCTTCGAGAACAACTGATACAAAGACCATTTTTGATGATTTTTCCCGTATTAATATTCCTGGGGTTGCTCCTTCTCAGCTCCCTTACGCAGCTATTTGTTAACGGAGCCCAATCAGGACCTCATAAATTCCGATGATGCCCAACGCTGGGCCACAGCCTACATGGCCAGTTATCGCATGGACCTCCAACAAAGCTTTGGACTTGGCGTCTGCAATGATACCAGTTTGAATGGGTTCATGGGAACCTGTGATATCTTCGTATTTCCGTACCTCCGCGCTGTCGGAGCGCACAACCGGTGATGCGCCTGGTGTCCTGGACAATGATGGCTTCCTCGCCGGAGCGGCTCTAGCGTCTCTTCATCTATGTCTGACAGAGACCATCGTAAGGACTCCAACGGTGAGTTTCTGACTCCTCTATCTCATGATCGCCTTGGATGACAATTCTGACAGATGCATTCCTGTACCAGCCTTCTCCGGTGTTTTGTCGATTGCCGTCAATTGCCTAGGTCAAGCGGCTTGCTGCACGCCCCTCATTTCATCAGCTGCGCCTTCATTTTTGCGCGTAGCGGATTCAGTACACAGGCACGACCGCCGCCATCATGGGCCATAAGTTGCAAAGCATTGTCACTGTTTTCCTCATAATTAAATTTAGAGATGCGAAGCGTCCTCTCGCTCAAATGGAAGCAGTTGAGATCGATTTCGCAGCTGCAAGCCCGTGATTGTTTTGCAGGAAATGCTTGACTATGTTGGATTCATCCAAGTAGCTCGTAAGTCTACAAACATACTTGTTATGCCACGAATGCGGATGTTAAGTGCCGAAGTAGTGTTCTCTACACTGCGGGCGGCTTTATTGTGGAGTTCATAGAGATATTACAGGTCGTTGTTTGCTGTGATTGTTCTCCTCAGAATAATCCCAGTTGGCACAAATTTGGTAAGATGATCTTTCGCGTAGCCACAACTGCTGACACAACATTGATCTAGTTTGGTCTCGTCCATTACCGGTACACATATTATGGGCCTCCGCTGAATACATGCGGAATTACGGCAGGTATCCCAGAAGATGTTGATCAAAAGTGAGGCTGTCTTTTAGCATCCGCCACGTTACATGCTGACTCCCTCGCCAGACGTGAGTTAAGTTCACGAACAGACAGGCGTATGTATAGCCTTTGAAACTGACACTCGCGCACACAGTCATCTTGCTGACAAGAGGCTCGCTCATTGTCGCTGATGTTCTTGTCCTTTCCTTGACTTGGATGAAGACTTTCAGCCATTGGAGAGAGGCGCGAAACGTGCAGCTTCAAACGTCGGTTTCATCTTGTCTGCTTCGTGACGGTAAGATGCGGCGATCGCAGCTTCTGGCAGATAGCTGACATTCTACACAGGGACATGGTACTTTCTGTATGAAAGATGCTAGCTTGGACACAGTCTATTTTGTCTCATTTCGCCGTTTGTTTTCCCTTCTAGTGTCTTGCTTGGACTCAACACAGCACAAATGGCACTTTCTCAAGCGAACACAACACTTGTACGTAGCTTTTCTATCACGATTGTGCTAAATCAACCATACAAGATCAGATCGGAGAGGTCTTCAGTCAACTGATTGTATTCATGGTAAGCTCTTCGTATTTCACGCCTTGCAGAACTTAGCAGCTGTTGCCGCTATAGCCGCCAATTCTTACAAGCCGGTTCATGCTCAACCTTCGCCAACTACATAGACCCAGCAACTCGCAGTCAAGCCCAGACGCACAAAACTCGTCGAGATTCTCGGCGCTGCAATTTGGAGTCCCCTCAGGCTCTATTGGCAACATCGGCGAGCCCCTTGACTATACACATGCAGGGAGTGATACCGCAGCTATCACCGTGACAGCGCAGCGGACAGGGATAGAATCGAAATCCGTCGCCGGGTCTTCAACGAGTCGTGTATAGTAATGTGACGTCTATGGATAAGCTGTCTTCTGCCCAGAAATTAGGGACTACTTTCAAGTCCTGTAACTGGCTCTGGTAACAAGATTCCGGACCCCCCTGCAGGTTGCAACGACAACTCCGAGTCGGCGAGCTTTGTGGCGTCTGATCCGCCATCACCGAGCCAAGCAAAGCAGCCGCCCGCATGCATCATCCCGCGCTCTGTAATCAACCACGACCCCTTCCTCGTTCTGCCCACCCACAGCTGAAAAGGACAGCACCTTGTCTAGGAATCGCGCATACGGTAATGTGTGTTGCAGCACTGCTGGCTGCCAGTCGTAGTGCGTCTCTCAGCTGGAATACTTTGACGCCGTCTGACCAGTGACTTAGCATCTGCCAGATACTTTGCTTGTACACGCCTGAGTCTTTACGTTAATATTGAAGCAAAACTACAACAAAACAATCCAGGGCAGATGTTATCAGCTATTAGGACTCAGCATGCATCGTTCTCATGGTCGATCACATCCATGTCGGCGGAAACAAATCTCGACAGAACGACACAAGTTCGTACGTAGAAAGCGTAAATTTCAGAGGGTATATGCGCTCTTTGTGGGGTTTCAATGTTTGGTGAGTGTTTTCGGGCCTCTATAACTTTATTTCTCATTTAATCGACGTTATGGATGTCAGACATCTCCTATACGTGGCTTGTATACGCCGCAAAGCAGCGAGCCGTGCTCGGCGCGATTCGAAACCTCTCGTCATGTACTACGGTCAGTGAAACGTACTGTTTTAGTCTTACATCTTGTAACGAAAAACTTGCTGCCGTATAGATCGGAAGCCCTGCACCCTTTCGGCAACGGTGTTCTATAAAACTGTGACTCAATATTTACCTCCGCACATAAGCACCCGTAGCCAACCTGCTTGGAGTCGGGCCAAGTTGCACCTTGTAGTGCCACGTGGGTGATTCCAGAACACAGTGAGTACTGGTACGGTGCCTGAGTATATGCGACCAACCATCGATCATCAGACGTACTGTATGTCTTGGCCTCGGCCAAACGATTTTGCCGCCCAGCTCCCGGTACCACATGGCGTGACATGGGCCAATACCTCGGCCAAGCCTATCGCTCGGGAATCATCGATAATCGGCCACATGGGATTGGGCAACATCTGCATGGTGTCTGTCGGTCCTGTTTATTTTAATATGATAATCTGACAGGAGGCTCTCGTCTTCCAGTTTGACAGTGCAAAGTATTCCTGATAGCGTTACCTTAGGCTGCGAGCCTATAAACCTTTGGTACAACGGCCCAACAACGGCCTGTAAGCGGATAATTTGGGCAAAAGCGAGATAGTGGGCATGTGTTGTGCCCAGCAAACAAGCCCTTCAAGTCGCACCTTGGAGGTCCAAAAAGGTATACAGTATCACGCACCCCGCTTTCTGCCGTTCAACATTGACGCGCATGTAGATGTTGTTCAAGCTCTTTTTGACACGGCGAAGTGCTCGCCAAATCGACGCTCGGGCTTTTCATGCTTGTAATCCCAACCGCCGACGCATCTGCAATATCGCTGCTATGGTTGCAAATACAAAGCTTTCCATGCTTCGCCACGTTCCAGTTCCCCCTTGCTACTGGGAACAGACATGGAGACTCATACGTTCTACTCTGAGGGAACGTCAGGTGAGCTCCTCCGCAACATGCGCTTATCGCCTCACTGAACTGCGCAGATTTTAGAATGCGACAATATGTACTGCATCTGCACACGAGCCGACTCATGTCTCTCGTACTGGCCTGTCATAAACTCCCTATGTTACATTCAATACGAATGGCCGACTTCATCAACGCTGCATACAACCCATGCTACTACCTCAAGTAGTTGGCTGATGCAACCAAGAACCCCTCCGATTCGCTTGGTCCATTTCTCATCAACAACCCAGTCTCCCATCTTGGTTCGAGATAAATTGGTCTTTAATAAATAACACCATGGTAAGAGCCTGATACTCGAGGCAGTCGTTTAGAGCACTTACCGAAGTTGATCGCAGTTGGATTTAAATCACCCGCGCCGTTGCTACACTCGCAGTGCAAAATGCTTGGGTTGAATGTCGCAAAACACCCCGTGCAAGAGGCGTCGTACCCTCCGCTGCAGCACGAAGTCAGCAGGCGGCCTACCGGGCTTCAAGCTCGTTTTAGCAACTGAGACGTACTTGATCTGCTCGCGCAAGACTCCGTTGCCGTTGCCGATACAGGCGTCCAAGTCGAGCGTCGCAGAGCGGAAAACACCATTGGCCTGGGGGCAGTTGCCAGCCAGGATCGGGTTGTTGAAGGAGACGCCGTTACAGGACAAGCCGAAGTTCTGTGCGTGAACAGCGGCGGCTGCAAAGAGAGCGAGGGTGGCCAGGAAGGGTGCGACTGGAGCGGTGAACATGGTAGCAGGTTTGTGTTGCTGCCTAACATTCCTGCCTTTTCACTCATTCTTATACTGTAGCTTAGCACACACCTATCCGTAACACCACTCCCACAGCTCGACCCTGAGGGAACAAAAACCTCTCCGGTCACGGACAGAATGTCCTTCGATCAAGCATGTGGTATCGTTTCAGGCAATATGACCAGAGCCATATGCTCACCTCTATACCAAAAACGGGCTTGAGAAACCACACAGATATATGTCTTCGACATGAACGCCGACGCAGACCTTAGAGAGCAGAAGTGGTAAGATGTCGCAACAAGTTTGGTTCAGAGGCTGTAATGCATGCACTATATTGACTGCGCCAATAGGTGCCAACTCGCGTGCGTAGTTGGTGGCTGCAAGTGCTCCCTGCACATGTAGGCAGAGGATTCCGCGATTTTAGCAGGCAAGGCGCGTACCTGTGAGTAGTGCGTCTTCATTATGTCCAACGTTGAAGGCATCGAAGTACCAGCTACGGCGACACTACCACGCATGAGCCAGTTTCGTCCAAAGGGTAATCGCATCCTGTACCCTTCCAGGTGCGGATCTCAGGCTGCCAGACAAGTTACCGCACGTGCGTCCGCTGCCTTCGGGGGTCCGACGCGGACTCTCATGCTTAGGCTATTGATGACTTGACAAGGTGAGATTAACCGTTCCCTCTCACATGCGGGTTTTCTGTGATCCTTCGGTGTCAAAGGCAAGGAGCAGTTTCTCAAGCCTGTCAAGGCGTGGACTGGTTTAACGCCAACGAGGAGAGGAAGCCACCTTCCTACCGCCGCGCTTCCGGGAGTAACTCAAATAAATGTGGCAGACGAGGAACTGAATGGTGGGTCTAACCGTGAAAAGGGGCAGCAGAATGTATTTGGTATGTGTCCATTATTTCCGTAGCCACGAGGAACTTTATCCCATCCTCCTCGCATATTGTATTTTGCCTCTTGTCTGAGATCGATGCATGCAGACACTAGACGTATTATATCTTGCAGACGTATAAATGGGTAACACTACCATTGCAAACCTCAATCTATCACGTTAAGCATTATAGATCGACCGTCATTGCGAATGTCACGTCGAAGACTGTCAAGTATGTATCTTACCAACCTTCCAGTTGGCAGTGATTGATCGAGGTTCTCACATTCCCTTACTGTCCCATTCTTGCCATACTGCCATGCGACAAACATAACAACTGATCATTTTATTGAGCTATAACATTACACGCAGTCACAGTGCAGTTGTCCCGAGCTGTACCGTGTGCACCTTTTACTTTCTTACCCGTCTAACGCCTTTCTGTCAAACGACACCACTCCGACGCTGCGCATAGTGTCTGCTCGTATGCTTCTGTCCGTTGCCCGCTTCGATTCAAGATAAGAAGACACTATTAATGGGACGGCAGCCTCGGCAATGAGTTGTGAAAGAGTCAGGTGTACGTATCTTGCTGCGGTAAACAGAGAGCTTTGCGGACGCCTTACCCACAGACGTCGTGCGGTAGAACCGACTTGAGCCGCTGGCGCATAGCGAGAGGCTGCATCCACCTGGCTGAGATAAAACGAAGGCCGAGTACAGGAACCTGACGGGTCTGGCCGGCACGAGAAGCGTGTTAACCGACTCTTTGCTGATGTGGCTTCAACAACCTGTATGTATGCGCCAAACAACGCTGATTAGACTCTGAAAGGGGTGGATTGAATGTACGCACGACTGAAGAGGAAGGAGCCTGCCAACTGCCAGAGGTGGCTGGCTTCCGCTGACCCTTGTCGCATTGCAGTGTGAGGCCACGAGAGCGACGAACCACAAGCACCGCTGGGTCGTTTGCTCGGATCAGCAAATATTGTAACCATACAGTGTAGCCTCTGCTCACCGAGATGTACCTTTATACTCGTTACTCACCTCACCATGCTTGACTGGACTTCCCTGACAATATGTAGGCACCGTCTAGATGGTTAGAGTATCTGCCAAACGCCGAGCAGTAAGCTTACCAGCAGCGAAAGGCTGTGGACGCCTCTTCCCGCGTAAGAGCTCGAGTCGCCGTTGATACAAAGTAATCTGCATGGTCTGGTATAAGCATTGGTGCCTGCATTTTAAGAAGGACGGGACCGTACCAACCTTCTCGGCCGCGTGTCGCGCTGGATGGTGATATCCATATGCAGAGCTGGCGCCCACTGCTATGTACGAGTTAGTAAGAGCATATCGCATGGATTCTGGAGAAATACCTGTGCTTGTGAACGGCAGATCATGCGGATATTGGTCAAGTTGCCTGTCGCTGTACGTTCCTAGAGCTGCTTCGTTGGGGCGTTACAGTGCTGATCCGTCGGCGCGTATGTTTTCCAGTACTTCCACCATTGTCGCTCTGCGTGGGCCTCAGACGGTGTCGTGCATCTAGATTCTCGTATCGCCGATAACATTGATGAGGACAGAAACGCGGGGTAGGTGAAGGAGGGCTCAAGAACATTTACCAGGCATTGCGCACATTGACGCAAGCCCTTTGCAAGTGTTCGCACAGCGTCTCGAGAAGCCCTGACACGGGAAAATACGAGCCTCGTGCAATCACGCCCACAGGAAACGTACGGGGTATTGCATACTGGAACCACATCCTCACCCGCAGATGACGCACGTTTGGCGGTCGTTGAGTGATTGGTATGGACTTGGCAGCCTTGCTTCAAAAACAATCTCTATGGAAGAAATAACGGTTGCACTGCGAGTCGGTCGAAGGTCAGTGTCGCTGTGAGAGTCTACAGGCAAGCCAACGCACCCAAAACCAAGCCTGCCAGGAATACCAGCCTCACAACGTCCATCGAAATTAGATTCCCGGCGACCTCCTGAATGTTCTTCCGAGCTATCGAGCGAGCTCGTCCGACACAACATAGAAGGAGTGTTACGATAGGCCGAAGTTGTGACAGCCAGTGTGTGGAAGGCTGCAGAGCATAGAGGCAAGGCAATGAGCAAGAGGCGCAAAGGCGCACTGCGGCTGCCTACCGCCCGGCGTCTATGACGCTTACGGTCGCTAAAGCCGAGATGTAGCCGAGCGTAGATCTTTCCCTGACCCTCATCCCGCTTGCACTCCGCTGGAACTAAAGTCGCAGGGCACAGAAGGATCATGATTCAAATTCAAAGTTACAGCATACATCGAATGCAGGCAACAGGAGAACGGAGCAGGCCATAATAAATAAGGCAATAACCAAGGACAACAAGGTTTCAAATATCAACTTCTAGGAGAATTGACATGCAGGTCAGCTTCACCAGGTAACAAGATAGTAGAAAGCTTCGGTGCGTGTTGGTTTCCGCCCCAAGTCAGCCGAAAGACCTGAGATGTACTCATCCCGAGGACCACGAAGAGGCCAGCACCAGGACGAACATTACGACAATGCTCGCCCTCCCTCGGGACATACCTGGTTGTCGAGCTCTGCTGCTCTCTTGCGGAGTCGCCGGGGGCCCAGCGGCGACGATGTCGGAAGAGAAACACACGTACCTTGCACCCCTTCCACCCCCGAGCCTCCTACTCGAGAAGATTCTTCACCTCTTCCTGTGGGCACCGCTGGCCCCCTGCGCGGCATGGTCTGTCGGGGTCTCTACACAGGGGCCGCTAAGGGCGTTTTTACTCGAGGAGGCGGAGTGCAGGCGATGGTCGAGGTGAGCTACTACCAGAGGGAAGGGATGTGGGAGGGGAATGGGGAGGAAGCCGCAGACCAATAGAGGAGGGAGACTAGGCGAGAGGAAGCAGCTAGATGAGGGTCAGTAGTTGGTTAGTAGTGCCGACTTGAAGCCCGCAAGGTGAAGAGTTTATACTGCTGGAGGCTGGCTGTTGCTGACCATATGTCACAGTGAAGTGCGAGGCTGACTGGTGCCACGCGAGCAGCGAGCGTGACTTCGTTTATTCAGAATAAACAAAGTCACGCCCATCGTCAACCTCCAACCGTATAAATCCCAGCCCTCCCTCGCTTTCTCTTCCTCACCACTCGCCCCACTCGACTACTCTCTCTCGACTCGTCCGTGCACCACCACCCTCCAGAGAGCTGGAGGCTGCCTGCAGGACACTGAGCCGCAAGACTCCCCGCAGATGAAGACCACCGACACCCGCTTCCGACGCGGCAGTCTCAGCCGCCCTTCATACAGTGATACGCGCAGGCTGGCGTATGTGTCGGTGCCTGCCTGAGAGGAGTGGCACCTCACCCCTTCTCTCAGGCAGGCTGACGCAAGGGCAAGGTGCGCGGTTAGGGTGTACGCTCTGATTCCTCTGTTCACAGCCGACAGTCAACGCTACAGCCACGACCAGTGCCGGATGACCACCACAGAAGATCAGAAGACAAGAAGACTTACGATTCCGCCTCAACCGCGATGTACAAGACGATGGGCAAAACTCAGCATGCGATCCTGGCACTGGTGGTTCCGCAAGAGAGCGGAAGAGCTCGGCAATCAGGTAAGTCCCGAGGGAGGGCGGGCGTCGAGGAGACGTCCGTCCTGGTGCGGCCTCTTCGTGGCCCTCGGGACAAGTAACTCCCGTAGTCTTCCCGCCGACTGGGAGCGAAACCAACCAGCACCTAAATCCCATTCTTTCGTTGGTCCACTTCTAACGCGCATGTAGTGCCTTCAGCTCCTGGCGAAGTACCACAGGTGCGCTCCACTTCGTTCCTTCTCCATCTCTTGCTGATTTGCATCACCAGCCTCCGCTTTGCGATGTCGCATCCATGACTCTTGAAGTTTCACGCTGTATGCACGACGTCCCACAAGTCGCGCTGGATGTGATCGAGTTCGCAGGTTGCCTTTGTATACGGTAGTCGGCTAGGTTACTGTACATGTTTGACGTGCTATCCGTTGCATTAAATATCCCCAGTCTCGGACATTAATGAATGGTGAATGCTACAACGCAGTGTATGATGTGAGCCGATTTAGTGACACTGACTACAGAAAGGACACGCACCTCAGCTTGCGCAATGAGGGGAACACAGTCACCGGTGAACCTTTCCGTCTCCGCATATGCCCAGACGAGCTTCCTCGCGCGTTGATCCGTCGTCGCATGCATATATTCTGCTTCCGCTGTTGTGGGTCCACGTATGCCTCTGACGGTGCCGGTTTTCTAGGTCCGATATCGCCGATGATACATATGAGGATAGAAGCACTAGAAGTGTGTACGGAAGGTAAGCTCAGCAAAACAGAGACGATCCAATACGTGCATGCAATATGCTGTAGTAAGAGAAGGCCGAATAGAAAGGAACGTTATGTAGGATAGGATGAGACTGTATTCTTCTCTCCGCTCAAGCAAATCACGCCGCGGTGAGTCTTAGGCTAGACATACGCATAAGTACAGTGGGTGTCGTGCAAAGCGGCAGGCGCACATACCTTGCGATAGAACCTGATGTAGTCATCAAACTCGGATTGTTCCTCCTCCAGATACGTCCAGTCTAGCTCAACCTATCGACGTGATGTTAGTCACACGGTGAGAGCATGAAAGCGAATCACGCACGGCTTTGACAGCCCTGTCGACTGTCTCGCAGACGGCGACATGCAACGTCAGTAGGTCCGCGCAGACGTCGTCGGCACACGCAGCGCAGTGCGCCCTCACCTGCGCCTCCGTCGTCACGCTCTCGAAGACGTCCGGCCCGGCGATCGTTTGTCCAGTCGGACGTGCCCTCAGCCTGTTGCACAGCGCTCTTGCGTACCCCTCGAACCACCGCGGCGCCTTCAAGTTCAGGTCGCTCCCGTGTAGCTTGATGGCCACCGAGCCCGGTTCACGTTGTGAGTAGTTCGCCACGCAGCGAGCCAGTGCAGAAAGCGCGCCGCATGAGCGAGAGAGAATCACGATTGCGTGCGCACAATTTTCCTTGCGCTCAGGGTGGATGCCGAGGATACGGCTGGCGGCCGACGAGGGCGCCGTCCGATGGGCAAGGATACCAGAGATCTCAGCAACCTCCATCTTCGGACCGCCGATCTTAGTGTAATTCGGGGTGTGGTTGATTATGTGGTTGGATGGAGATGCGTCAGCAAGAGTGCTGCAAAAAACGAGGCGAGCGATATCCTGCAATCCGGCGGGGACGGCGATGACAGATATAGGATAGGGGCACGGGAATGCGAGCTTGACAACCTGTAGCGCAACGCAGGAGAGCACATGAGGCATGCTAAGATCTGAGAGAGTGCGGCAGAGCTGTATGGCATGTGGAAGGTCGTCTAGGACGGTATTTGGCACATGCGGGTGAACAGAGGCAAGGATGCCGCCTAAGATGGTTGAATGGACAGGTGGCGCTTGGAGGACTTGAAATCTGGACTTGGTGGAGGAGAGCCTGGTCGGGCTGCGAATCAAACGCCACAACGCTCGCCCGAGCTGTCCGCACCGTGCCACCACTTGGTCCCCCTTTGAACGATGGTGAGCATAAGCGCGAGCGGAATATAAGGCACGGACGCCATACCTTGGTGTATGCGCAAACATTCGCAGCCCGGCGTTGATGAGAGGAGGTTGGAGGATGCAGCCGGCGTATGCCGAGGTCCGCCGATTGAAGCGCCGAGGTCGAACGGCTTTGATCGAGCCTAGGGCGACGATCTTGTTTATTGCGAATAAATATACCGCGGCTGACAGTCTCGTGACTGCCCGCCACACACTGTATAAAGCAGAGCCCTGTTCTGCTGTTGAAGAGCCAGAGTGCACCTCTCACCGCCGCGATACCCCCCCTTCCTCCCTTCTCTCTCGGGGTTCGCCCTGCGTCGGGGTTCGCCTTGACGTCCATCATTCGCCAGGCGTTTCCTCTCAGGGTTCGCCCTTCTTAAACGGTGGTGCCGGCGGCTTGGGGTTCGCCCTGCGTCGGGGTTCGCCTCGACGTCCATCGCTCGCCAGTCTCTTTCTTCCGGGGTTCTCCCTTCATCGACGATGGTGTCGGCGGTTTAGGGGTTCGCCCTGCGTCGGGGTTCGCCCTGGCGTCCGCTGTATCCCACTTCCTCTCTCTCAGGATTCGCCCTTCGTTCAGGCTGGCGGTGGTGGTCTGGGGTTCGCCCTGTGTCAAGGTTCGCCTTGTCGTCCATCACTTTCCAGTCTTTTTTCTCTCAGGGTTCGTCCTCGGCGTCCTGCTTTCTTGTCAAGATTCCAGTGTGTGTCACTGCAGGGGACGCCCCGTGTGTGGTCGTAGCCCGGTCTCTGTAGATACTCCGCCTGTTGTCCTCGCTCCAATGTATTCTCGGCGGAGGGCAGCCACTTGTTGCTGCCCTGGCACGACCTCTTCGCGGTCGCCGGGACGAGTACTCCTCGGGTCTGACCCCCGAGGACGAAACTAACTCGTGCCAAAGCTCCAGTGTACTTCCATAGCTTGCAATGCAAAAATAGATTTTTCTCATATTCGCCAGCTCCTTTCCACAATTCTCGTGAGCCGTGTCCTTCTCAAATGACCGTTGGTTGTATTTACCTTAGTTCTCTCTCGCGTTCCGACATTATGATTCCTGGCCAGGGGCCAAACACAGTCATTGTAAGTCGAGGCAATGCTAAGGCCAGCCAGTTCAACTGACTCATCCTGCAGCCCATCGCACGAGAGCTTCGCGAAGAGGCAAGTATTGGCGTCGGCCAGTCTGCGTCTTTATCATTGCGCTCTCGGTTCCCTGATCAGTGGAGAGTTGCTGTCAGAAAGAAAAAGTCAGTCCCCTCAGCGTGAAAATAGCAACAAGCGGCAGGCGTACGTTATATCCGCAGACCGATTAGCAGCTAAGTACACCTCTCTTGGATGGTTGTATTGTGAGCTGACCAAGTACCTGCCGGCGTGGGAGGCTGCTCTTCTTCGACTGAGCGACAGGAGTCAGGAATCGTGCAATATGCGCATCTTACGTCCGTGGGATAGCATACGTTGAGGCACGCCACGGTATAACCTGAAAAGAATTTCAATTCTGCTGAGAAATAGTAACTGGCTGTGTGAAGACGCACCTTCGAGTACGCACACGTGCATATACTTCAATCATCTGCACATATATCCGATGGAGCAATATTCGGAACAATTCGCGGATGCGAGGTACGCTCGCCCGCCGCGGCAGTCACGGTCCCTGCTCAGAAGGAGAAAAATCAGCCTCCGACTGTTGCGACACACCACTGAAAACATGCTTTACACTCACGACATGCCTTTTGCTCACGAGTGCTCTTTTATTGTGATGACGATGAAAGAGAGAAGTACTGGGACCTCGTCAGACGCGAGGCGGGAGAGATAATTACGGTCGAGAGCAAGTCGCGAAGATGGGCGCCAATGCCATCCGGCCCTTGTTCCCTTCCTCCATGTCCAGTTCCTGAATCGCTGCCAGTGGCTCCGGACTGTCTCTCAAGCACGCTACCACTTGCGTCGTGGACTATACGACATTCCTCGGGCACCACTCAAGTCGTGATTAATAGCAACGTCGACTGGCAGTCTACCTCTGGCGACCTCGCGCGGACGGCTATGCCTAGGCTCTGAGATGACCGCAGCAAGAAAGGGCTGATGTGCGCGATTTGAGATGGAGACATGGCCGTATGGGAGTTTTTAGTGTCTGTATGTGGTTTAGGCTGAAGACGGTCGCAAGAATTTGGGCCTCAGGTGCGCCAGCTGCACTCATGCATGCTTATACGTCGATGCTCATGACGCCATTGCTGTGGAATAGCAATGTGTACAGTTCAAAACTTGGCCGAGGCAGCGGTGAGTTGGGTTCAGTCTCCGTTGCTCCCCGACGACGTTACCTATCGCGGACGGTCCTGACTCTGTACACGGCGACCACAACATAGCCCTCCGCAACCCAACGGTACTAATTGTACGGCAAATCACGGTGAGTAATACTTTCTGTCTAAAGCTTCGAGCGTGGTGTGGATTATGGAGACGTGCCACCGTCACAGCATCATGCGTTTGCCAAGGATAATGGGAGGAATCATCGATCGGGGATAGCTGGCGCGCCGGGTTAGCTCTCAGCTTCGTGTCTGCTCTAACGACTCGGATTCCCAGCCGGTCGCTAACTTTGTGCCGTCTGTAGGTCTACGTCGCAAGTCCATCCCCTGGCAACGTTGATCACACGTTGAACACCGTCAGCCCAATACCGCACATCGAGCACAAATCCTGAGCACAGATCGACATGCTAAGTCTGGAGACCTGAGGTCCCGCCCCTCGCCGACGCCGAGCTTCTCGTCCTCGTCGCCGTGCAGCGCGCGCCGCCGCTGCGCCGCGAACTGCCAGTGATCGGAACTGTAAACCCCAGGTTCTCCGCCCAGCGAACAGTTCGACGCTCAAGCGCTTTCGGACACGAACATACCCGCAATCCCCACCTTTCAACTCTGCCTCTCCTAAGGTCGCTTTTTGTCAACGTACCCCCTCCCCCTCACGTTATCGACTGACCTGATTTCCCTCCCCGTACTCTTCATACTTATTCCAGCTTTTGTGCAGCAAAACTCTGCATCTTGGCGTCATGCCTGAACGCATGAAGTATCCGCGCTGCGCATTGTCGTCCTCTGCCGCGTCTCGAGAGCTCGCACTCCCCTCAGATCCTGTGCATGACCATCCCTCAGCCGAACGACCACGCGTTGCCAACCGCCCCAAGACCCTTTTCCGTGACGCCCCGACTTTGCCTATGAGCATGCCTGCACCGGAGTCGTTTGGTTCCAACAGAGACGAAACTACCTTTCGGGGTTTCGACCATGCGGATTTCTGTGTTCATGGCCAACTCGCCTCCCTATCCTCCCACGTTTCGAATCGCCTCCTTTAAGACCAAACTCGATCGCCCACGCCCTTGAGATCCTCCACCATTCCACCTATCGCTTCGGGCTTGCTGGCGTCCTCGCTTTGTCGTTGACATCTGCATGCACTCCGATGTGCTAGCGCTGTCCCCTACCCTGTTATACATACGCCACGAAGGTTCTGCAGAAATAGGCTGCTCTGGAGAGGTCCGTCATATTCTCTGCGACAAGAAAACAGCTCCTTGTGTTTGCGACACAGCATCCGAGTCCGACCTCCGCCTTTACTATTGGCTGCGCTGCCGGCTGGAAAGAGCTCACTCAAGCCGCTCCCAAGTCCACTCCGAGCGGTCCCTTCACGGATGAGGCGCTGTTCCACCACACCCTCAAGGACCGTCTCGCCTACGCTGGACCACCTCTCAACGCGGCAGACCACTGGAGGTTCTGTAGGTACAGAGAGTCTTGCACATCTGTGGCATCTTTTCGGGGTCATCGCAGACTCGACTGTCTTCCTCCTCTTCTTCGGTGCTGCGCGCCAGTGGTCGTTCTTTCGGTGTGCATAGAGTTACTTCAGGAAGTCCGTAGCGGTCGCGGGTATCTCTGCCCGTGAAACTCAGCCACGCGTTGACTGTGGCGATCGACAAGGCGATTGAGCAAGTGCGTTCGTTCTTCTCAGCTGGCTGCACATGCACTGATTGTGCCGGTACAGGTTCTTGTTCGGTGGGAGTGGGTTGTTCCATGCGCGCACAGCATTCAATGCTTTGTCGAGTAACTAGCACGTTGTTCTCGCGCTTTTGGAACAGCGTTCGCTGACATCTCCTTTCAGTCTGTACTCCTGGACAAGCTCTGCGTATCATGACAGCCCAATATATACAATCCAACACAGCCTAATGGATGTCAGCCACGGGCTATCGGTCGCCTCTGACGCCTATCGTGAGTATTCGAATTGCATCTACTTCGAAGCCGTTCACCCACCACTCACTTAAAACAGGGCACCGGCCAGGCCACCAAACACAGCGCGCCGAAGATACGCTCAAGTACGGCTTGGAGTCTCTGCTGGAGGCGAGGCTCAGGGACTACTCCTTTCGTCTCTTGGACACCACTTCCCCTCTCCACTACGTAATTTCTGGTCTTGTACACCCATAGGTATTGCACACACTTTTCCGACCATTGTTCGAGCGCGATCTACATGCCAGCGATTAGGATACACACTATGTTTGCGGTTATGTGGCCAGTCTACGATTTACGCAGGCCCCCGAGGTTTTTAAGCCGCTGCATGATACTTCACGCTTTATGCCGCCGAACGGTCCCTGTTCGAGACGCGGTCAGAGGCCAACAAGGTAACCGTCTCGCGCGCCGAGCTAAGGATATCGACTTTGGTGTTGTAGCTTTCGGAACTCGCGGCTCGAATGTTCCACTACCACCCTCTAGCCGACCCTGGGCCCATACGAGAAGTCGGCGTAAGTGGCGAAAAGAAGATGCATGCAGGTATGTAGCACGGTTATTCTGAATCCACCGCATTCCTAGCAAGCAGGACTTGCGTCATGTTGAGGCTTGCGGGTGACTTAGCGAAGCATTCAGTCACACGGCTGGACTTCTCCGAGATCTCGAGGCCTGTCACGGTCGACAAGTCTGCATCATCCTACTTCATCCCGTCTTTGCGGTACCCATGCGATCTAAGAACCATGTACCGTGCGTAGCTCGCCGTACGAGACGGCTCCTCGTAAACAAAGCATACACAAAATGAGCACAGTAGCTCGTCTTGAAAGGGTACATTCTGAACGGTGGTCCGGTGGTCCGGCGATGGGTGTTCTGCACATTGTGGTGAGCTGGAGAGATAGTGGCGAGTATAGATGGCGGACAACCGGCAGTGGATGCACCGTCGCCTCCCACAGTCGTCCCCCCACCGAAAGATATTTGGCCCACCGAACGTACAAACAGCCTGGCGGGAAGGATTAAGACCAGCACGATTGAGAAATTACAATATCAAACTCACCTCAGGGGAGGCTGTTGGAGGAGCTGTTTGCGGATATCAAAGGTATTCCATACCCTCGTAGTGCCCGCAGAATGCGGCCAGTCAGACAACGCTGCTGGTCGCCAGCACATGTATGGTGACGGGAGAGGGCCCGTAAATATTGATTACAAGCATTGGTAGTACAAAACGTCTGATATGAAGACGTGCCTACGATGTAGTGCTTCTGCCTCGGCGTGCGCCATTCATCTTTGGCGGCGACGCGCAGCTACAGATTCTTCGGGCTAGCGACATAGAGGTTCACGGCCGGACGTAGTGTTCGCGGTGTGGATCTGAATAATTATTAGCCGATAAACACACCGTGAGGCAGGTATATACTTGCAACGCAGATCAGACGGCTCGAGGTTCTCCATGGGCAGGTCTTACATAGCTTGAACGAACCTCCACCGCCTCAAGGACGGCTATTCGCTCGCTGAACTCTTGTATGCCGGACGGGGAATAACACCTCGGTCAAGGCGATGCCAGGGTAATTTTGAGCCTGTCGATGGCGAGTGACAGCAACACTAAAAAGATGTAAGACTTCACCGACTGCACGTTGAAGTTACGTGTGCATGCCTCAGAACGATAACGCGAGTGCCGTCGCGAAATGCCGTCGCCGTCTGCGCTCGACGAGTCGCCAGGCTGGCGTGCGTCGATCCCATCATGACGGCCAAGTCTAGAGACTGCGACACCGTACGGGGCCACCACGTTTGCAGGATGCAGCCGCAAGCCTCGCTCTGGCGCCGACCTTCTCCCTCGTACTGGATCTCGATGTTCTCTTCATGGCCGGCGGGCCCCTACCGAAAGGTACGTCGCCTCCCAAAGACTGCATTATTCTCGTTGCTGACGCAGCGATACACACCGCACAGACACGGCGCATCGGTATCCGGCGTCCAACGTGCAATGAGCGACAGCCGAAAAGCGGCGTGAACGGGCTGGCGTCCCAGGGAGATGTACGGCGGCGAGCGAGATGTCGACGGTGCATTCAGAAGCATTATCTTGAGGTGCGCCAGGATGCGCGGTGCCACGACGGCCTTCACCGATTGGGTTGCGTAGATCGCAACCTCGTCGTGGATCGACAGCCGGCGGCCGGGACGCACTAGAACGCAAGCACGTCGCCCAGCAGCCACAAGACGGCTGTTTGGTACCACTCTTGCCTTCGCGGCGGCCAACACAGGACGTGCATGGCGTGTGCAGGACGGTTTCGTCGAGGTGCGCTACATGCACAGCGTGCCGCAGTGAGCGAAGGAGGCGTGCTGCACGCATGCACCGCGCATACATGTGCTTTCCGATGTCTCCGCAGTGCCAGCGGATCTGGACCTGATGACACCGTTAACTACCCAAGGAGCCTTAGCAAGAGTACGCGTAGTTTGTAGAGACCTAGAGATCTGTGCGTACACTGTTCCGGAGCATAGGCTGCAGGAGGCATGTCCACAAATGATGTTGCCAAGGTGTGGCGTGGGGGAGCGACGACACGGCATCCAAGAGATAACCTTCGATACTGAAAACTTCTGTAGCTAGTGCACAATGTCGTGACAGTCTGCATGCAATAGCGGCAGTCATAAGGTGAGTATTGGTCGACTATATATGATTCAGCCCACGCACCTAACATGCAGGCCCCAAATATCGCCTGTGGCAGGCTCCCACGTAACCTCTGCCATCTCAACATACGCTTCAGCACATTTCCATGGTCATGCGCCTGCATCTACCCGCGACAGCACAAGATCCTTCGGCTTGACGTGCAACGAGCACCAATATCGCCGCGTACGTGAGATAGACCGCCTCAGGACGGCTCCAGCGTCGGCCGAGAAGTTGCGAGACCAGTACTGACTCAGTGACGGGCGTGCCTAAGGAGAGCGTCGTTGAACTGGAGGCATCGAGAGGGAAAGCCAAGGGGTGTCTTGCCGTGATGTAGGAAGCCAGGACTAGTTCAGCACTTGGGACGAGGAGAGGAGACAAGCTCAGAAAGTACGTGATTTGGACGACTGGAGTACTGCCCGAGGAATGTCGTACAGTCCCAGACGCAAGTGCTGGCTCATTTGAGAAATGGTCCGGGTCATCGCCAGCGATTCAGGAACTCGACATGGAGGAAGGGGACAAGAGCCAGATATTATTAGCGCCAATCGTCACGACTTGCTCTCGGCCGTAATTATTTCTCTCGCTTTGCGTCCGACAAGGTCCTGTTGAGGTCCCAGTGCCCTTCTCTTCCATTGACATCATAATGCAAGAACACGAAGGATTAAAGTCCATACCATCACGTAACGCATCTTTTTCGGTGGTATGACTGTCGCAAAAATCGAAAAACCTGACCAGGTATCCCAGGCTCTGAGCGCCTGATGAGGCCTGATGAGGCGCACGTGAGCGTCTGAGCAGGGTTGCGCAGAGGTGGGCAGTTCGGGTCAGGCCTGGCCAGTCGCAGTGAGACGGAATAGTGGATTACGGCACAGTTAGCACGCGCAGAAACATGTCGTAGTCTACAGTGTCATTAAAGTAGTATCTACGGGAGTTATGAGTGCCATTCCGGTCCAATGCTGGTATCAAGTGGGACCCGCGCAAGAGGTATTCAAGGAAGACGAATGAGGTCTTCTTCTCTTCTTCAAAAACCCGGCATCCGTCCCATGTGGTTCGCGGCTTCCACTTGCTACGCGTGAATTGTCTTATGAGGGCGACTCCACGTGTGCGGCCAGACGGAAGAGTGACCCGGAATAGACCAACGAGACGCACGCACGCGAGCTCTTGACTTTCGAGGTTGACGAGGGCACAATCAAAGCGAGGCTCGTTGTTAAACTTCGGGTTGCAGCGCAGTATGTCCCGTGCCTCTGACCAATCTTCCTGCGACTGGTATTTGAGGTAAAGACAACGATGCGGCGTGATCTGCGTAGTACAGCTATCAATGTCATCATCTTGCTAGGATACTTTTGTACACGCTCACGTTAAGATACTGTGTTGTTCGCAGGCCCGACTCTTCCGGCATGTGCTCCAGCAGAAAAGACGAGAGGCGACGGGCAAAGTCTTGGTACGCCGAATCACCGTTCATGATGCATTGTAACCCGAACGCCGTTGTTGTCTTCTGTTTCGCGCCAAGTTGCCAGTTCTCAGCCGCATCGTTGTCTGCTTGTTGAGGAGTCGGATGCGTCGTGTCTTCTTCATCTTGTTCAGGAGCTTCCGAGCCGCTCCCTTCGCGATCATCACATGCCCTCGTTCTCTCTTCCCACTCATCCACAGCCATCCTAATGCGAGCGATTGCTTCCTGATTCTCGTCAATCCGCGCCATCTGAGTCACCAACATAAGATATCAGTATTTGTGGTAGTAGCCATAACACCTTGTCCTTGCTTACCTGGTTTTCCGCGTCTCTGCCATTAGTTTGATCCCATGCTTCCTTGGCCTCCTGCAGAAACCCTTCGCCAGGCCGTGTCACCGTGTTTTGAGACGAACCTTTGTCCCTCGTATCCGAGATAGAGTGGGCAGACTGATGCTGCTTCAAGAAGTCGAAGCTCTTGCCATACAGTTCGCAGACATTCTGTGGGAAACAACAGTCAGATTGGGCATGCTCGATACTGCAGTCAAGGTCGCGCACCGCCGCATGCTTTTCATAAGCCTTGAGGGACTCTTCAATAAGCTTTAGCTGGTCATCACTGATACAGTGTAGACCAATCAGCATGCGAAATTTCGCATACGCTCGGAGGCAATGTATAAGCGGGGAGTTTCTCGGGAAGAGCTCAACGAGGCAGGGAATAATGCACTGGGGGCCAAACATGAGTAGCGCAAGTACAGCAAGCGTATACATCAACGCACCCGAAGGATATCGAAAAACACTTGCCCGTCTGCGTAGCCTATAGTCGTAACATTTATGAAATGCTTCATCTTCGCCCAGCGAGGGACTGCTCGCATGCTGTAGCATAAAGATGACAATCAGCTAACCGCAAACCGAGTCCCGAAGAGGACCGAGTGAGAAGGGATACTCACTGGCGAGCCAGCGCGCCTTTGAGCTTCGATTCACCAAGGATTTGCAGTATCAGCGGCCACATATGCTTGCCAAACTTTCCAAGATCATCGGCGTGAAGAACATCGTAGGATGCAGCCTGATAGGGATCAGAATTGTTCATGGACCAGAAGAAATTCTGGACACAAGTTCAGTGTTGACAAACAATACAACCCGAGGGAAAAAATGTGCGTACCTCTGTATCATGGAGCCCATGACTTTGGAGAAGTTGCTCCTTGCGCGTCTTTGTCTTAGCTGCTCGAGCTTGATGGAAGACATCTGACATATTCTCGGTGGTGCGTAGTGTACTGATATATGTCGTTCGATGGAGGTCGGTTTTGAAGACCAAGCATCGAGGGCACGGGTAGTTGGCAAGTGCTGCCCGAATTGCACATAGCGCTTCTGCTTCCTTGAGGTCAAGCGATTCTATCAGGATTCCGGGATACAGAATGCGCATCAGCGAATCTCCGCATTTGACTGTGTCTCCTATTTGAGAGGGCTCCCGAAGCGAGCCATAAATGACAGCGAGAACCTTATGATAGATTTCACGCACAAAGCGTGCGAACTCGAGCTGTTCGGCCTCTGATCGGTCGTCACGATGGGAAGGATCCACGACCTACCAGTAGCATAGCGTTAGGACACATCGTTTGATGTCTGCAAAATTTAGGCGTACGTACAATGGGCATATATCCAATGAGAATTCCGCCTCCGTTGCCGGACGCATTCCGGATCTCTCGTGGTAAAAATGCAGCACGCATCACAATGGGATGCTTCGAGACCTTCTTTGTCATGTTGCCCTTGTCCAGCCATATATGAAGTGGTAGGTAGCAGTGGGGATACTCTCCAGTTGTAGGAAGAGTGCTCTGTTAAAAGCCAATTCAGAAATTACAACCACAAGTAATAACCGAGAACACATACCTGCGCTTTGTACCAACGATCACCCGTGTTTGTCTCATCATAGAGTCTGCACTCTCGCCAGCCAGTCACCAGGTATTTCTTTACTGGCCACCACATGATGGAATCTGCGAGGGATTCGTCTGTGACAAGACTCCGAGCCCACACCCAAGGATCACGGTAAGGAAATGTATAGACATATTCTTTGCCTTCGTAGATTCCCTTCACTGTGCCTTGCTGAAACTGCTCATGTATACGTTCAGTGCTTGCTGTAAACCAAGCAATAGACTGAGTTGACTCACTGGGATTTGGAACTTCCGCGCTGCTTCCAACGACTTCTGCATGTCCTCGTACTTTCGAAAGGAAACTCCACTCCCATGAGGTGCCCATTCGCCATGAAGCGCACGGAGCTGCATGTTCACAACGTCGCGACTGAGAAGACCTGTGACCGCTGACTCTGTATAAGTAAAGTCACCCAGTGAACGGAAGGGGGCCCATGGTTGTGCCGCCCGCGTCGTCGAAGATCGCGTAGAAGCACAAGACACAGGAAGTTGAGTGTCGTCGGACTTGCTGCCATGCTTTGAAGGTTGCGGCTCTGTTGAGAGTGGGATGATTGTTGGTGTGGATATACCGCTGTGCGGGTGGTAAACGATCTTAATATGCGGTTCCGCTGGCGAGGACTCAGAGTCTAAGGTACTGGCCCGGGAATTTTGGCCTTCAGGCGGCGGTACTGTGGTGCTATCAGATGTGTTCGCAGAGATATGCTCTGTGTGTATAGATGCATCATAACCATCTTCATGGCTGAGACGTCCGTTCGAGGTTTGGGCCGCCACAAAGCCAGGTGGTGCCTAATACGGACAGTCAGCGTCAGTGCAGCAAACAACCGCGACGTGCGCCAATTGTACGCTTACCTTCAAACTCTCTGGACCGACCACACTTTCGCCTGCCGCTCGCGTTTTAGCGAAATGCCTTTGCTCATGCAATTGTCGACATGAAGCCTCATGTTTGTCGAACCGCCGGGGATCTCGAAGGGTGTTGCAGAAGGTACACCGGACTTTGTTTGACGGCTCAACCAATACTGACTGGCTGGATTTCGATGCAGTGGCGACGCGTGGCATGGCTGCGAGGTGGTTGAGTGCGAAAATGGTACTGGTGAGTAATATGCTCCGTCTGTTTTCGGGACGTGGCGCGCCATGCGCATATTTTGATCCGCCCGCCCTAGACCCTGCGTGGTGCGGCAACGACGCTGCAACACCCGCACTCAGCAACATGATGGCAAATATTGGGACTACGTCATACACCGCCGCGACTACATACAGGTTCAGCATGACTAGGTACGCCGCCTTGTTTTATCCACCATCCTCACGTCGAGGTAGCGAGAAAGCTCATTCAATCTGTTTAGCCATGCCCTCGAGCCAGACACGCCCAGAAAACGCGGAAATAAATCAGGTGCCTCTATCGCCAGGAACCCTTTACACGGTGCGCAAACAGAATCTCCGCTCCCTTCTTTCGGACCTACTACTAATACAAGATATACCAGGGCTTTCGCTCGCTTCAGGCAGAGCTGAATACGGCGAGAGCAGAGCTACAAGCAGCTCGAGAAGAACAAGCTGTTCTCGAAAACAACGCCCAGCCGTCGCCTCCCGAAGATGCAAGATCTGCAAAGCGGCTGAAGACCTCGGATGAGGGTTCTGGCCCTCTTATTCAAGCACGACTCTACATGCGCAAGCTTACAACCATGTATCTTCTGTGGATCCGCCAGCCTGAGAAGACCTTGCGCATTGAGGCCGATCCCGACTGGAGCCCAATAGAGCGCTTTGATCGCCAGGACTCGGAAGAGTGGTTGCAGGGTCAGCTGGCGGACATGCGAGAAGTATTCCCGCAAGATGTGTGGGAATCTTTCAGTACTGAGTGGTTTATCAATATGGTGAGTCCTCAGAACATAATAATAACGCGCTACATCCTCTCATCTACATGCAGCTCAAGAAGGAAGCATCACAGCAACGGTCGAACATGGCCAGTAGAGTGCGCAACGATGTCGGCGGCACCATCTTCAGGTGCTTCGATGGCGACCTCGCCACTCCAGACAGCCGCAGGACGAAATTCGGCAAATACATTGGGCTTCCGGCTGACACGCCGGAGTCGAAGTATGATAGCTTTGATGCCGAGGTTCTCCATGAACCATACAATGGCAAGTCCCAACCACGTACTGTCTTTCGGAACTTGGCGTTGATAAGGGTAAGTGAGAATTGTCACTGTCTATTATACTTGCACTGATTCAATGCACCCAGGTGCTTAGTTGTATAATCCGAGGGCCCAAGTCAATCAAGACGCATGATGGCAAGATCAACACCGCTGTCAACACTGAAACCGTCAATTCAAAGTGGGGGCTAACGCACACCACGCCCGGTGCTATTGCCGCGGCGAGCATCATGGTATGTTGGCGGCTTGTATCACGGATGTCTCTGACTCAATTTGCTCTCATACTTCAGGCGCGTTGGGCACTGTCTCCCGATATCGAGTTCCATGAGACGGGCGCTCAGAGTCGCATCAACTGGCAGAAGGATTTTGAAGAATACCTTGCATATCTCATGCGTGGAATACTTGGTGAGCATTCCTCAGTACTCGATATCTTCCGCACATGGGACGAGGCCCTATTTCCGAACTCCACAACCGGTTATGGTCACCAGCAGAGGGGCGCAGGTGGTACTCAGGGGTCTGGGAGTGAGCGAACGGGCCTGCAGGACATGCTCGCACAGCTGGATGAGGATGATAGTGCCATACATGATCAGGACACTAATGTAGAAGACAACTAGCACCGTAATGACAGGAGCACAGTAGCCTTGAGACCAGAATATGGACAATTTGTGTTTCCTAGATACGCTATATAACCCATAAAGTCAAAGTAAAACTAAAGCTCGCGTAGCCTAGTGGTAAGATTGCATTACATTAACTTTGAGTAACCTTCTGTTCGTGGGTTCAAGTCCCGGTACTACCCCCACTAACTTTACTGATACCATTACTGATCTGATAAGTAGAAATTCGTTACGGTTGCTGGAATAGTGTAACATGATCAACCAGTCACTGGAGGCGATGGATAACATTTTTCACATTTTGCCTACATATGTTCATGGCGCTTGACCAAACCTGATGAGGTCTGCTAAGGTCCCACAGGCTGATTAGGCCCTAGCAGGACCCGTCAGGCTGAGCAGGCCTTAGCAGAGCTGATAGCGCCGTTTAGCGTATTTTTGGCCCATCTCAGGCCCCCGGGCGCCTCCTTGCCTTGCCAGATCTGCCACGGCCTGATGCGACCTCATTTGGCTGTGGCGGTTTTGCGACACGAAGATCATTCCGCAAAACGCAAAACGCATGGGATTTCTTCATTACAATACAAACGCCACTGTAATACAGATACAAATAAGAAAACACGAGCAAGGGTATTACGCGTAAGAACAAGTCCGGCTAAGACGAAGTTTGAAGTTGTAGGGCATAAGGAGTCAAACCAGGCTTCAGCGAACGACAGCCCCTATGTGCTCGGGAGGTACGCCGAAGAAGGCCAGGCTGAGGAATGAGGTCCGGTCAGGCAAGAGACGTAAGCAAGAGGCTTCCCAGTCTCAACGTGAGATGGAGGCGGGAGTCGGGAGTCCGAGGTAATCATACTCTGTACAATGGTTTCACTTGTTCCCAAACTGTGGAAGGAAATCTAGACGCCTTGATGCTCGCTATGATGCGTTGACACTGGTGGCGATAGCGACGTTTTCACCTAGAGGGAGATGCGGGGACTTGATCTGGGCGGGGTCCTTCACGTCGGAGGTATACACGCCAGATGGTGGTTGGAGATGTTCTGCACCTAATGAGTGGTTTGTTGCATAGGATAATCCGTTCGTTGGGGCCTTGGTGGCTGGAATAGCTAGTACTGGGATCGATGCGACCGGTGTTGCCGTGGAGTGTGACGACCTGTAGAAGCAGCGTAAAGCAGCCGTCGGGAGATGAGAGAGATGGGATTAGTTGACCAACCGTCGCTTCTTGTTGGGCACATCAGGAGAAGTGTTATTTGACTTGGAACCCTTGTCGATGATGATAAGAAGAGTACCCTGGAGATATGGTTCGTCTACACACCTTTGCAGTCTTCGGTCGCTTCTGTGCGCTGCGCGGCTGACGCTCTCCCTCATCAAAGACATAGTCAGGGAGGGCGGAGCTACATATGATGTCAAGCTTCGTTCAAGGCAATACACAAAGATAATGATACCTCTTGATATGTCGCACAACAATCCCCATCGTTGCTTCGTCGTACTTCTCCCACATTTTTACCTGTCTGGTAAACTCGGTGGTAGGGTGAGAGATGTCCAGTCTGCGGGGCCCAACAGCTCCGGCTTCATGGGCCGATAGATTAGTACGTCCCCGGAAAGCATTCAACCCGTCGATCCTGTGACGCACCCTGCTTAGGCTCTATTGCCAAACCGATGTAGAATGTCGTAGAGTGTACAACACTGGAGCCCTCCTTGCCTTCGATCTCTTCCTTCTTGCGCTTGGCCATGGCGTCCGAGATTTCGCCCTGAGCCGCACCCCGCACCTCCTCGTCATTGAGACAACATGTTACTTGTTCGAAACCTTTGACGAAGGGATGAGCCAGTGTCAGAGTCTCAACATACTCTAACTTCATGACAAGCTGCCGTAGTCGTGACTCTACCGTTCCTGACCTATGGACAGTTTAGAACAACGCGTGACTGCGTGACTGTGAACGAGCTTCACAAAACCACCTACCATTTGAGCTGCAGATCTGCATCACCTGTTGAAGCGATGACTTGCAAGTAATAGCGGTACTTGTGGAAGAAGTCGTGCTTGGTGAAGAGGTCAGACCACTCTGCGGTACCCCCAATTACCTTCTCCACAATTTCGGACCCTAGAAAGCATTGTGAACGACAAGACTACATTTTGATCACATATTTCCCACCTCGCTTGAACTCTTCCGTCATGATCATGTGCGTAGACTGTGACACATTGTGGGTAGCGCACATAGACGGGTAGGCAGGAGTGATGATTGGCATTCGATGTGACCGGTCAGCAGGATAGAGCTACTTGACTTATCAGCGGAGCTTTGGCGATAGTTGGAAAGTAAACGCACTTTAGGGTTCCAAACCCGAACCGGCAAAGGACCGTCCTCGATTTGTTTCAACAGCACCGGCTGCGGCCAAGACCTGCGCCATGTTCATTTCATGCAGGTGTTAAGCTGAGCCAGAGCTTACCATTGATACATGATTATGAAGAACCGGCTGACAATGGCACCAGCAACAGCGTTGGGGTACAACTGGCATATGCGAGCGACCAGCATTGCCCAAGCGACACCACCGAAAAAGCCATTGACGTTGGAATAGATGGCTTTCCCTGATGCCACAGTCAGCTTTGCACTATTCAATTGTTGCAAATACTAACTTTGGGCCCACAATTTGATGCATCGCAGTGCGTCACGGAACACTGTAACGTCAGGGACCAGCCGAAGAATCTCATCCGTCACCCGGGATCCTGTTATTATTTGCGCGTCAGCTGGACCATAACGTCACATAGATTTGTATATACCGTTCAAACTTCGGATGCAACGTTCATCCAGATTTCGTAACAGATTGTCGTCCTGTAAGGATATGTCATCTGGTATTGTGGATAGAGCTAAACGGGCCATGGTCAAGTCTATTGGTATGCCAGAAATCTTGGTCGTGATGATGGGGACGTATGCCTCTGGGACGCCCTATGTTATTGTCGTCGGATGAGTTCCGTATAAAATGGGCCGGTCGCAATAGCACTCACCGAAACCTCGGTAACACCCTCAGTCTCCTTCAGCATCGGCTCCAATACCTCGAAGAAGTCTTCTCGGGACACGTGCTTGGGTACTACACAGAGCGTATCTATGTCGGTGCCGGGTCCATGGACGCCCAGCCTGTAGGAACCGAAGGTGAAGATTTTGCCTCCCGCTGCCTTGCCAGCCTCTTCAGACATTCCGTGAGCCATGGATATTTTGCAGACGAATTTCTTGATCAGTGACGCTAGTCGACCGAGGACAATCTCTCTGCAACAACGGTGATTAGTACGAAGTGGAAATGAGATTTTCGACCGTGTGCCAGAGTAGAGGTATTA
>JAKOGH010000806.1:0-241563 GCA_024811115.1 Terana coerulea
GGGGCCAAACATGAGTAGCGCAAGTACAGCAAGCGTATACATCAACGCACCCGAAGGATATCGAAAAACACTTGCCCGTCTGCGTAGCCTATAGTCGTAACATTTATGAAATGCTTCATCTTCGCCCAGCGAGGGACTGCTCGCATGCTGTAGCATAAAGATGACAATCAGCTAACCGCAAACCGAGTCCCGAAGAGGACCGAGTGAGAAGGGATACTCACTGGCGAGCCAGCGCGCCTTTGAGCTTCGATTCACCAAGGATTTGCAGTATCAGCGGCCACATATGCTTGCCAAACTTTCCAAGATCATCGGCGTGAAGAACATCGTAGGATGCAGCCTGATAGGGATCAGAATTGTTCATGGACCAGAAGAAATTCTGGACACAAGTTCAGTGTTGACAAACAATACAACCCGAGGGAAAATGTGCGTACCTCTGTATCATGGAGCCCATGACTTTGGAGAAGTTGCTCCTTGCGCGTCTTTGTCTTAGCTGCTCGAGCTTGATGGAAGACATCTGACATATTCTCGGTGGTGCGTAGTGTACTGATATATGTCGTTCGATGGAGGTCGGTTTTGAAGACCAAGCATCGAGGGCACGGGTAGTTGGCAAGTGCTGCCCGAATTGCACATAGCGCTTCTGCTTCCTTGAGGTCAAGCGATTCTATCAGGATTCCGGGATACAGAATGCGCATCAGCGAATCTCCGCATTTGACTGTGTCTCCTATTTGAGAGGGCTCCCGAAGCGAGCCATAAATGACAGCGAGAACCTTATGATAGATTTCACGCACAAAGCGTGCGAACTCGAGCTGTTCGGCCTCTGATCGGTCGTCACGATGGGAAGGATCCACGACCTACCAGTAGCATAGCGTTAGGACACATCGTTTGATGTCTGCAAAATTTAGGCGTACGTACAATGGGCATATATCCAATGAGAATTCCGCCTCCGTTGCCGGACGCATTCCGGATCTCTCGTGGTAAAAATGCAGCACGCATCACAATGGGATGCTTCGAGACCTTCTTTGTCATGTTGCCCTTGTCCAGCCATATATGAAGTGGTAGGTAGCAGTGGGGATACTCTCCAGTTGTAGGAAGAGTGCTCTGTTAAAAGCCAATTCAGAAATTACAACCACAAGTAATAACCGAGAACACATACCTGCGCTTTGTACCAACGATCACCCGTGTTTGTCTCATCATAGAGTCTGCACTCGCCAGCCAGTCACCAGGTATTTCTTTACTGGCCACCACATGATGGAATCTGCGAGGGATTCGTCTGTGACAAGACTCCGAGCCCACACCCAAGGATCACGGTAAGGAAATGTATAGACATATTCTTTGCCTTCGTAGATTCCCTTCACTGTGCCTTGCTGAAACTGCTCATGTATACGTTCAGTGCTTGCTGTAAACCAAGCAATAGACTGAGTTGACTCACTGGGATTTGGAACTTCCGCGCTGCTTCCAACGACTTCTGCATGTCCTCGTACTTTCGAAAGGAAACTCCACTCCCATGAGGTGCCCATTCGCCATGAAGCGCACGGAGCTGCATGTTCACAACGTCGCGACTGAGAAGACCTGTGACCGCTGACTCTGTATAAGTAAAGTCACCCAGTGAACGGAAGGGGGCCCATGGTTGTGCCGCCCGCGTCGTCGAAGATCGCGTAGAAGCACAAGACACAGGAAGTTGAGTGTCGTCGGACTTGCTGCCATGCTTTGAAGGTTGCGGCTCTGTTGAGAGTGGGATGATTGTTGGTGTGGATATACCGCTGTGCGGGTGGTAAACGATCTTAATATGCGGTTCCGCTGGCGAGGACTCAGAGTCTAAGGTACTGGCCCGGGAATTTTGGCCTTCAGGCGGCGGTACTGTGGTGCTATCAGATGTGTTCGCAGAGATATGCTCTGTGTGTATAGATGCATCATAACCATCTTCATGGCTGAGACGTCCGTTCGAGGTTTGGGCCGCCACAAAGCCAGGTGGTGCCTAATACGGACAGTCAGCGTCAGTGCAGCAAACAACCGCGACGTGCGCCAATTGTACGCTTACCTTCAAACTCTCTGGACCGACCACACTTTCGCCTGCCGCTCGCGTTTTAGCGAAATGCCTTTGCTCATGCAATTGTCGACATGAAGCCTCATGTTTGTCGAACCGCCGGGGATCTCGAAGGGTGTTGCAGAAGGTACACCGGACTTTGTTTGACGGCTCAACCAATACTGACTGGCTGGATTTCGATGCAGTGGCGACGCGTGGCATGGCTGCGAGGTGGTTGAGTGCGAAAATGGTACTGGTGAGTAATATGCTCCGTCTGTTTTCGGGACGTGGCGCGCCATGCGCATATTTTGATCCGCCCGCCCTAGACCCTGCGTGGTGCGGCAACGACGCTGCAACACCCGCACTCAGCAACATGATGGCAAATATTGGGACTACGTCATACACCGCCGCGACTACATACAGGTTCAGCATGACTAGGTACGCCGCCTTGTTTTATCCACCATCCTCACGTCGAGGTAGCGAGAAAGCTCATTCAATCTGTTTAGCCATGCCCTCGAGCCAGACACGCCCAGAAAACGCGGAAATAAATCAGGTGCCTCTATCGCCAGGAACCCTTTACACGGTGCGCAAACAGAATCTCCGCTCCCTTCTTTCGGACCTACTACTAATACAAGATATACCAGGGCTTTCGCTCGCTTCAGGCAGAGCTGAATACGGCGAGAGCAGAGCTACAAGCAGCTCGAGAAGAACAAGCTGTTCTCGAAAACAACGCCCAGCCGTCGCCTCCCGAAGATGCAAGATCTGCAAAGCGGCTGAAGACCTCGGATGAGGGTTCTGGCCCTCTTATTCAAGCACGACTCTACATGCGCAAGCTTACAACCATGTATCTTCTGTGGATCCGCCAGCCTGAGAAGACCTTGCGCATTGAGGCCGATCCCGACTGGAGCCCAATAGAGCGCTTTGATCGCCAGGACTCGGAAGAGTGGTTGCAGGGTCAGCTGGCGGACATGCGAGAAGTATTCCCGCAAGATGTGTGGGAATCTTTCAGTACTGAGTGGTTTATCAATATGGTGAGTCCTCAGAACATAATAATAACGCGCTACATCCTCTCATCTACATGCAGCTCAAGAAGGAAGCATCACAGCAACGGTCGAACATGGCCAGTAGAGTGCGCAACGATGTCGGCGGCACCATCTTCAGGTGCTTCGATGGCGACCTCGCCACTCCAGACAGCCGCAGGACGAAATTCGGCAAATACATTGGGCTTCCGGCTGACACGCCGGAGTCGAAGTATGATAGCTTTGATGCCGAGGTTCTCCATGAACCATACAATGGCAAGTCCCAACCACGTACTGTCTTTCGGAACTTGGCGTTGATAAGGGTAAGTGAGAATTGTCACTGTCTATTATACTTGCACTGATTCAATGCACCCAGGTGCTTAGTTGTATAATCCGAGGGCCCAAGTCAATCAAGACGCATGATGGCAAGATCAACACCGCTGTCAACACTGAAACCGTCAATTCAAAGTGGGGGCTAACGCACACCACGCCCGGTGCTATTGCCGCGGCGAGCATCATGGTATGTTGGCGGCTTGTATCACGGATGTCTCTGACTCAATTTGCTCTCATACTTCAGGCGCGTTGGGCACTGTCTCCCGATATCGAGTTCCATGAGACGGGCGCTCAGAGTCGCATCAACTGGCAGAAGGATTTTGAAGAATACCTTGCATATCTCATGCGTGGAATACTTGGTGAGCATTCCTCAGTACTCGATATCTTCCGCACATGGGACGAGGCCCTATTTCCGAACTCCACAACCGGTTATGGTCACCAGCAGAGGGGCGCAGGTGGTACTCAGGGGTCTGGGAGTGAGCGAACGGGCCTGCAGGACATGCTCGCACAGCTGGATGAGGATGATAGTGCCATACATGATCAGGACACTAATGTAGAAGACAACTAGCACCGTAATGACAGGAGCACAGTAGCCTTGAGACCAGAATATGGACAATTTGTGTTTCCTAGATACGCTATATAACCCATAAAGTCAAAGTAAAACTAAAGCTCGCGTAGCCTAGTGGTAAGATTGCATTACATTAACTTTGAGTAACCTTCTGTTCGTGGGTTCAAGTCCCGGTACTACCCCACTAACTTTACTGATACCATTACTGATCTGATAAGTAGAAATTCGTTACGGTTGCTGGAATAGTGTAACATGATCAACCAGTCACTGGAGGCGATGGATAACATTTTTCACATTTTGCCTACATATGTTCATGGCGCTTGACCAAACCTGATGAGGTCTGCTAAGGTCCCACAGGCTGATTAGGCCCTAGCAGGACCCGTCAGGCTGAGCAGGCCTTAGCAGAGCTGATAGCGCCGTTTAGCGTATTTTTGGCCCATCTCAGGCCCCCGGGCGCCTCCTTGCCTTGCCAGATCTGCCACGGCCTGATGCGACCTCATTTGGCTGTGGCGGTTTTTGCGACACGAAGATCATTCCGCAAAACGCAAAACGCATGGGATTTCTTCATTACAATACAAACGCCACTGTAATACAGATACAAATAAGAAAACACGAGCAAGGGTATTACGCGTAAGAACAAGTCCGGCTAAGACGAAGTTTGAAGTTGTAGGGCATAAGGAGTCAAACCAGGCTTCAGCGAACGACAGCCCCTATGTGCTCGGGAGGTACGCCGAAGAAGGCCAGGCTGAGGAATGAGGTCCGGTCAGGCAAGAGACGTAAGCAAGAGGCTTCCCAGTCTCAACGTGAGATGGAGGCGGGAGTCGGGAGTCCGAGGTAATCATACTCTGTACAATGGTTTCACTTGTTCCCTAAACTGTGGAAGGAAATCTAGACGCCTTGATGCTCGCTATGATGCGTTGACACTGGTGGCGATAGCGACGTTTTCACCTAGAGGGAGATGCGGGGACTTGATCTGGGCGGGGTCCTTCACGTCGGAGGTATACACGCCAGATGGTGGTTGGAGATGTTCTGCACCTAATGAGTGGTTTGTTGCATAGGATAATCCGTTCGTTGGGGCCTTGGTGGCTGGAATAGCTAGTACTGGGATCGATGCGACCGGTGTTGCCGTGGAGTGCGACGACCTGCAGAAGCAGCGTAAAGCAGCCGTCGGGAGATGAGAGAGATGGGATTAGTTGACCAACCGTCGCTTCTTGTTGGGCACATCAGGAGAAGTGTTATTTGACTTGGAACCCTTGTCGATGATGATAAGAAGAGTACCCTGGAGATATGGTTCGTCTACACACCTTTGCAGTCTTCGGTCGCTTCTGTGCGCTGCGCGGCTGACGCTCTCCCTCATCAAAGACATAGTCAGGGAGGGCGGAGCTACATATGATGTCAAGCTTCGTTCAAGACAATACACAAAAGATAATGATACCTCTTGATATGTCGCACAACAATCCCCATCGTTGCTTCGTCGTACTTCTCCCACATTTTTACCTGTCTGGTAAACTCGGTGGTAGGGTGAGAGATGTCCAGTCTGCGGGGCCCAACAGCTCCGGCTTCATGGGCCGATAGATTAGTACGTCCCCGGAAAGCATTCAACCCGTCGATCCTGTGACGCACCCTGCTTAGGCTCTATTGCCAAACCGATGTAGAATGTCGTAGAGTGTACAACACTGGAGCCCTCCTTGCCTTCGATCTCTTCCTTCTTGCGCTTGGCCATGGCGTCCGAGATTTCGCCCTGAGCCGCACCCCGCACCTCCTCGTCATTGAGACAACATGTTACTTGTTCGAAACCTTTGACGAAGGGATGAGCCAGTGTCAGAGTCTCAACATACTCTAACTTCATGACAAGCTGCCGTAGTCGTGACTCTACCGTTCCTGACCTATGGACAGTTTAGAACAACGCGTGACTGCGTGACTGTGAACGAGCTTCACAAAACCACCTACCATTTGAGCTGCAGATCTGCATCACCTGTTGAAGCGATGACTTGCAAGTAATAGCGGTACTTGTGGAAGAAGTCGTGCTTGGTGAAGAGGTCAGACCACTCTGCGGTACCCCCAATTACCTTCTCCACAATTTCGGACCCTAGAAAGCATTGTGAACGACAAGACTACATTTTGATCACATATTTCCCACCTCGCTTGAACTCTTCCGTCATGATCATGTGCGTAGACTGTGACACATTGTGGGTAGCGCACATAGACGGGTAGGCAGGAGTGATGATTGGCATTCGATGTGACCGGTCAGCAGGATAGAGCTACTTGACTTATCAGCGGAGCTTTGGCGATAGTTGGAAAGTAAACGCACTTTAGGGTTCCAAACCCGAACCGGCAAAGGACCGTCCTCGATTTGTTTCAACAGCACCGGCTGCGGCCAAGACCTGCGCCATGTTCATTTCATGCAGGTGTTAAGCTGAGCCAGAGCTTACCATTGATACATGATTATGAAGAACCGGCTGACAATGGCACCAGCAACAGCGTTGGGGTACAACTGGCATATGCGAGCGACCAGCATTGCCCAAGCGACACCACCGAAAAAGCCATTGACGTTGGAATAGATGGCTTTCCCTGATGCCACAGTCAGCTTTGCACTATTCAATTGTTGCAAATACTAACTTTGGGCCCACAATTTGATGCATCGCAGTGCGTCACGGAACACTGTAACGTCAGGGACCAGCCGAAGAATCTCATCCGTCACCCGGGATCCTGTTATTATTTGCGCGTCAGCTGGACCATAACGTCACATAGATTTGTACATACCGTTCAAACTTCGGATGCAACGTTCATCCAGATTTCGTAACAGATTGTCGTCCTGTAAGGATATGTCATCTGGTATTGTGGATAGAGCTAAACGGGCCATGGTCAAGTCTATTGGTATGCCAGAAATCTTGGTCGTGATGATGGGGACGTATGCCTCTGGGACGCCCTATGTTATTGTCGTCGGATGAGTTCCGTATAAAATGGGCCGGTCGCGATAGCACTCACCGAAACCTCGGTAACACCCTCAGTCTCCTTCAGCATCGGCTCCAATACCTCGAAGAAGTCTTCTCGGGACACGTGCTTGGGTACTACACAGAGCGTATCTATGTCGGTGCCGGGTCCATGGACGCCCAGCCTGTAGGAACCGAAGGTGAAGATTTTGCCTCCCGCTGCCTTGCCAGCCTCTTCAGACATTCCGTGAGCCATGGATATTTTGCAGACGAATTTCTTGATCAGTGACGCTAGTCGACCGAGGACAATCTCTCTGCAACAACGGTGATTAGTACGAAGTGGAAATGAGGTTTTCGGCCGTGCGCCAGAGTAGAGGTATTATTCAAGCTTGAGTCACGAGCGTGGTATGCCATGAACATTGTATGGTCGTACAGACAAATAATTGGAACGGTAGAATTTCGCTGGTCGAAGGGGTAGCTTGTTTGCCAACGCTCACCGTGTTTTCGATTCCTCTTCACTTTCGAAAGTACCCTGCTTCTTCAGCTCGTCCATGAGAGTCCGCGTAACAATTCTCTCTCGCTCATTCGATTCGCTGACTGAAATTGGAGGCGTGACGCCTAGATGACTACACCGATCTCAGTGAGGTGAAACGAGCACCAATAACGGGTGTACGTACGTGGGTGGACTGGTCTCCATGAAGGTTCCTCGAGTTTAGTTATCGTGGCCGGGCGTATGCGAGAGACAATTCCACGAGTATGATTCAGAGGTTGTTACAAGATTGGGATTGGAGGTGACAGCGACGAGACAGAGGGAGAGATGGATGCCGGAGCCAAACGAAAGACAAGCCATAATACGTCGTTCGGCTTCTGCCGAGCAGCTTCCCCGGGCCAGCCGGGCGCGCGACCAACTTCGCGCTTTCGACCTTCCACCCCTTCTCATGCTGGTCTGTGTCGGGCGCAGGTGTCAACACTTGAGGCTATGGCAAACCAGATCAGTGCATCAGCATAGACCTTTGATTCTGGATACGCGGTGGCCTGGCTACGGAGTCGTTGTAGGGATCGAGGTGCACGCACAGCTGAAGACGCGGACCAAGCTGTTTTCCCGTCAGTGAATGCACTTCTGAACTGGTCGTTAAGACCTGAGTGTAACATTATTGTGTAGATGCACGGAACTTCGCGAAACATGACGATGAGACTAATAATTTAGTCACCGCCTACGATGCCGCGTTCCCTGGAACGCTACCGGTCAGTGCTCATTCTTCGCACATGTTCAAGAAGTCCGTTGTCGACTACAAATCTAGAGATTGAACCCTGCGTGCGTTGAGCTAGGTGTTCGTACTGCCCTGGCTCTTGGCTGCAAGATTCAGCCAGCGTCGGCATTCGATCGCAAGCATTATTTCTATCCAGATCTGCCGGCAGGATACCAAATAACTCAGCACTACGGTGAGCATTGCTCAAATCTACTTGTGACATGACTGAACATACATAGCTCCGCTGGCAACCAACGGCAGCCTGGAGTTAGGCAGCGGTGATGCCCGTGTACGTATTATGCAAGTCCAACTCGAGCAGGTCCGTGTACTCGACCCTTGCCCGGTGGAATAAGCTCATTGCAGCCCATAGGACACTGGGCAAACCCATACAACCTACGGCAGCCGCGAAGTACATGTGTCTCTCGATCGGGCTGGCGCCGGGCTGATGGAGATTGTTTCCGAGCCTGACATAAGGTTAGGACATCCATATACTGTCCTTCGATCTCGCTAAGGGTGTACAGGTCTCCTGAAGAAGCCGCAGACTACATTAGAACGTTACGAGCACTGTTACGTGCTGTAGGGTCCAGTGACGGAAACATGGAATCAGTAAGTCCATATGCCATATGCCAATCGAGACAACGTAGTTCATCATATTCCGCAGGGTTCTCTTCGCTGTGATGTAAACGTTTCCGTCAGTAAACTTGGTGAACCCTGGGGGACACGCTGCGAGATCAAAAATCTCAACAGCATCAACTTCACTCAAATCGCAATCAGTATGTTGGCGGCACGTCTCCCCTCAGCGGGTGTCTTGTATCTAAAATGACCGGTAGACCATGAAATTCACCGCCAGATAGCCGTCCTGGAATCTGGCGGGAGCGTCGCGCAAGAGACTCGAGGCTTCGACGAAGATAGGGCCGAAACCTACTCACTGCGTAGCAAAGAAGACGCGCCTGACTACCGATACATGCCTGACCCGAATTTACCCCCTCTCCTGCTCGATCAGGTATGTGAACCAGCGACTCATATCTGCACAAAGAAGTCATGTTCTACTCTGTAGGCATATATTGCGCGTATTGAAGAAACTCTGCCTTCACTACCCAGCGCTACGCGAAAGTATCTGCAGGAGCTTGGACTGTCCCAACAGGATATCGATGCCCTCATTACTGTCGACGCGCGGACAGTGCCTGGCTACGACGGAGAACCTCGACACGGCGCTGTGGCGTATTTCCTACAAGTGTCAGAAGGGCGCGATCCGAAAGTGGTCGTAAACTGGTTTGTCGGGCTCGTGTTATGCAAAGATTTGGGCTGAAGCTCTCATGTTCCCTCAGGATTTTGCAGGACCTTCAACGCATATCTCGCGGTACAGACGACGTTGATGAGTCAAACGGCCATGAAGCCATTGACAGGATCGTTAGTCCTGCCCAACTTGGCGAGTTGATAGACCTTGTCACCTCGCAGAAGGTTACCAGTAAGTTCTGTTCCCATGAGAAAGTGTGAAGCCTAACAAGCATCCCAGAACACGCTGCTAGAGCTATTTTGAAGCACATTTTCCTCAACCAAAGTGCCGTTATGCCCTCCGTGTTGGCACAAGAGTTGTCGTTGTTTGCCATCGAGGATGGCGATGTCTCTCTGAAGAAATGGTGTGCGGATACCATTGAGACCATGCCATCGGAGGCAGAGGCAGTCCGACGAGGCAACACAAACGTACTGAACAAGATCGTGGGACGTGTTATGAGGTCCAGTGGAGGAGCGGCTGATGCAAAAGTAGTCAAACGGATACTGGAAAGGATGCTATTGCAATAGTAAATACGCGGTGCGGTATACATATGCTGTCTCTGGTGCTGATCTGTCAACCGCGGTCTCGCCGGCGCGGAGGTGTCCCGCTGTCGTCTCGCTCGCGATGGCGAGTTGAGCCGTCCTTTCGCTCTCGGTAAGGGTCTCGCGCTGGTGATCTTGAGCGAGAAACTTGCTGGTGTGACCTTTCTCGTGGATTGCGAGGTGGTGGGGTGCGACTTCTGTTGGGTGAACGATAGTTTGTCCGCCTGCGGTCGCCGTCTCGGTCGTCTCGGATGTCTCCCTACTTCGGGACCGCCCATCGACACTTGCACTTCGTCGTCGCCGCCTACTCAGCCCTTCCAGCTCGTTCAACAAATCCTCGACGCCCCTCATGCCTTCCGATTTCCCGGCTTTCTTCAATTTCTTCTGCTTCTTCCGTTCTTTCCTTGCGCGTCGCTCCTCCGGAGTTTCGTCTTTGTGCTTTCGCTTGCCCTTGGCCTTTTTCGCCGCCTTTTTCTTCCTTGTACTTGGCGAGTAAGAAATCACGCATTGGGTCTTCAGGATCGATGTCCGGACCGTCAGATTCAGACGAGTCTGAATGTGCGTCAGCGCCTGAGGAACTTGGGTCAGCACAGCGTATCAGAGTATAGACCGGCTTTGTAGACCTACCGGTCAGCATCTGTGGCTTCGCGTTGAGATTCTGCTCCTCAGGTTCGACCCATTCGCCGTCTTCACCCTTCGACTTCGGCTGCTTGTAGTTCTTGACGTGATCAACGCGCAACGTCCGTTCTAAGACTTTTGCACCATTGAGATTGTCGACTGCGAGCACAGTGGAGCGTTGGTCCTCGTACATCAGAAATCCGAACCCTTTGGTCTTGCCGGTGTTCTTGTCTCGTGGGAGGTTGACGTCCATGACTTCGCCATACCTGAACTCATGAGGTTCAATGCGATGGTAGCACGCGTATGACACAACGTACTGAGAGAATATAGTGATAATATCTCCTTCCGTAAGTTCCTGGTTCAGACCTCCCACAAAGATGTACGCGGAGTCTACGGAAACGCATGCAGTAAGTCGGTGCCTCTGGCGTAATAGCTATCCACTCACCTTTATAGTCGTCATGCCATGAGCCTGAGATGCCAAGGTCTAGCTCTTGCTCATTGATTTTGTTGATTTCGCGGACAACGCTAAATGAATACGAAGGTTAGGCAAGGTCCGCGCAAGGAGAGATACCAGTACAGACTTCATGGTGTGGTTCAGCGAATAGTGCTACGGTATCGTAGGCGCCGCAATTGATGTGGACATCCGCTTTTGGGAGCAAGGCAATTTTGTGCAAGGCTCGCAGGCCTTGCTCTCTTCACCGCCAGGAGCTCACCATGGCTTCATTCTCTCTCCCAACCATCAACGACAATCCGGACGGCGGATGGGGTCCATCGTTCTCCAACCTCCCGTCCCGGTTCAAATTCAAGGACATCCCGTATGCGCCATACTCAAAATCTGACAAGCTCGGCCGATTCGCAGACTGGAACGACATCTCTGGCGACAACCGCCAGACGAACCCCGGCCAGACCAGTAACCAAAATCAGCGAGGAAACGCTCCGGGTGGGCGCGGCAGGCGTGACGGACAGCCCGCCTTCGGCAGCGGGACAGCGAGCGCATTCGCGTACTTCCACGCAGAGGACGAGTCCAGCTTCTCGCTTGTCGATACCAAGACGGCCGCAGCGCGCAGGGGAGGGGCTTCCTCCAGGGGACGCGGTGGTGGACGCGGTGGTACAGGTTTCATGCAAAGAAATGCCCAACGGGGTGGCCGTGGCGGATATAATAATGCTACCCGCGGAGGTGGCGCCCGGCGCGGCGGAAGGGGAGGCTGGAGAGACTGGGAAAAGGTACGTGTCTGTCTGATATTTTGCTAGCAACCAGTTGACGTCTTGGCAGAACAACCGCACTCGCGAGGCCTCTGTTGCCATTTCACCGGATTGGAATATGTTGGACGAAATTGAATTCCACCGCTTGGCCAAGCTTCGTTTGGAGGTGGACGACCCGGAGGACGTGTAAGAATCAGCTTAATGCCTTCGTTGCGCTCAGCAATGACGTTTAATTTCTTAGAGGCTCATACGGACGTCTCTTTGGCTACGACAAGACCTACGACCGTATTACAACAAAGTCCGAGAAGCCATTACAGCTTGTCGATCGTATCAAGTACAACACCACCACTTCTGATGATCCTGTCATGCAGGAAGTAAGTTACTGGAATCTTAAAGGGTCATCAGTAAGACCTGACCTCTCGATTGTATAGCTTGCTGCCAAGGACGTCGCAACTGTGTACACCACGGATGTCATCCTTAGTGGACTCATGTGCGCACCGAGATCCGTATACCCGTGGGACATTGTCATCGTCAGAGAAGGCAACAAACTGTTCTTTGACAAGCGCGACGGCGGCCCATTCGACACTGTCACCGTTAATGAGAACGCGGCGGATCCCCCAGTAGACCCGGCACCACCGAACCCAAACAATCCAGCGGAGAGATCAGCTGTGCCTGAGCCCCCCTCCATAAACTCCGCCACCTCGCTCTCGCTTGAGGCTACCTACATCAACCAGAACTTTGGCTTCCAAGCCGTCACCGAGAACCCGCCACCACCTGCCGTGGACCTTGAGAAGCCCAACCCCTTCTATGGCTCCGAGGAAACAGAGCCCCTGGCATCTTGCGGGTACCGCTACCGTGTGTTTGACCTGGGCGTGGATGAGGACGATGACTTGAAGATCTGCGTTCGTACAGAAGTTGATGCCTACTCGAGCGGTCAGGGCAACCCACGCCTCGGCCAAGGTCTTGTTACCATTCGCGCCCTGAACGAGTTTGACCCGCGTGCACCTGGCGCCGGCGGTGCCCCCGACTGGCGGACCAAGCTTGACTCGCAGCGCGGTGCGGTTGTGGCGACAGAGATGAAGAACAACAGCGTCAAGTTGGCCAAGTGGACCGTGCAGAGCATCCTTGCCGGCGCTGATCTCATGAAGATTGGGTGCGTTGTTTTCCGTGTATTTATGCCTTGGGGACCGCTCGCTGACTTTTTTACTGTAGTTACATCTCGCGTGGGAACCCTCGTGACAACACTCGCCATGTCATTCTGAGCACGACCTCCGTCCGCCCGACGGACTTTGCCGTTCAGCTCAACGTGTCGCTTACGAACGGATGGGGGATTGTCCGCACCGTCACGGACCTTCTCATGAAGCAGCCCGAGGGCAAGTACGTGTTGGTCAAGGATCCCAACAAGGCATGTGACACCATTTGTTTCGTCGCCGTCCCATTTACTAACCCAGTCACACCGTTTCGCAGCCCGTCATCCGTCTGTACGCTGTCCCAATGACTGCATTTACTGCGTTCGACGACGAAGAGGAAGCGCCTCTCGAGTTGGAGGAGACTGAGTCATCCTGAGCATTGTAGGTTAGCGTTACTGGGTTGTAGCCTTACTTGTATTCTGCTTCGAGTTTCAGGCATCCATCAATTGTAGCATGTGGTCCTGTTGAGTCCTTGCCATATGACACGGTGCCGCTGTCATCCTTCTTGGTGAGTATGATCCCGCAATGGGCATTGCTGGAGCCGCATGGGTGTCCAAGTCACTACAGTCCCCTGCAGGCCGGTCGGTCGAGTGCGGCCCTGCGCGGATCCTACAATCCAGTAAGGGAGTAGGGCATGATGTTGCCTTGCAATGGACTAGGTGCTGTGTATGGCCGCCATTGGACAGGAGGTGTATTGCCCTTGATATATTGATACCTCATGTGCGATACCATACCGTCGTCTTCGCGTTATTCTTAGCATGCCATGGCTATCTTCCCAAAGGAAAGCGAAAGGCCGAACGTGCCACGATGGCATGTACGCTTCGCACAGCCTGACGAAACCTATAGGATGTCCAATCAAATTAAGTACGCGATATGGTCTCACACACCTCGTCGTATTCACCAGCTGCGCGGATCCGTATCACACGTCTATGTGTCCATCTTGTCAGCCACAAAGCACCATTCAGTCTAGCAAACCCTATTTGTGGCTTACTTGAGTGGTGATGCGCATTGCTTCGATGCTGAGATCAACGGGCCCGAAAGCCCACGCCGCCAGTAGCGAGAGTGACAGATGGCACGACGTTGCGGATATTCACCGCGGCGATCGCACGGGCGTGCTCATCGGAGGACCGAGTGAACACCAGAGTACGGTGGAGCTAGCCTTGATACCATCCATCTAGGACGCAATTAGCCAAACAGACAGTACAGATGATTGACATGACCAGCATGAAATACGAGAAGCTGGTGTCATAACCGACAGATGAGCAGCACATGGCAACGCACTGTGCTTCGCAAAGTTATGATTAGCCTGTAGCGCAACACGTTATGAGAATATCCGTGAGTACTATCATCTTCGTTCATTCGCTATTACGACCTCGGTGATGTAAGGAGTGTCTCAGCCGCGATCTCTATATTAGCACTACACCAGAGAATTGAGCATTGTTCACATCGATGAGAGTGCGCTATTGGTCCTCACCTCCGTTGTAGCACTCCCAGAACAACCTCTCTGCTAACATCAGGGAACATCGCGGTGAGAGTATTGATCTCGGACTCTGGCGGCACTCGAACAGTTCCCCCGCCGCTCGGGCTTGGTCTCGCAGCTGTCGCCAGTTCTGACATCCATTCACGCACCACGCCACCGGTTGGTGAGGTCGCGGGTTCTGGGTTGGTGGATTGCGGTGGTGCTGTGCCGTTCGTGCTGCTCGGTACCTCCGCCGTTGCTCGTTGAGTCGTGGGCGGTCGAGCGGTCGAGATAATCTCGTCCCGGGCTAAGATCTCGCGGATGCCTGTGCCCCGAGTGCGAGCTTCTGGGAAAACGCGGCTTGGCCTGTTAGATCTTTCTTCCCCAGCAGTGGCTTGATCCACTCGGTACCGAAATGGACCATCCTGAACAAACCCATAGGTCAGACCACACGTTGATGCAGATGTCCAGATCGAAGGCACTCGCCTGTGAGGAATACGCCAGCCTTTAAGTTGTAGTATGTCTGAGCGGTAGATGTAGCCAGACATCAGGCCCACAGTCGCTGTGAATAGCGTTGCAGGGGCGTAGGTGAGCGCAAGCTGTAGCAGAAGGCGCCATCGCAGGAATAAGCATATATGTTTATTTTGCGAATATGTGGGATTCAATATAACACAGTACTCACCTGAGCGGCAGTAGCATATACCCAGACCTTGTCGCTCAGAATGACTCCGAAGATTCGGAACTCATAGGCTTGGGGAACAAGACGAAAGTATTGATACACGATGGCGAAGAGCAGGGAGGAAGGTCCGGAAGGTATGCGGTTCACACTTGGCCCAATCCGGGGTACGTTGTACAGGGCGATCTGTCCTAGGAATGTGATGATGGTGTTCAACACCAGGGTTATAGAGAGAAATGACTAGGTACTGCGGTGTGAGTAAGATATGCCACGTGAAGAAAATATAAGGCTGACCGCATATTTTGCGCTACCAAAAGCACGTTCTATGTGAATGGCTGAGTTGTAGAGAGTCAGTTCAGCCAATAACAGATCGACCGAGCTTGAGCACGCAAGGTGGTGAAGGAGAAGACGCCAATACTGGTAAACAGTCAGAGGCCGGTCGTCCAGCCATGAGACCTCCCAGCTTACTTGATGATGTCTAGATATGTGAGGAACCAGCTGGAGGTGGAACATGTATTTCACGTCGAATATCCCCGGTTGTAATAGAGGTTAGAGCCAGCAGGATCATCAAGGCTGTGCGAAATATGAGCGTATGCACATAAGCCGTGTAATGGGCAAACAGCTCAACATTTTGTCACGGGCGCATTTTCGAACGACATCTGTCTCTACTGTAGTGCAGAATTTGAGCAATTGCGACCCCGGTACGAAGTTGATCGGCGCCGTCGGCGGTGAGACGTGTCAGGATGCGAACCTCCCAATCCGGCCAGAGCGCGTGGCTGGGCCTGGTGGCGCCGCTTCCATATTGAGACCTCCGACTCAGCCCACCGTGACCAATGTGCCTTACGCGACGCTGAATACGTACGTGGACATATCCTCTATCTTAACGGAGCAACCAATGCATGTCAGCCGCAACATCGATGCACTACACGCCTGGTAATCTTGTAAAGAGCATGATATACTACAAAACACACGAGAACAAAAGGCTATGGCTGAGAATGGCTCAAAGATGCACGTTCATTCCAAGTCCATGCCTGACGTTGTAGTCGGATTGGCAGACCTCTTCTATGTCCCACTGTCTGTAACAATATACAATAAATGTTCCCATAAACGGAGTAGCGGCAACGCAGCCACCGCCGCAGTCCAGCACGGCAGATGCCTGAAACCGTGCCAAAGCAACGTTGTGGCCTATATAAGAGCCGGATACGCGAGTGCTGTGCACTCCCGAGTTCATAACCTCCACCACTCACATTGAAGGAGCAGCCCGTCATACAATGCCAGACTCCAACACCACTTCTCCTTCACCTCGCAAAGTTCCACATTGCAAGACCTGCCAGCAGCCACGAAAGGGGCATCCCAGAGATCATTGCCCCTCCAGGCCCGACCTGCACCAGAGCCAGTTGACGAACCTCGCTTGGACGCTGCCTTCCGAGCTCTCCATATCCAAGGCGATGCAAACGAGAAAGCAGAACGACGTCGCAGACGATCCTCCACCAAACCCGCCCAACGCGAGGAGACTCTTGCGTCCCTCGATACGGAGGCCAAAGTCATGATTGACAGACTCGTACGACCCGGAATGATGCAGGACGAGACCCTTGTGGTGACCGTCGACCGGTGGAGACAAAGCGTGCCGAGTAGAGAGTCGGGGTCAGACGACGAGGCTCCTGCTACCCCGAGGAAAGGCGTGAAGTTTGAGGATCCCGTCGTCACCCCGACTATCCAGATACGACACGCGAAGCCGCTCATGCGCACGATGAGTGCAGAGGAGAGGATGGCTTTCCTGGAGAACATGAAGACGACGACGAAGCACACTGCACAAGTGTTCATCATGGAAAAGGAGGATATACAGGGCGCGATGGAAGGGGCGAAGAAGCAGGGCTTCTACGGAGGCTCGTATATTCCCTCGAAAGGCACGGACGGGTTTCTGGTGCTCGGCATGGATAAAGAGGCGGTAGAGAAGTTGTCGACGGCGGTGAAGGCGGACCAGGGAACTCCAGTAAAGCATGGTGTGGCTGGTGCAGTTGTTGGTGCAGTAGCGGCCTGGGCTGGTCTGGCATACTCGTAGCTACTGTCTGTGTTTTGCATGCAGGATATCGCACGTCAGATTTGGTGTAAACCGGCGAACAGTGTCCCAAAAGTTGTTCGAGGCCGCGGCGCAGATGGAGGTCAAGAATAAGATTGCACTGCCATGTAACCGCGCGTCGTCACGTCGGGATGTCATGTATGACCTTCTTTCTTCGCATGCTCTACTATTTCTCGACAACCTACACCAAACAGTCCTTACTGTGCTCAGGCTTTACTCCCATTTCGTGAAAACGTTCTGCAATGTCCGAAGATCAGAATGGCAAAGGCTTCAGCATACCATCACTGCCAGAAATCGACCAGAGTGGCGTCGGTGACGACTTGCCGACATACGAAGATCTTGCCGTGCAGAACGGGCCCAATTCGAGGTGGGGACCGCTTGTTGGCATATAAATATCAACAGTACTGACAACGCTTGCACGTTCTAGGTTCGGTCGTTGGAAAGGCTGGATAGAAAAGAGGTGTGTCGTATCAGACACTTCTCGCCGGCATGTTGCTAAAGGCGATGCAGGGCTGCCGAGAGGCATGCAGACCTAACTCCTGAAGTGCGCGAGCGACGGCGGCAGAAAGGATGGGGAGAAGGTGTGAGTTCTTCACGCGCGAACCCCGGCCTACTAATCATTGCTCTGACATCTCCTATCATGCTCTATAGACCCAAAGTTCAAGCAACCCTGCCGGCGGGTCGAGGGGACTAAGTCCAGCAAACCACGGCCTCCAGCTACACATCGAAACGGACCTCTCTGCTCCCATAACACCTCCTGGTCTCCTACCCGAGCCTGAAGGCCCTCAGCCCTCGATTGGTGAAGTGCTATCGCCAACTTGCGTACAGCTGCACCAGTTTGGCTCGAGGTTCCTGCCCCACACTACAGCACCAATACGATGTCTTCTGCCGATCATTGGTGACGGCATGCTACTTATCGGCCACGACGAGGGGCTCTCTGTCCTGAACATGTTCCCAAAAGAATGGTCTGACGACGGTCTTCTCGAGAGAGGTCCTGGAGACGCTGGAAGCGTATCATATCTGGAAGGGAGAAGGGTGAGTTTTCGCGTTGTATAGAGCTAACTTGATTTGACGAGGTACTAGTGTGCACCAAATGACTCTGCTGGAGGCTGAAAGCACCGGAGACGGCACACCACAGGGCGTAGTGCTCGCCCTTGTGGGTCCAGGGAGTGACTCGCCCAAGGACCAGGAAGGGGTCAAGTCAATTAGAATGTATAACTTGTCTAGTCTCATTAGTCTGGCCAAGTGGGCGGTAGTACAGCCGGTAAGGCCCTTGTTGTTATGCTTCTTCTGCATATCCAGCTCATTTCATATGCACAGGCAGGCTCATTGCCGATACATCTCGGTGCCGTGGACTCAGGAAAACGCTCGTATGGACGCCAGTCGAAGTCTAAGCAGAGCCTCGCCAGAGGACTGAAACACCTGCGCCTGGATGCTTCCCCGCCTCACATGTCTGCACACAGCAAAGAGCCACCACGCAGCGCTTACCCTTCCGCGGGTACCTCGCCCAGCATATATTCACGGATACCTGGTACAGGCGGGTCGGCAGGTGGATCGACACCGAGCGTCGATTCGAGCTGGGATGTCGTTGACGACTTATCGCTGCGGTGGGCTACCGACTATGTGCCTCTGGCATCCCCCGGCACGAGGCTCTATGGAACTAATGTTCTCCTCTACGACATGTGGCGAGATCCTAACGAGCGGAGCAGAGGCGTCGCGTACCTCGCAGTTGTTGTTAAGAGCAATATTCTGTTATATCAGGCACCCAAGGGAGAAAGAGCCTTTCGATTTGTTAAGGCGAGCTCAGCTAATCTGCACGGTGCGGACCCTCAAGTTAACCGAATCGTTTGCAGGAGTTTTACACCCCAATTACTGCACGCTGTATAACCTTCATCCACCAATCCGCGCAAGACTCCATGTCGCGCAGCCCTTCGGACGTCAACCCCCGTAGTATGCGTGGGCACGGGACCGCCTTCGCTCGGCACGTGAAAGGCATGTCTGTCGGGAACGTCGTGTTGTCGTACCCGACACAACTCAGCCTGTTCGTCGTCTTCGAGAAGAAGGCGGGCCTCATCCGGGTGGCGGATGCCGCCGTCGGCGAGGTCGAGTTGTACGACGACGGCGCCAGCAGCCTCAACGCGCTGATGCCCTCCACCAGCACCTCGTCGCTCTCCCGGCGGTCGCGGCAGTCCTGGGACGGCCGCGGGTTCATCAACCACAACAAGGCGAGCTGGATCTGCCCGTACAAAGTCGACTTCTTCGAGCCCGACCTGCGGCGCTCGCTCACCCAGAGCATGTACATCCTCACCCGCGGCAAGCAGTCGCACATCCTGCCGCACCCGCTGCCCGCGAACCTCGCGCTCACGCCGCCGTACCGCGTCCTGCAGTGGTCCGCGCCGCCGAACTACGTGTGCGCGCGGGTCAGCCGGCCGGAGGACGGCGCGCCGCCGGTCATCTACTTCGTCGGCTTCGGGGACGACGGCGTCGAGGTCCAGGAGCTGGCCCTGTCGCGTCTTTCCCAGCGAGAAGGAAAGAGTCGAGAGGACGAGCCCGTGCGGGCCCAGACGGACGTCAGCGGCGCCGAGACGGGCTTTCTTGCGTCGGGCGGACATTGGCATAAGCCGATATCTTCCAGCTTCGACGACGACGATGGTTATGGGTATCCGGACGCTGATTCAGAGTCGGACTTGTCTCCCGAAGAGCTGGTGGACGCGATGCATGCCAAGGAGGGTGTGTATGGCTGGGTTAGGAAGGGCGCAGAGGACTGGCGAGTTGTATGGCTGGGGGCCGGTGACGGCAGATACGTATGAAGCGTATGAAGCAATGATGTGTGTATGTAGTCGTACGATAATACAGGCGAGTTATCTGAAGCGGAGAGCAGTACAATGTATACGATGTGGCAATGCGTGTCCGTGGGATTAAATTACCAGCGAAGGTGAAAGTAAATGGTCCAAAAGCATAGTCCGTCATGACTGTGCGTTGCTGCCTCGTAACACCCTGAACGACCGCGGGCCAGCGGCGGCGTCGCCACTCGGCTCCTGCGGAGGCACGCCTGGCTTCCCCTTCCTGACGACGACGAACGACCGCCCGTGCTCCGGCTCCGCCGGCGGCGGGTCCTGCGGCGCGGGCTCGAGCTCGCTCGCGCGGCGGCCCTTGCGCAGGTTGAACCACTTCTTCTTCGGCTGCGCCGCGCCGGCCTCGTCCTCGTCCTCGGAGAACACGGCGCCGGGCTCGCCGTGCGGCGCGTGGAGGGCGCCGAGCTCACCGAGCGCCGCGGCATCCTCGACGATCGCCGTCTGCGACTTCGTGCGGATGTGCGCGGGCGGCATCGCGCCCGGCGGCAGGCTCACGTCCGCCTTCCGCGCGGCGCTCGCGCTCGAGATGGACGGCGTCGCGGGCGGCGAGTAGTCGTGCGGCGCGGCGACCGCGGTGCGCTGGCTGCCCCCTGCCGACGACGGGAACGTCTGGCTGGAGTCGCCGAGCGACTTCGGCTGGATGGCGTACGGCGAGTCGTAGTGGGCTCTGCCGCCACCTACACGTGCGAACCCAGACTTTGGTGGTTCTGGTGGTGCAGTCTGTTCGTCAACGGCGTTGTATCCTGGGCGAGGGAACGGCTGCCAGGCACCCATGATGAATCCTGTCTCGTCATCGCTTTCTTCCTTGTAGGGTTGCAAGGCGTGCTCAGGGCGAAGGACGGACGGGGGGCCTGACGGAGTCGGCGTAACGTCCCTAAACGGAGGTGTGGGCCGTTTGAGAGGCAACGTCGTAGGCTGTGGCTCCTGACGGTAGTGTGAGCGACGGCGAGGGCGTCTTGAGCTACAGCAGCCTATCAGGCTTAGTACGCCCAACAAGCCACTATCAACAACGTGTCTTGATTCGTGGAAGCCGACACCGCCAAAGATTCGAATAAGGCCCTCCACAAACTTCACGATCAGCATCAGGAGAAAGGCGAGATAGATGAGGCCAAGGATAAACAGAATAGCATACGCTACCCATTGTGCGGCACCAGAGCCCACAGAAACCTACAACACGTGTGGCGTCAGCGAGCAGAAGACTGCGCAACAAAAGCTGATACGCACCACCGGCGTCAGGATAACCATGAGCACCGCAACGACTATCCTGGCGACGCAGAAGAGGAAGCTAATCAGCCCCATGCTCGCACCGTGGCCCCACGGAAGCCAGACACTCGTGCCCAGGGCGGAGATGACTTCCACCACCAAGATCACGATAGCTTGCACCGTCCCGCTCTTCTGCCCACATCCGATCGTGACGCCGAAGGCAAGGTTGGTGGCAAACAAGAGGCAGGCGAAGAGCTGCGAGCCGTGCCTGTAATGATTGTACAGCGGGCCAAGGGACAGGAGGGTCCACGTTTCATCGTACAGTTTGGTGGTGTTTGTGAACGAGAGCCGGACGATGAGCGCAATCGGTAGCAGCACCGACAGGACGCTGAAGGATATCGCCGCAAGGATGATCGAAACCAGAGAGGCCCTCGAACGGCCTATGGACATCTGGTAACATGAGAAGATGGTCACGGGAAGATGGAAGAGGATGAGAACGCGTATGAGGTTGCCTTGCAAGATGCTGCCATGAAACGATACGAAGCTTGATCGGAGCCTCCACCAATGTCTGCCGTAGGGGAAAACGGGATGCAGGGCGGAAGATCCCATGCCCGCTCGCAGATTTGTTCTCTTCCGAGTTCTGAATCTGCGAAATGCCGTCGAGCATGTCCTTGCTTGCGGACGAGTATCGCGGGCTTCTGCTGCCGTTGAGCGCCGGAGGCGCGTGTGAGAACGTGCCGGACATTACGGCAGCTATCCGCTCGATGCCCCACACAGCCAGGCTGAGTACGATGGTTGCTGCCAGTATCGCCAAGAAGAGGGTAAGACAAATCCCGAACAGGTCTTCGGGGCGCAGCCCAACCGAGTATGCGAAAGACTCGATCCCAAAGGAAGCGTTGTTCGGAAGCTGGAAAAGAAAGTTTGGCGAAGTTGCGTTGATGTAGATGGGGGAGTTGGGATCGTTCAGCTGCTCGGCGAAATTGCTGGGAGGGTCGTACGCCGGAACAGATAACGGATTCCAACGTGCATGCCCCTGGGCAAACGATATGTCTTCCCACAGGTGAATAATTTGCAAAGCGCGAGGCGGTGAAGGACTCACTGTAGCTGAGCATAGACCAGGCAGTTTGAGAAAGGATTGGATCTAGGTACAAATAAGAACAGATGGATGCGAGCAGAGCATTGGTACATACACACGAAGGCTGGCCATTGCACGGCAACCATGACGAGAGCAGCACACCATTGGGTATGGAAGAATATGTCCCGTAACGATGGTGTACCTATTCTAGATTATAGCAACAAAGTTCATGGATTAGGGATGCAGTACGTACAGAATCGCATCAAAGCCGGGGACGTAGCCAGTCGTTCGCCACTAATCGCGCTTGCCAAAATAAACCCCGCACTTTCCACCCTTGCCCAAACGCCCCGGCCGCTCCGGGTTGACCCTCTGTCCCATGCTGAAACCAAGCGAGCGAGCCCGACCACGAACCAATATGCTATCGCCAGGGCTACGGTGCACCAGAACACGATATGCGCGTCGCCATACACGGGATCGATCGAGCTCGGTCGCAGAACAGTCGTGTTCAGATCGAGACAGAGCAGCTCGTTCTGGCGAGGGTCCAGAGCGCGCAGACGGGTGTCGAACGTCGCCAAAGCGTTGGTCTTTCCGAGATGGATCGAGCTCGAAAGCGCAAATGCGCCAGGGTTGAAGGGGCACGTGCTGTTTTGGCTACCGAGGAGTGAAGTTTCTGGTCTCAAAGTTGCACAGAAATACGAGTTGTTGTTCCATACGTCGAACGTGAGCATCGAGGTAGTCGTGAACAGGGTCGCTGTGGGCAGGTTAACCTGGGTGGTGGTAGCTACGAGCTTTGCTACTCACTAGCGACAGGTTCGGTGCCGTTGGACGCCTCTACGATCTGCGCAGGCGTGGTCCCGAGCAGGGTCAGATTGAGCTTCGCATTTCCATCCGGCTCCGGGATATACTGGGCGTAGACAGTGGAGACGTCAAGTTTCTGGTCGGTGCTGCTGCCAGAGAAACAATCCGAGAACTGAAGGACCGCAGGTTGCGCTAGCGTGAGAGAGAAGCAAGAAAGCCAGATTAATAAGAGCATAGTCATCTGAAGGGGTGCATGCCGAGACTGTCGCGCATACCAGCGGAGACTAGCCATGAAGGTGGGTGGGAGAAGGGCGCATGCGACAGGCCGACGTTGGGCGGCGTGTGACGGGAGAACGACTCCTATTTTCGGACTGATTGTGCGTCACTCTGTGACCGATCCACCAGATAGTAGCCAGATCCGGACATGTTTCTAGTCTAAAACAAATAAATTTGCCCCGATCGTCACGTTACCACGCTTGATCCCGAGGCGCCACAATTGTTTGTGCGGAGGAGACGTTGGCCGACGCGTCGCCAGCTCGTCTTCATCTCCTTCCACACTGTGTTCACAAAATTGGGGGCCAGGGCACCGCAGTACGCATGCTGTGCTTTTAAACTTTAAACTCGCCCCTGTTCCAGTCTTTCCTCGCTTTGAATCCCACACCGGGGGACACCCGCCGGTACGCGTCCTTAGAAGCGCTATTTCCGTCGGGAGCGTGCATCTATGACTTTGCGCGGCGGGGTCACGTACTACGTCGCTGTGGTCCGTGCTACCTCCGTAGGAAGCCTTCGCAGCACGTTCTCCGTCGTGCGCCCCTTCTCACACCCGCGGTGGTATCCTCAAACGTCCGCGGCGCCCGTACTTTACGCCCTCCGCGAGAAGCCTTTAGCCTGTGTCCAGGGAAAGGCAGTCGCTTCTGCGCGCGGCCGCTCCCAAGCTCGCGCCCTTCGATACGTACGTTCTATTCAGTTCCCCGAAAATAATCGTGGAAGTTGACGTCAGGGCAGCACCTTCTCGCTTAGGGTCCCGTCGCGTATGCACACAAACGAGATCCCGGAAGAAGCAGCGAGCGTTCTCTGCCCCGCGCGCCGTCAGTGCGCCGACAGTTACGTTGACCAGCGATTCTAGGCTCTGCCGTTGTTTTACCCGCCGCAAAGCTTCGCGGGAACGCGTGTTCGCGTCCCCCCGTTCGCGTCTCATCTCGTCTTGCGCCCGAGGTTCGTGTGCCATCCGATTGGTATACGTATCCTCGCGCATATTATTCATGCACACGGATGCTATCCTGCAGGTTTGGCTCCATTCCTCAACGCCTGCAAAATTAGTGCTTACTCGTCGTGCCACTGGCCAATCAGCCTCACGCGACTGCGTCGTATGCCGTCACACGTCTGGGCTCGGAGGCATTGGGACCCTCAACTGCGTTCTACAATGTTCACGCCCTCGGCTCTGGGGCCACGGCTCGGTTAGTACGTTAGCAACAGGCGCCCCCCTCCTGCCCCCGCGTGGGGAGGCCGGGGATCTCCCCAGCCGCGAGCTTGAATCTCACTAGTGCGGCGAAACGTGCCTCGAGGCGTCTGTCGGCGCATGCAGCCTAAAGCCGCTATGCTTCGCTGGTGCGTAATACGCTGCTCGCTGTCTGGATGCAATTTTGCCGTCGACTGCTCCCTTTCCGTGTGTCTCAGCCCCTGGAACCCGTATGGTACGACGAGCGGACGGTCTGCGACGGCCAGGTCGCGCGAGCCAACTGCTGGCGTGCCGGCGTGGGATGGGTAAAACTTCTGCGTTGGGAGTTCCGCAAAGGACGCATATTGCTTGCACTCGGCGCCTGCAGTGACGGTACGTCCCTCACCTGCTGCGCGCCTTGAAACATCCGAACAGCTGAAGTCCGCAGGCTTTATCAGGCTTCGGCACTCCCAGGGCAAGCCCAATTCTGCTGCCGGCAAGAGCTTGGCGTAAACATCCCTACTTGCGAGGATTGGACCGGGTCGAGGCTCGTGCATTTGGGCTCTTGAATGGGTGCTGCAGCTGCCGAGTGCGCGAGTGTCGCGGCCGGGGGCAATACCAGTCTCGGCCGGCTGGTGTGACGCGGGTCCCTCAGCACGGCGAAGACGACGACGCAGAGACCCTTTTCTGACAGCGACGCCACGCCAGGGGAGGAAGCGTACGCCGTACGGTTTGCATGCGCCTGCATTCGGACTGACATCTGCTGACCGGGACCCCGTCACGCAGGCCGGACGCACGCAGCGATGATTGGGCCGCGGGCACCGTCTGGAGCGCCACAACGTCACCAGGTGGGAGTGGCGGAAAGGCACTCGTCGGAGGGCCCCGCCAGCACGGCCAGGCGGCGGCTTCCTGGCCATCTGCGCGCGAGGAAGCCCCAGCCAAGTGTTTCAGGTTTCGCGCCCCGCCGTCGCCGCCTGAAGCCCCTCGCCTGCACCGCTTGCGCGGTTCTGGAAGGCCGGGCCCGTGGGTGCAGCCGTTCTCGAGACCAGGGCGCGAAGCGTGAACCTTGCAGCCAAGAAGGACCCACTGTGCGCAAGGGGTGTGATGGCGAGGGCGAAGCGCGCGCCCGCTAAGGCACGGCGCATGTCGCCGGCGTATGTTGTGGAAATGCTGGCATGCCACAGGCCGCCGCCGTCCCCGCCCGACAGGTCGCAGGCGGCGCGCACGCAGGAAAGGGCGTCGACGATCGGGTGTGGATAGCTGGGTGGCCACCCCACATGCTCCAGTGCGCGGACTGTCATTGACCAAGGTTTACACAGCTTTGATCAGGAGTGCCGGTGCTGAGGATAAGATGCCATGGCCTTGCCCCTTCTATCAACCTCTCATCCAGAGTCTCGTGTTTCCGCTGCACGGCATCCCAACATGTGGGCGGGTACATGCTCGGTTCGCTGTTATGGATGCGTTTCGCTTGGGTGCCACTCCGCATTGGATATCCAGACTGTAAGAGGGCCTCGGTGAGGCGGTGACATAAGAGGCGGCGGTAGAGAGTACGCGTCTGGTGAAGGTATGTGCAGATCCATTCTGGCTCGCTATTCGCGATAGGGTCCGGTGCCCTCGGTGCTGTGGAGAAGGTGTGCGCTGTGGAAACAACCTCGTCCTGTGTCTTATTATTTGACTTTCTTTATGTAACCGCAGCATAGCATCGGAAATAAATCAATTATCACGTCAGGCATGCGCTCAGTGTCTACCGTAACCAGTACGAGCCTTCTCAGCAATGGCAAGAGCCTGCAATGGCTTGTACGGGATGGGCATTCCGAGGGCCACAACCCGAGTGGGTGTACGCGCGGACACGCTGTCAGGCCAGCGGGGGTCCGTGCGCTGCGGCGCGCGTCCGGTACCTACTGTATCGAGATTTGACGTACGAGCGGGACAGGGACGCGCGAAGCCGGCGGTACCGCATTCGGTCGCCCTCGGACTCCGGCCGAGCAGCTGCCCCATCGGGCAAACGCGCCTCCCACCTTGCCACGTTGCTACCAATCGCGCGCGCCTCCTTTGAAGCCGACTCGAGGGAGTAAAAGTACACAGGCACCAGTCTCCTACTCAGCTTTCGCCCCTCCGAGTGTGAGCAAGGGCGTGAGAATGCTTGGGCCCATTCGGGCCTCTCTCGCCGTTCCTCAACTCTTCAGGGCGGCTGGCGCCATATATTAGCGCGCGATTATGTCACCCCGGACTCATGTCCGGTCTCGCCGTGACCAGGCAGAGTTCATGCTCTCATTGGCTTTGTTGCTCAACCTGTGTGCTTCCAAGTGTGTGCAGAGCATCTCAAAACATGTTTGCTTACTATGGCATATTTTCATTAGCCAGATGAACAGTTTGTCCTAGAAAATGGCTGCATTTGGTGACCTAAGGTAGCAAAGAAAGCAAGGAACAAGAAGTTGACACATTTAGGCTGCAGGAAAAGGCTTAAATAAATTTCTATATCTTGTTGAACTACCTGTACATGTACCCATTGCAGCAGGTAGGTCAAAACGCATTTGGAAGCATACAAACTTTGCGCATGACGGCAGTCCATGGGCCCACTGCGCCGAGACGCCTACCCCATTTAGGTCCTCCACGCGACCGATCCCGGCCGGTGAGGCTAGACGCCAACATATGGCGCCAGCCGCCCTGAAGAGTTGAGGAACGGCGAGAGAGGCCCGAATGGGCCCAGAAATTCTCACGCCCTTGCTCACACTCGGAGGGGCGAAAGCTGAGGTAGGAGACTGCACAGGCACGACTGCTGGTTCTTTGACTCGGCGTATCTTCGCGGGCAGGCCTCGACGCGGAGCTGCAGAAGGACTGGCAGGGATACCAGGGCTGCCATAACAACGATGCGATGCATGCCATCCCTCTCGCACCTGGATCTACTGGTACCCACACCGCTCGAACTTTACCATTTACTCCAGTGATTGGAACTGCTCTGGGATCAGGGTGGGCGGAGTACCACTGTGGCGTCAGAGTTTATCGATGGTGAGCCTTCAGCATCTTCGAAGTGGGTGTGCTTTGCGGACCGCGAATGTGCCTTTGGTTGCCGGTCAGCGAGACACTTCCGTATCACTATGATGTGTCCCCCAATCTGCCTGAATGCTGCCTGCAGAGATGACGCGCACGCTCATGTGTCACTGCTGAGGCGGTGCCTCAGGCTTCTCATCCTTCCTTACTACAATATTCCGTGCCGTTTGCTGACCTTGTGCCCGTGTTTATCCTTGGCTATTCTAGGTCGCCAAAAATTTGCCGGCAGAGGTATGCCATTGCCACTTCCCCTATGGTAAGGTGAAACACAGAAGTCGTAAAGATCAAGGTACGCTCTCCGTAGGGGACCGTAGCACGGTCCCATGCGCACGAGAACGACCCTCGCCCACCGGTGGGCTGCCACTTGGCATGAACGTGCGCCATCACTTTCTCCTCGTACCTCTCCCCGCCTTCCGTGTCGACGCGCAAAAGATGGGCAGCGATGTGCGTGCCCTCGTCGCGAAGCCGCAGGGACGATTTTATTAAGCTTTTTGCAGATTGTCGGTTGTCGTCTCCACGGACGCCCTCCGTCCCGCCGCGCTCCCACGCATCGCACCATCCGCGCAATAATCGGGCATGGGCGACGTTCTGGCCGCCGCGTCTGCCCTCCCTCCGCGGCCATGGGCCCGTCACGGTGCTTCCGGCGGATCACTGGACGAATCGTGATGCGATCATGGCCTTCATTGTGCGTGTGGCCGTCGCGCGGCTCAACTGACGTCTCCGGCGCAGCGAACCTCGTCCTCGTCATGCGTGCCCACAGGCAGCACTCGCGGCGCCGGACGCACATGCGGGCGGCGACGCGGGCAATGCGCACGGGCGTGCACCACTCCTCCTCCAGGGCCTGGTCGGGTCCGGGCAGGCCGCACTTTATCGAAGACAGTGCTGTGCCCGGATGATGTGTGCCCAGCTGGCCGAGATCGACGAGCTGTGCCATGAGCAAGACGATATCGCGTCTGACCCTATTGTTCAGCTCGTTCGGCCTCTGCCTGCGCTCGGGAAACACTCGCCTGCCTCTCGCGACGCCCGGCGCCCGCCGCTGCGGCGCCTCGCCATGTACGCAATGTGCGCATGCCCCCACCGACGGGCCTTCGCCGACGACGCCGCGGCGCAAATGCAGCGGCACAGCCCGCGCAGGACACACGCGCCGCGCCGCCATGGCTACTCTCGACTTCGCCAGGCAGCTGCCATTTGGGATATTCGCAGGACGAGCATCCTGTCTGCCAATACGCGTAAGCCGCAGCAGTGATTCATTCCATTGAAACAGTCTGACAAGGCCTCATCTGCAAACTGGACTGTCCTTGGGAGCCTTCGTGAAAACTTCGGCGGGGCGGCAGTGTCGCCGAAACCAGCTGTGCGGGCTACTGGTATGCAGAGGCTCCGTCTGCTCCAGTGGGCTGCCCAGGCTTGCTCCAGTGCGATGGCCTGCGACGTCAATTCACGGAGGATCGCCTCCGAGACGGAAGTCTGCGTGCGGCGAGTTCATCCAGCGCAGGTGCGTCGCGGCCGCTGGGCCACCGACTCGGTCGTTCGAGGCGCGGACGCACAGCGCCGACGGCGGCGAGGACGACGTTGAGGGGAGAGGAGTCGTGCACGGGCGTCCTACACAGCAAAGTAGTGAGAATGCTGGCGACAGGCTCCTGCGCCGCGACGCTTCTGCGCTGGAGGCCGTCGCATGGAGAAGTGCGCGTCCGTCTCACTTTGCGTGGACAGCGTACGTGGTTATTTTACCCTGAGCGCCGCGCGGCCATGTGTGTACGAAAAGAAGGGCGGGTCAGCGGGTGCGGTTCTTCCAATCTACCCAAATTTTGCCCATTGAGTTCCCATGTTCGCCAATCGTCGCTCCCCGCCGCGGCGCATTTGTTATCGCTGCTCCTACTTCCACCGCGCGAATTTGCATTCGCGCCCGCCATTCAAACGAGGCTCTTGCGCGGCGTATGTTCCTGTCTGTTTTTACGCCCCCCGCGAGGGTCGAGCGACCGCTTTTTCGGTCGGGCTGCAGCGTCGCGGCTTCCCATACTCACGTGCTTATCTCACGTCAACGTAACTGCGATGACGGCATGCGATAGCCCCGAGTGCGCACACCCAATGGCCGCGCCGCGTCCCCAGGGCTCCTGCCGTGTGTATGGACGCGACAGGCCTGTCGCTGACGCACCATCGCCACACGCGCGCAGCGCCCGCCCACGTCGATTTGAAAACCCGTTTGACCATTCGCTGGCCCGACGACAGCTGCTCCAAGCGAAATGCAGTCGCCCCTCAGGGTGCGCGGAGCGCGCGGCGGGCGGGCCGGGGCGACGCGAAGGGGCGGTTGGTGGACGGCGCGCGGGGCCCAGGCGCGGCCAGCCAGGTACGGCGGCGCGTGGGCTCCCGAGAATGGAAGGCGGGATGGAAGGCGGCGCCACACACGCGCCCACTGCCGCAGCCCGCCCGCTTGGGGGCGGCCTGCGCGTCGTCCGACACAGCAGAGCGAGGGCCCTCGAGCTCGCGCTGCCTCCTGCTTCCGTTTGTGTGTGCGTGTGCGCGTTCCGTGCGGAGCCCGTCTGCGGACCAACAACTTAATGAAACGGATGAAACACCATGCACGGGGCAGGGCGCGCTTCGCGGGAGCAAAGCAGGGGCCCTTGCCAGACGGGCGGGCATCTCGTTCAGAGTTTGGGCTGTGAGGGGTGCGATGTCGTCCGTTTGCGCAGGGCAATGCGCCGTGGGGCTTCGCCTGGTGGCGTCTTTGCGTGGCGCTGCTGCGAGATGGGCCAATCACGGACAGAGGAGAGAGCTAGACGGGTGCGTCCGAGGGCATATGATGCTTGCCAACGCAGACGGCTTCTCTGGCGTGGCACGGCGAGGAGCGTGTTCAGGCTGGCAGTGCCCTGTCACGGTCGTATGCGGAGGCGTTGCCACTGCCGGGGGAGCAGGCTCAGACATGCATACATTGAGCAGAGTGACTCGATACGAATACGGTGCAACGTGCGCAGGACGACACGGATATGCGTCAGGGTGCGTCGAGGGGCGGCGCCAGACGCAGCGTCGCCCGTGCCGACGCCAATACATAAACCGCCTCTTGCGTGCTCCGCGCGAGAACCGGCTGGTGCAGCGGCGGGAAGCAGCTCGCCGACGCGGGGGGTATTCAGTCGGCGAGGGGCTGGCTGGCGGGCGCGGCAACTTCCGAGGGGGATCCTCGTCCTGGGCGCACAGCGCGAGCTGACAAGGAAAAACGACATGAGGCGAGGGCTCGGTTCGGCAGGGCTCGGCACCCCACCGCTCATGCGTTCCGCCGTTCGCGTATCGCCGAAAGAGGCAGTCGAGAAGAAAAGAAAGCGAGGGTGGAATGGGATACGTAAAGCCGGGCTATTCACCGTTGGTTATGGCAATATTTCCGCCCGTCTCGCGCGCGAGACGAGTGGGCGAGGCGAGACGGGGGCGGCGTGTGCAAGCGGCGGCGCAAAGACTCTGCACAAATTTCAGCACGCGTAAACAGGACGGCGGCCAGTCGGGTGTGTCTGTCTGCTGTCTGTCTTCTCCGCGGGATCACGCTGCCCTTTGTGGCGGCGGGCAGCGGGCGGAAAAAAGCGCATCGCGACACAACTTTTTGGAAGTATGACACAACCGGGGTGGCAGCCTTGACAGGTTTCGTGCGCTGGCGTGGGACACGACGTCGTCGCCCGGGAAGGCGCGGGCGGCGAGCAGCGACTGACTGGTGCTGTGGCCAGTTGCCGTGACCGTGACCGGTGCCTTGTTCTTCTTTTTTCGTGACTGGGAAGAAGCGCATGGGGGGCGAGGCGTGTTTGCGCCTGTTTGCGGTCCAGAACCCAAGGCAGCGGTATGAGCGGGAGGGGCGCTAGAGCCCGATGGCACGCTAACCGCTTCTGGACGGCGGCACAGCCTGAGGGCCAGATTAAGGTTCGGACCGCTGGCACCAGCTCCTCAGAGACCCCGGAATGGAGGGTTACTGCCTGGACCTTCCTTTTCTGGCGGCGTGTTTACATGGACGGTACAAAATCCCGGACTGGTTGGCGTGCGCTGGAAAGTTCGCCTGCCCCGTCATAGTATCAAGTCCTTCTGCTATGGACTTCCAATTCGACTCTTACGCTTCCTACTCTGACGCCTCCACCCCTCGCACTCCGTCGCCCAGGACTTCCGCCTCCTCCGACGACCTGCACTACCCCTCGCCAGGCTTCAAGCCCACCGTCGACGTCGCAGTCGCGCCATCCATTTTCGAGCCCAACGACGAACACGGCATCCAACCAGAGCCCCACGCCATTAAGGCCGCCGCATACATGCACAACGCACACTACAACAACGCGTCCTACCCGCCACCGCCCGGTTCGCGGGGCTCTTTGTTGGACGAGCTCTACGACCATGACATGCCCGAGCAGAACATGCCCGCGGACATGTACCACCACCAGGAGCCCGCCTACCACCACCACCCGCACCACTCACAACACCATCCCCACTCGCGCCACCAGGGCACCTGGCCCCTGCCGCAATCCGCGCACGGCGAGCACCTCCCGTCGATGCGCCATCCGCACGACATCGCCATGGCTCGTCGCGCGACGTTCCCGTATGTCCGTCACGACGGCCGCGACACGCTGCCGTATCCTCCGCCGCCGTTCATGACCGAGTCGCACTACGGCTCACGTGCGATGTACGGCGACCCGCTCCCGATGGAGATGCATCACATGGAGGGCGATTTCGCGCACAGTGTCCCCCTCACCGCCTCGCCTCACGCGTCCGGGTACGACATGATCAAGACGGAGGACTCGCCAGCGATCGTGCCGTCGCAGATGGGCTATTGCCGCCCGCCTTCGGCGGGCATGCATGGCCTTCCTTGTCTCTCTCCGCACGCAGGACTCCTCGTGCAACACACAGACGACGCGGCGTCGAAGGAGACTCAGTATCTCCGGCGGCGGTGCTTCAACTGCCACACCACCGAGCCGCCCAGCTGGCGGCGGTCGACGCCTCAACCCGGGCAAGATCGTCTGCAACAAGTGCGGCTTGTACGAGCGCACGCATCTGCGGCCGCGCCCTCTGCGTTTCGACGAGTTGAGGGCGGGGAGCAAGACACGGAAGCAGCCGAAAGCCGCTGCGGGGAGTCCGAAGGTCGGCAAGTTGACGCCCGTCGTGAAGAAGGAGGCCCGAGAGAGTGCGGAGCCACTCCAGCGGCGATCGTCGGTGTCGTCGTCGAACGGCTCAGCGCCGTCAGTACAGGGTGGATCGAGTGACTGGGACGATTCTGGTGCGTCTGAGCCGTTCTGTTTCACCTTGCCTTCCACTGACAATTTTCCAGTCTCCCTCGCGTCATCAGGATCTCTGCCCAACTCGTCGTACAACTCTCCGGCTGTCTCGACATTTTCCATCCCCCGTGACTCTGCGTCACAGTCGCCCCCGCGGGACGGTGGTATTCGGCTACCGAACGCCCCGCTCTCGGACATCGCCTCGATGACGAACTCTCCCCGAACAGCGCCCCGCGAGCGCGTCTGGCCTCTCGCCGCCGACGCCCCGCAAGAACCCCAATGGCTACGACGCCTCGGCAGACTTTGGCTCACAGGTGCCGTCGATGCCCGAGGTGACTGGCTGGCAGAGCGTCCCGCTCGCGGACCTTGCGCCGTCGAAGCCCAAGTCGCGGAGCAACAGCTTGCGGAAAAGCGTCGCAGCAGCATGAGCACATCCCTTCATACCCCATTCTCTTTCCTGCATAGACTTTTTTTTCTTCCTCGGATTTCGCTCTGCTGCTCATTCGCTACTGCTGGACCCGCGTGTACGCTGGGCTGTCCGCTCGTTCCTGCCACGCTACCGTACATGACCTCCAACCTCCCCGACTCCCCCCGGCTCGCGGCGGTTGTACATCCTCCCTTCACGGTCGACCCCGCCGGTGTATTTATTCGCAAAACGCGCACCCCTCTCGATACCGGTCTGCGACGAGCGTCGTCGCGAGGACGCCGCAAAACATCCGACCATTTGTACTCCACGCCACTTCAATGTATCCTCAGCTGCCACGCACGACGTATTTACCCCCACATTGTCAAGATTCCCCGTACATTTCTTTCTGCTGTGCTGTTCATACTTATTGGGCCGACAGGGTCTTTTCTTTCTTGTCTCATTGTTTATTCAGGTTGGGTCTCGGGCACCATTATCGTCCTGTCGGACTCGCTATCTATTGGGCGTGTTCGTGCTACAGTCGCTGTTTTCTTTGTCTCTGAATCTCTGCATCGCATACCAACCTTTGTAATCGTAGCCTAGCCATCCCACGAGAAATGAAAAGAGGATTCAAATCTGATCGCGCGCGGTTGTTCTATGGAAGACTTCTTGCGCCGGGACATTACAAGGCCTGTGAGATAAGGAAACCCGTCGTCAAGAGCGAGGCAGGAAGCGTGGGCTTCTCACACGTCGACGTCCGTCAAGTCCGTCGAGCTAGAATGACTGATGCTATAATGCCCGCGCACATACCGCTGCGGAGGTGGCCAGCGGTATTCTCGTCGCCGCGGCGGGCGGACAAGGTCGCGAAGGCGAGAAGGTGCGGGCGCGTGCGAAGGGACGAGGGACGTACGTAATGCGAAGGCACATGGCACAACGCGGCGGGGACCCTCGAACCGTGCTGCGCGGCCCCGGCGGCGGCGGCTCCGGCATGCACGGGGCACGGGGGAGCCTGCGCCTGCCGCGAGACGTGTGCGCAACTACGACGAGCACGGAGGCGAGGAAGCGCAGCGGAGGCGGCAGGCGGCGGCGAGCACGGAGGTGGAGCCCCGACCGGACACGCGATTCTGGGGTGCGCCCGTGCCTCCGCGCATCGGGGCCGGCCAGCCCCTGCGCACACACCCTCGATCGCTGCTCGCGGCGCCATGCACGGCGTGCAGCGCACACTGCACAACCTGCGCCCCGGCGCGGCGGGCGGCGGCGCGCGCTCGCGGAAGCATTTTCCGCCCGGCCCCTGCAGCCCCGTTTCGCATGCGGCGGGCGTGGCGCGGCGCGGCGCCAGCCTCCCGGGCCCCCGCGTGGGTGTTTGTGTACCCGCCTGCGATAAGGCGCAATGGCTCGATCGGGCGACGGCCGCCGCCTGCGCTTGGCAGCGCCGCGCTCAGCCACTTATCTGCCCTGTGTTTCAATTCAATAATCCGTGCTCGGTGCACCTTGCACATGCTGTGCGCGCACACGTGGCGGGGCATTATGGGGCGGGCGACGCTGCAGCGAGCATCGGCGCGCTGCAGAGGCGGAATATTTCCCCTGCTTTATCGCGTGTGTCGCGTGGGCGAGGGAGGCTAGGCTCAGCCCTCCGCGCCCGGTCCGCGAAGTCTAAACTGTTTTTCAGCCACGCCGCCGCTCTAGCACGTTCCCGCGCACGAGGGCGGTCGCGGGGCAGCGATATTAGGCTAGCGCCACGTAATAAGCGTGCTCGCTGCCTGATCAGCGGTGTTTGCGCTGGCGAGCCATCGACGAGCGCACACCAAAAAAAAAGGCCGAGGACGGCGGCGGCTCGAGTCCGCGGAGGAGAGGCCCCCTGTGGGAGGCGCGAGGCCCGCCGCGTGCGCCACGACGGACGGCTGATGCGCCTGCGAGGGCTTTGTGGCACGCGATCCGCGCCGCCATTGGCAGCCTGCACATCAGCCATCGACATCAACAGATCAGGACGAGCTCTATCCAAGCTCAATCAGTGCGTGTCGCACGCTCGCGGATGACGAGGGCCCGTCGTCACCCATGCGGCCGCTACCCGTCGCAGGGGCGCACGGCTCGTGGCGCAGGCGCCCGTCGAGGGCGCATGGTCGTGGAAAGCTCGTCTGGAAGCCCCCAGCCTTCGCGGGATGTTCCTGCGGGCGCACGCGTCGTCATTCCACTGCCAGCTTCCAGGCCAGCCACCAGGGTCTGTCCCTGGAGCTTCTGCACGCTGTGAACGAGACGCCCACACAGGAATACGCCTCTCTAATAGCACTAAATTAGCTCTCTGCTATGTGCGATCTATGGAAGTCTGTGAGGCAGGTGGCATCGCAGGGCCGTGGCTGTATCCGACGGCGGTGTGCCCGCACAACGCTCGCCACCGCCCAGCACCGGCCTCCATACATACCATGCGCAGGAGGTAGCGAGTCCGTTCGAAGGCGCACGCCACCCATGACTGCATGTCCCTGTACAATTGGAAATACGTTATCTACACCGGTCTCGCGTTCTGCCCTTCCTCGCCGCCGCGCCATGGGCCCATGGCGCGGCGCGAGGTCATGTGGGCTGCGTCGCTCTGCGCCCGCGGTTTCTCCGTCCGAGCGGCGGCGGTGCGCGCGAGAGGGTTCTGCCTGTCCGTGTCCTGCCTTAGTGCGCAGATGCCCTCGCCGTCGTCCTCTCTGGCGCGGGGCGTATTAGTGCATTGTGCACCTTTAGGTTTAGCCTTTGCACCGGCTCCAGTGGTTGGCTCTGACGTTATCTTATCCACTTGTTTCAACGCAGACGGCACGTGCGCAGCCGGCGTGAACCTTGCCTTGTCAAATGCACTAGCAGCGCATCCCGGTGCGGCTTAGCAGCTTGGACAGCACTTGCTGCCCAGACACATATCCTCGAGGCGTCGACTCTTGTACTTGCGTCCCCACCCTAGACTCATATCCGCGCTGTTGCTACCCTGTAGGACCCCTGCGGCCCTTGTCCTTCTCCGGCCCCTCGAGCATTCACCTTATTGGGCGGAGAATAACACGGACTACAGCGTCGTCTGAAATCGTGCTCCTGTGGGCCTCGAGGGCCACACCCCAGGCGCGCGCGTGTGAATTTGCATATCCCCCGCCTCGTGTCGCCGCCCTGCTTCCAAAACCTACCCAGCTAATTGTACATGCGCAGGCGAGCCAAACCATACGCGGGGTTCGCGCATCATGTGTCGTTTGCAGGCCTCCAACCAGCTCGCTGCGCCTGCCAAGAATCCGGCCCCTTGGCGCGCCCGCGGCGGTCCTCTTCGGTTTCCAGCTAGCCAGCTGTCCACGCGGCGTGGATACTCGGAAAAAGCGTGCCAAAGTGTTTCAATTGTGTTCTGGAAGGATGGCAATAGTGATTATTGACGTGTGTGTGGCCGTGGACGGGCCCGGCGCTCGGAGGTGATGAGTCAACGGGGCCAGCCTGCCACGCCAGTGCGCCCACAGTCTCGATCGCGCGCGTCGCGTCGCGGCCGTCCGGTGCGCGGAGGCTCGCGCCCTGCTGGAGGTGGGGGTGGGGCCGCGCGCACGTTTTGCAGGCTGCAGCGCAGGCACCTCCGCTCGTCGTCGACACCATACGTGCGCCCGCGGCTGCGGCCCCCAGCGTGCTTCCGCCCTTCTTCGTGCTTCGCGGTGCACCAGCGAGGGCCGCGACAAGGAAGCCCCGGTTGCGCCCATTCAACAGACAACATGCATCCCTGCCTCTGCGCGCGGGCGGACGTCATCGCGCCGGCGCCCGCTGGCAGGTGGCAGGTGGCGCTCCGCCGGCTGAGGAAGCCCGCGGGCGTGGGCTGCTGGACGTCGATGCCAGGGCTCTGGGCCCGCCGCTGGGCTGGGGGCGTGCCTTGTGCGTCCGCGCGACGAGATCATCGGTCACCTGGCGTGGGAACGCGTGTTGGGGCCTGTTGTGTTCGCGGGCGATGACGAATGCGGGCCGCTGGCACCATACATACTGCTTGGGCATAGTGTTACGAGCCCAGGCCGACCCGCGAGCGGTGACGGACGTTGCCCATACGAGGCGTATGCAGCGCAGAGGGGCAGCCGTCTCTGCTATTGTGAGCGCAATCCAGATGGCGGCACGCTAAGAGAGAGCACCAGTTGCGCCGGTGTTCGCGAGACGTCGTCGGGCACAACGGTCAGACACGCCGAGAGGCTTTGCGGAGCGTGTACGTACGCACATAGGGGCTGGGAGGCGGGCCGACGCCTGGTCTCACTGATCGTGTCTCGGCGACAGGAAAGGGGCAAGTCGCGGACGACCCCAGGACACTGACTGCACAGTCATCAGAGTGGCAGTACCTGCTTGGGTTCAATCAGCCAGTAAGGCACTTCGTTCTTCGTGAAACACCGAGCTCACCGTCGTCTTCTCTAAATAGTTCGCTTATAGAGCGCGAGGGTGTGAGCCAGCAGGTCTAAGCGGCCGCAGGGTGATGTAGGCGCAGCGTGCGCCATGCGTAGACTCAAGGTGGCGTAATGAGTTTGTCAGGGTTGAACGAGATCGACGCAGGCCAGGCGATTCGATCAAAGGTAGAGGCATGGTGGCGCTCCCGGTGATGCGGAAACAAAACATCGTTTGCGCACAGCAACGACCTACGGTGATGCGCTGTATCGATCGCTGAACTTGTTGTATACACGCATGATCGGCACCGAGGTATTTTATGAGTAAACATCAAGATGTACAATAGCAAACCTATGAACCCACTTGTCATCACAAACCAAGATGAGCATGCATCTCTTGAACGTACGTTTTAGCTCATGACTAGCACTGTTATATTCGGCGTTTTACGGTAAATACTCAACATTTGGTTGCATTGTTCTTTTCTGTCGGAGGACGAGCACGGTGGACGGCATGGAGGTGAAAAGACAACCGCGAGTGAAGGCGCTAAGCGCAAAGAGCACAGGCATGTGATTTACCATAAAAGGAAGTCCCGCCCGTCGGGCAGCGATAGACGCACGGGACAACCTGAAAGCTCGCATGCACGCTCCACGCAGCGGCCGTCCACCACCAACCCACGAATTACCTTGCGACCGACGGCGAAAGACCTCTCACACCCCCCGCGACGACCATGGCCTCCAACACCCTCGCATTTCCCGCCGCGTCCTCCGCTGGCCCGCCCCCTGCGGCGGCGGGCACGTCCGCGGTGTCGCTGCCGCCGCACCCGTCTGCGCTCGCGCTCGCGTGCCACACCAGCGCGGTGGAGGTGTGCGACACCGTGTACAGCGCCTCGCTGTCGTCGTGGGACGCCGTCGCGCGGTTCTACGAGCCGCACGCGACGTACGAGAACCCGTTCGTGACCGCGAGCTCGCGCGCGCTGCTCGCCGACATCCACACGGTCGCGGCGCAGCTGGCGACGGTCGACGTGCCGCGGCCCGTCGCGGTGCTGCACGCGCTGTTTGGCATGCAGCGGCAGGCGCTGTGGACGGACCCGTGGTTCCGAGCTCTGAAGGTTTGGAGCGAGATGGGCGACGTGTGTGAAAGCGAAAGTTTCGGTGAGTCGCGGTGCTGTGGCTCTGGTTACAGGGAGGCACGGCGCGTCGAGGGCCACGTCGCTGTCTTCTTTTTTCATTGGACTTTGGCTAAAATTGCATTAGATGGACATCGGAAGGTCGTGGTCGAACACACCCTCCACGTACTGCTTCTGCCCGGCTTGCACTCTTCGAAGGACCACCATCCGATGGTTGCAACTACGCAGCCAGAAGCTCCGTCGAACCGTACACTCTCTCTGCCCTCCACGGCGCTGCAACAGGTCGCACATCATTCCACGCTCGGCCTGGACCTGTCCCTGCCCTCCCCCTTCCATCTCCGCCTCCCAATCACCTCGCGGTTATCCTTCAACGACGCGGGCAAGATCACCTACCATCGCGACATTTGGGATGTCAAGGTGCGTTCTTTCATGAGCTGAGCCCCTCGTTACCGCAAACCAATCCACCATCGCTGACCCGGCTCACAGGATCTGCTCGGCCTCGTCCCAGGCATGTCTCTCGCGCAGTGGATCAGCGGCCGGCTTGTCGCGCAGGGCATCAGGGGCGCCGTCTGGCTCGGACGGTCGCTCTTCTGGTCGCAGCCAGAAGACGCAGCCTCCGCCGTGGTCCGCCGGCAGCATACCACCGATGAAGAGAAGGGGCCTGCGTAGAGCCGCGGCGTCAAGGCTGTGGAAACATGGCAGGCTGTCTCCGTGCGCAACAGCCCGCGGCTCCCGTCGCAGACGGCTCTGCGGGGGTCTGTCGCATAGGGCTCGGACGACTGTCTGCTGGACCGTTCCGCCGCCTGCGATGGCTCTCACCGTCAAGTCTTCACGTACTCTATGGATGATACCCCGCACATCTCGTTGATTCCCAATCTGTTCCCGCACTCCGCCCTGTGATGTGCTGCAGTGTGTGTCGCTCTGTCAGCTCCGTCCAAACACTTCCTTTTCCTGCGACTTCGCGCACAGCCCATTGTATACGCCTGTTAACTCTCTGCAAACACTCGTCTGCTCCACAGATTCTTACGTTGTAGCTCAATGTTGTAGCATACTGCTGTCTCAATTCCATCAGCCTCTGCCATCTGTCTCGGTCCACTTATATGAACGGAGATCTCCTGCAGCCTCAGAACCTTGGCCATCGAAGCTAGTGTGATAATACAGGTGCAGAGTCTACTCGTGTGGGATGGACTACGTTATCGTCAATCAATCGCCTCACATTCGGCCGTTGCGTTTCACGGAGCCTGTTCATAATCGCATTTGGGAGAAAACTGCAAAACATCCGCCGATGCGGTCAGCTTGGCAGTGCACAAAACCCCTATGCCCTGTTTCACCCTCCGAACACTGGGAGGACTGCAGGATGCGCTTTGGGACATCCCCGTGCACGCGTGGCATCCACCAGATCACACACAGTGGGCAGGCTCTGCCGCAGGCCCGAGAGCACGGCGTGCGGGCGTGCGTGCGTGCGGCGTACCTTGACGACGTCGTGGCGTCTTCGACTTCGGATGGGAGCCATCACCAGATCGCACGGGGCCCCCTGCGAAGGCGGAAGCGATGCATCTCATCGCGAGGCAGCATCCGCGCAGGCGCTGCTGGCAGATTGCGCTGGTTTAGGCTGCGTGGCGGGGCGCGCGTCCGCGTCCGCGTGGCGCTGCATCACGGCACGGGGGCGCGGTGACGGGACGGCGCGCAGCCAGGCACGCGGGGGGCGGGGGGCTGGGCCGCGGGCCCAGCTCGGCGTGTCTGCGCGAGTGCAGCGAGCGGGGGTGCGCTTGGCTGCCCTGGACGTGAGCACCGTCGCAGTGGTGACTGTGGGGCGCACCATCAGCGCCGCAGCCTCTCAGGCTCGCTGCTCTGGATAAGCTCGCGCAGAACCGGTCGAGGCTGTTCAGGGGAAGAACGTCCGCTGCTTCGCAAGCGTCTTCGCGAACGCTGCCATCTGGCCTCCCGCACTGGCACGTCCGCTGGGGCAGGACGGTGCGTAAGGGGATCGTCGATGCGGCTGAAACCCGCCGTGGCTGGCGTAAGCTCTACGCTCGAGGCCGACGCCAGTGCAGAACCGTTCACCCCACACAACCGTGAGCTTATCCTATTCTCGACCCCTGCAGTGGGGGCCTGGTGAGCTATCGGTGGGTGGACGTTCAGCCGCACACGGACAGACGCTGCGGGATGCGTTTCAGATACATGATGCATGGCGCGGAACCACAGGAAAGGGCCCACGCACCCTATTCACGTCGGTCATCAGCGGAGTGGCTTCCGCATGATAACTTCCAAGTATCAGGACGCGCCTGGGAGGCGGCCGGCGAAATGGGTGCGCATGATCATGATGACATCTCTCAGAAGGCGTGAGGCAATGTCGTCCGGAAACCTACTTTAATTGTAAGTGCCTGGACATAGAGCGGCGCCGTCCTGGCCCTGGGAGAGCCTCGGACCGCTTGCAGGCGCACCGCTCCCACCGCGCAAGGGGTCTGACAAACGGCTGTCAAGGCGGGATCCCATGTACCTAGAGTCTCGGGGCGACCCTTAGCTCCGGTAGGAGTACTTTGAGTTCAAAACATACGGGAGGTTCGCGTTGGGCTTGAGTGGCCAGGAGATGCCCCGGCTTGCCTCCGAGTCGTCGTCGTGACTTTGCAGCGCTGTGACGGCGGGAGCAGGATGATAATAGCCAAAGCCTGGAAGAAATGAAAGGTTACGCTTGGATAAAAGATTAATACCCTAAATGCTATCTCCCGTCCGTACTATATTAATGAAGAGAGGGCATGCGGTTAGTACTGACTCGGTGGATGATGAAGGTTGCTGGAAAGGGTAAACGCAGGGCTAGTTTTCTGACCCGACGCTTACCCAAAAAGGACACCGGCCTGGTGGCGCTTGATGCATGATGGGTTGATCCGTCATAGCGTCACACAACCTTACTCTTCCAATACTTTCATTGTAAAGGGGCCCATGAGGTGGCAAATACATTCGCCTCCTATCGCCAGTTCATGAGCGACAATTCTTGCTACAACGGCGTACTGGGGTACTAAGCATTGGCTAGTAAATATCACAAACATTCATGAACAAGAGCTCACCGCTCTGTTGTCACTACACAGGATACATGACACAATGACTGTACAAAGATAATACAGCAGGGTCTTGGGCCAGTACATGTGATGACAAGCTATCACGGTATCCCGATGCTGTCTGCCTTGGCCAATTGTGCAGCGTGCTCCATGAACACTATGCCTGCAGTGGGTCGGGCATTACTGTACATTAATGACCTGGCAGGGGCCGGTTGTGACTGTGACATTTTGCAACGATCCGGATGAGCGGCAGCAGGGTCGAGGGCCTGTGACATGGCTCCAGATAGCCTGCTCACCACCAGTCTCTGGAAGCAAGTTTGGTGTCTGCTCACTGTTATTTGGCTGTTATTGTGCAGCATCTACCATAAATACGCCGTTCGAGAGCGTTGAGTGGGAAAGAAGGCTCATTGCGCCGCAGGCTCGAACGGGGTAAGGACTTATCTGTCACAAACCGGCGGACCCCTCTGTGACCGGTGACAAAAACCCGGATAGCGGACAGGCGGGACCCCTGTGATGTGTGACACCCTGTCAGGTCATTAATGTACAGTAGTCGAGGAGCGTTGAACCTCCGGGTGCAAATTGTATAGGTTGCCTTGGTGCGCTAGGGCCGTCCACACCTCCCCCAGAAGCATAGGGGCTGATCAGAGCCCTGGCCGCGCAGAATTCACGCAGCTTCGTGAGAATTGAATACGCTTTCCGGTATCTTGTCTGCACGGTCTGTGGACTGCGCTCCAGGGTTTTCAATGGAATCCAGCTATGCCTGACCAGCCTGTATTCGTCCGGGTTATTGTCCCGGTATCCTACGTAAATTGCTGGGATACCGATGAGATGAGCCTGGAACCACCATTTCCGGTTGCTTTACAAGACTTGATTAGCGCAAAGGAGGAGTATTGTGCTGCGGCTACATACGTGGAAAACCTGCTGAGACTTCTATTATGCCGGTGAGTCTTAAGCTCTACGAGATTCTTGGAGGTGCCATCGTATGAGCCTGCCAGTGGATGAGTCAATGTCAGCGGCAGTTCGTTTTGAAGATAATCCACTCACCCTTTACACAATCTATCTCCGCGCCGAACACTAGCCGCAGCTCCATGAATGAACGGGCAACAATACAGACCCACTCGTCTAATCGGGGCACGAGCTCATACTGGTCGGTGCATCTTCTCGATAGTGATTGGCAAGGGTAAACCCTCTATGCTCAGAGGGCAACCCTTACCCTTACCCTTCAATACCCTTACCCTCATGAAGGGTAAGGGTTAAGGCTACCCTTCAAACCCTTGCCAAAATAGGCTGAAAATGGTGCTTTAAGTGCCTTTCCTACTTACTTATAATGTCAGTCTTCCATTTGAGTGGCTTGCATTGGTATAGAAAGCACTTACAACACTTGCAGCTTTCTCTAGCAATATACCTAGCACTTGAATACAGACCCCTGCCAGACAAGGGTTAACTTTCCTCAACCCTTACCCTTACCCTCTGTACCCTTACCCTTAACCCTTGGAGGGTTTGCAAACCCCTGCCTGTCACTATCTCTCGAAGGCGTAACTGCAGGCATAGACTCAGCTGGTAGTGTAGGAAAACACACGCGGAGATGACCGCACCCATGGTAACCCGAAAACAATTGCCCTCGGTAAACTCTACAAGGCGGGATTTTGAGCTCAATATATGCACGTCAACTATAAACGGGATAAATGCTTACATTCCAGGATGTTTGTCCACTTCTTCGAGGTATAGCGTGCCGCTAAGATACGAGAAACGGATAGTCGTCTTGTCACCGAGCATCAATCTGTGACAGTAATACCGATCAGTTCAAGACCAAGCCAGGCTCGAAGTTACTTACTTCTTGAGAATACCGCGCCAGGTGACGACGTCTGCTTCACAAAGTTGCTGCTTGGCACCGTGGGCGAGACAAGCTCCTATGAGACTGTTCCGGTTTCTCGGATGGCCCACTTCGGCGTTTCCCTTGTTCCGATCCATGAACATGCCCAGTCCGTCGCGCAATCGGGTACCAGAAAACGGTTCTCCGAACTGAGCCAGATTCGAGAGATCGTAGCGTATGCTACCGCTCAAGGCATCTTTCGAGTAGTGCGCGATATGCTGTATCGGTCCCAGAACCAATGTGGCGGGTGGCGGCAGTGGTATCGGCCCGGCTTGCGCTGTCTACGGGCAATATGAAATCAGACATGCCAGAGTGTCAATATCATAGCTGAGCGTCCACTCACCAACCATCGTACTTGCACGGAGCGAGATACTTGCTCGAGGCAGACGCGCTTTGGAAAGCGTGCTCGCGATGCTGCATGATTAGATCCTCTGATCAACAGAACAGCCTACACAATACTTGCGAGCTATGGGCACGCAGCCTATCATGTAGGCCATCCGACTTGAGGTCAATGTCTGCGCCACACAAGCGGTGAATGGTTCACGACGCGGTCAGGATATACGCAGAGGATAAGATGGGAGACGCGGGGCGGCGTGGGGCGTCGAGCGCCTTTTATGTCAGCACACCGCGATGCACACACGTTCTTGCGGACTTTCTTCGTTCTGTCTACCCGCAGAAAAGGAGCAGCAATGGTAAGCATGATCAAGGCCTCGAGTACGATTACATGGCGCAGAAGTCCAAAATTGCAAGAACACGCTGCAGCTTGCATGATGGTGTCCAGCTAGCGGTCGATCGATATATGGTAACTTATTTTTTTGTCGGACGTACGGAAGATTGCTTGACCCCTTCTTCACCCTGGTAATGTACTTTGTGTTCCTGTTCAGGGGATTCAGCATCGCAAGCATTGAAAGTAGCCGGATACGTACAAAAGCCTTCCAGTGGTGTGCGTGCCAGCACGGCAGCGTGCTTGGCAGATAGGAGGCCTTCTGTGTCAGGCCGCCTAGTGGTCTTCTTCGGTAGCGGGAGTCCCTCAATCGTGCCTCGAGATACGCTGACCACCCAGACGCCGTGTCTGGTGTTCACCTCTGTTTGATTAGAGGCAGCGAACTCCCGCAGTCTTGTCAAGACGTTGTGGGCGTAACAGTGGCCAATCGCGAGAGACCACCCGTCTTTTGCGTTCGACTCATGTATCCTTTCCAGTGGAAATGACCTGGTCTTCACAAGACGGCCTTGATCCCAATAGCCAACGAATATCTCAGGCACGTCCAGCAGATGCGATTGCACAAACCACTTTCTCTTCTTACTGGAAGCGCATTCGTAAGCATCCGCTGCAGTAGTCCGAATGGTATAGGGCACGCAAACTCACTGGACTCGACTGGCGGACTTGCTCATCTTTAGTTCGACGAAGTGACTTGACGTGCCGTCGTATTCACCTATGCCGCCGGGCGTGGTTACATTCAGTATCCTTCCATGCCCACATGTTCACATACGGACGTCGCACCTCTAACGCAGTCGACCTCGCCGCCAAACACGATGTTCAGTTCGCCCAGCGAACGAGACACGATGCATTTCCAGAGCGCCAGATCAGCGACACCGTGAGAGTTCTGGTTGCAGTAAGCCTCAAATGCATAGCTGTTGAGGTAGATGCACTGAGCAAAGCGCGTACAATAGCCGTAAATGACGTACCCGTGATATCCTTCATGAAGTTGTACAAAGTTAAGCCTTTGAGCCGAGTGAACAAAGAGACTCATTCGGGGAACAATCAAGCGAAACGGACCTGCCAGGAGCGTCGTCTACTTCGCTGACATACAACGCACCTTCCACCAACGAGAATTCAAGGGAGCATCTCGTGCCCAGGATCAGCCTGTCCAAAAATGAACGAGACTGCCATACTGCAGAAGATTGGGCACTTACTTCGCAAGAAGACCCCGCCACATGACAACATCAGCCTCAAGCAGCCGTTGTGTAGCGCCTTTGGCTATACAAGCGGCGACGAGGTAGTTCAGCGGGACCGGATGGCCAAGCTGCAAATTTTTCCGGTGCCTCGCCACAAACTGCTCTCGTCCTCTGAGTAAATCCGCGCCAATTGGGGGCTCGCAGAACCGCGCAAGATCGGAGAGGTCATAGGCGACAGCGCCGGAATCGTTGCATGAATAATATGCGATGTGGTCTATGGGTCCCAATGTGACACCGGGTGAGGCAGGCTGTGAAGTGGTAAGTTCAGACATTAGAAGGAGCACAAGAGTTGAAGTCCATCTGCGTGGTCTTTTATATAGCATCCACGCACGGGCGTCTTCCCACCGATTTGTGGACAAATTCCTTGAAGATGAGAATGGCGTGCTTGGCAAACTCGTGTACATGCCAATGTTCATTGCCCATGAATTTCTGTTAACTGTCGAGCATTCGGCAAATGTGTACACCGCAATGAAGTCCAAAAGACCCTCCAGGAGGCCGCCTTCTGCGATACATTGTCCAATTAGTACTCCACGTCATATAGGTTGTAAGGAGTGACGCACGGACACTGTGGCTCCCATCAGGAAGGAAGTAACTCCTGCGCCTGAGTAGCTGAAACCAAGCCATACCCAGACGACGCCTCTGTGCTTTCCCGCCGCTCAATGGGCCCAACTGCGCCTTTACCCACTGCGGTCGTCCATATCCCACCTGCAGCAGAAGAGCCTCGTGCGCTCTCAGCCTCGCAGAATCTGCGCAGCTGGACGATGATAGAATATGCCCTGCGGTAAGCCTCCGTAACCTCTTGCCCAGTCTGCATCTCGCTCAGAGGTATCCATTTTGTCTGTGTGAGCTTGTTAGTGGCCTTGTCCCGATAGCCAACGAAGATAGCCGGGATGTCCATGAGGTAGGACTGGAGGAACCATTTCTTCTTATTTCTAGCGCGTGGTGGCTTCAGTGTGGAGCGTAGCTTTAGCAGTGTATGCAAGTACCCACTTCATGGATGCCCCTATCTGCATCGTCTTCAGCTCTACGAAATTCTCTGATGTACCGTTGTACTCCCCTGAGAGAGAATAAGCACATGATTCTTTTGTTGACGAGGCAAGGGATTCTACATACCTTTCACGCAGTCCACTTCCGCGCCGAACACTAAGCGCAAGTCGCCGAGCGTGCGCGTGACGATGCAGCACCATTGGCTTATCGTAGCAGCGGACTTTGTTTGCGAACTATCAGGCGCCGCGCACAAAGCTTCAAATGCGTATCTGCGACGTTTGGAGCTGGTTAGGCATGCAACCCTTTACTTCAATAGAAAATTCTACCCTGGGTATCCGTGGTCTAATTGCCCTGCAAATGGTCTGAGCAATGCTCATCGTGAGGATGTGAAGTGCGTGAACCAGATCTAGCGTCGACTCACTTGCCAGGACTTTTGTCAATCTCCTCGACGTACAAGCTATCCCTCAGCCATGAGAACCTGATGTGAGCCTTCTCGCCACGCATCAACCTACACACGCCGAGACTGTTAGCGTTTGATGCTCTCGTTGACGTCTTCGGACCCACTTATTGAGTAAACCTCGCCAAGTGACGATGCTGGCTTCTTGAAGTTGGCTCTTCGCACCTTGCTGAAGACATGCGTCTATCACATTATCCAATGGTTTCGGATGCCCTACGAGAACATCTTTCCGATACTTTCTCACAAATGCCCATTTACCCTGGAGTAGGTCGGCTCCTATGCGGGGTTCTTGAAATCTTGCGAGACTGGAGAGGTCATGCCGTACGGCCCCGGATGCATCGCAGGAATAATGCGCAAGGTGCTCGATCGAGCCTAGTTGTATTGGGGTGGGTACGGCGACTGCCTGAAGCGCGCCTTTCAACTAGGCGATTTAGTTATAAATGAGCGTTACAACGTAAGTCTGGAGGGAACTAAAGACAAACGTCTTGGAGATGGTAAGTGCAACATCGGTATATCATCAAGACAGTATTAACCCACTGTTTAACTGCATACTACCTCAAAAACACAGAATAAACCGGGGAGATGTTGATGTCTTTGTCACAACAGAGGATGTGGTAAGGATAAGAGGGCTGAGCGACAGCATCGATACAACACAATTCTAGGCGCCTGACCGGAGTGTGGTGAGAAAGGAAGACGGCAAGACGTAAATGTACCATGAGCGTGCCGCAACGACGGTGCACCGACTACGATACTCACTGCGGATGTATCAGCAAGAGAATCATTTAAGCAGAAGAATTACGATTGCTCACTGGCATGGGAACGTGGTCGTACACCTACGCCGCGGGAACCCTTACACTGACCACGCTCACTGGCAAAAGCATTACTACGAGAAGCCAAGAGAGGTAGAATTGCACTAAGCAAGATCCTTTATAGGTGGCAATTATACGACAGTATCATCAGCATCTGCACATATCCCAGATAAAACGGTAGCAATGTAGCACACACTGGGCCACGTCTATTGTCCCGGACGGCCTACGAGCACCATTCCCTCGTCCTCCTCCGTCTCTACTCCCGCCTCGCTTCCTTCATGCCGGCTTGAATGTGACGAGAAGTCCTCCGAGAAATTAGTGGATGCGCGACTTTCCGACCGGGATGCTGGTAGTGCAGGGCTGGGAGGAGTTATGTCACCAGAATCGGTGACGGGAGAGAGTGCCGAGGTGATCTTCTCCTCCTTCTCGAGTGCGGGTTCAGAAGAGCGGGATTGAGCAGTGTTTGGCTCTTTTCCAGAAGTCGGAGATACCACTGGCACGGAGATTTCGCGCAGTGCCTGAACCATCATATCGCGAACGCGAGCGGACAAGTCGCTCACATCGGCGGACGTGAGGTCGGTGGTGGGGATGGGAGGCAGAACTATGAAAGCAGTCACGGGTGCCGTTAGACACAGCATAAGTAGTGCGGTAGACTGAGACATACCCTTGACTCTGATCGTTCCACTCTCGAAAACACCCTTTCTGTACAATCGCCAATAGTTTTCACATACGACCGGGACAATCGGAATACCTGCTTCGACAGCCATGTGGAACGCGCCTTTCTTGAAGGGCAGCATGTCGTGATGTTCGCGCATCGAACGCGTTCCTTCGGGGAACATCCAGAGGGACGTATGCCGAGCTTTGATGGTCTCGCCTGCGGCGGTCAAGGACTGCACGGCTTTCGAGTTGTTTCCCCGGTCGATGAAGACCGCGCCAGAGAGTGCCATCCACTGGCCCAGCAAAGGCAGCCACTGCACCTCTTTCTTCGCCATGATAGACGTGCGTTTTGGGAACATCCTAGACGACGATTCTCGCGTCAGTGCATCGGGACATCGGTGGAAGGACGTACCTGCCCAGATACAATATGTCGAGCATACTTTGGTGGTTGCCCACAAGAATAGCTGGACGCGTCTCCAGATGCTCCTCCCCCTCTAAAATGATCTTAATTCCTAGTATCCGGCTAGCGAGAGCATAAAAACTCCTCGCCACTACGTAGTTGACGTTGTACGTGTTGCCAGTCACATTCATTCCCACCGCGACGAAAAGACCCCAAAACGAGCATATTCCCAGTGTTGAGAGGTAGGTTGTGAGTCGTACATAGTATCGCGCGACCGGGGAAGCATTTGAGAGGGTGTGTAGGGCGAAGACGGGGAGTGAAAGGTAGGCGAGAGGCTTGATCAAGCTGAAGACCGACATCGTCGAGGATCTTGACTGGGACAGCGACGAGTGTGATAGAGGTAGTGGAGAGAGGCGTAGAGCGCAGACCAGGCGCAGGTGAGCTTTTGAGACCAGACGGCCAAATCAGTCTCGATGGGGGTGGAGGACACGACAACACTTCGCCCAAGCGGGCAGCTGCGTCCGAGCAGCCGCCTGCACACGCATGTTGCACGTTCCGTCCTACCACCATCCTCCAAACCGAGTCTGGCTTGGCCACTCAAAGGTCCTTTCGCGGCACTCAGGGACGGACAGATAATTACTATGGATAAGGCATACATCGTGGTATGGAACGCTGTTCAATATTCACTACCTGCAAGGGGTCATGCCCCCGACCGTCATATAATTAAATGCACTCCCGTGAATCTGACGTTGGGTAAAACAGCCGATGTTGTTATACGTACCAGGGCGAGTAATACAGTGACAGAATCTGTTTGTTCAAAAAAACCCGACTTCAGAGCCAAGTACGTATCTGGCAAAAGTAGAGTCTCATGCAACTCCTTAAGAAACCGGCGTTACATGAAGGGGCATCTGGACGCCTTCATGTAGTTTACCCTTGACCATAGGCACCATGGTCATCAGCGGCATGCGAAGCATCTCCGGCTTGTCTTCGGGTAGGGCAAACTTGAAGTGTTCCAGGAGCTCAACCACAACAGCCTGCATCTCAATAACACTGGCGGTTATGCAATGAGCTGACCTGATGCGTATAGGAAGCACCGCAGGATACGTATGCAAATCTCCAGCTGGAAAACACATCAGGGTCATGCGAGATCACAGTGCTGAAGGTACTTACCCAATGCAGCCCCTGGTTCCGGCGGCTGGAAGTTGGTCAGTCTCAGACTCGAGTCGACATCGGTAAGTCAAGGCACTCACAGAAAGTCATCCTGGAAATTCGAACATCGTAATCAACAGTTGTAGAGCTTGTAGCTGCGTCGCACTCACAAATTGGCGATGATACCAACGCGGACTTCCTTCCTAGCATCACGGTCAATAAACCGCGTGGGGTTAAATTCATCAGCATCGTCTCCCCATACTTCAGTCAGGCTACAGAACGGCACTTAGCACACACGCACACATTGTATGACAAAACGCGCGGGACGTACCGGTTGTATGTGCACAGAGATGCGATGATTTTTTGTCCAGCAGCCACAGGAATCTGCGAGATGGTTTCACCTGTTGCTGCCTGAATAGGACTCGCGAGAGGAATGACATCGTCTTTGCGAGCCTGTCGATAGATCTGGAACGCGATGGGGTGGAGACGCAAAGCTTCCTGTAGAGTAGAGATCTTCAGTCCAGCTCTTGTCCCAAGTGAAAAGAAACGCCTACTTTGATCGCAGCCTGCAGATACACCATGGACTCCAGGTCGTCCATTGTGAAGTCGCTGTCCCCACGGTCAGCGATCTCGCTGCGTTTCTGAGAGATTTCCTGTCGTATTTTGTCTTGAAAATTCGGACACTTGGCGAGTTCCCAGAGCAGCCAGCAGATGGTGGACGTCGCAGTTTCGTGGCCAGCCAACGTCAAAGTAGCGATCTGCGCCACCATTTCGTCCTCGCTAAGCTTGGTCCGCGGGTCTTCAGAGGCGTTCGCGCGAACTGCAGAAAGCTTTGTCAGCCGGGAGGACGCGTGCTACTCCGGACGTCATACCCAGGATACTCATGACATCCTTGCTCGCACTCTCCACACTTAGCATGTCTTGGTGTTTCTGACGAATAAGTTGCCGGGCGATCTTGTTGATAGTCCGGAGAGTTTTCCGGAAGCGGATACCTCCTCGGGTTGGGATGTGACAGATGTAATATAGGAGCGGCTCCGGCAGATAGTCCCAAAGTGCTTCGAAGATGATAGCCCCACTCGATGGAAACAGGGATGCATCCGCACTGTAGCCAAGACGACTGTGAACTATGAAGAGAAGCGTTAAAAGGTAGATGACATACAACAAATTACGATAAGCTGTATTCAGTTCAGTCTCTATGTTGTCCAAGGCTCCGAAGTTGTAGTCAAAGGCAGCTGTAAGGGTTGTAGGGGACACAGGAAAAACATCAGAGACACTAACTGGAGCCAGACCATGAATGCCTACCTTCACCAATAATGTCTAACGCCGCACGAGTGACCCATTCATGAACAGAGAAGGTCCTCCCCTTAGGCGTTTGGGAAAATATCTCGTCCTTCCAGAGTTGAGCGAGCTGCCTCACAACTAAGATGATCAATAGCCGCATAAACACGAATAAGCACTTGCCTTATTCGCGCTCTTCCGAAACAGAGGCAAAAACGAGCGCAATTGGCCCGCTGAAAAGGCAGGGTTCATGACCTTCCTGTGCCTGGCGTGAGTCTCCCCTTCTATAAACACTATTTTAGCATTCGGGGCTACATATCTAAGTGTGAAGACACACCCGAGCTAGCGACACTAGATCCCATGATGCTGTATAGAGTCACGAGATTTTGACGGGTCTTAACGTAATTATAACCCGACTTATGATAGATATGCTGGAGGGCCTGGAGATCATGATTAACAGTCAGGCGGCAGTAGAAGGAGGGAGGTGTCTGGCATACCTTTGGATCCGCTAGCATAAGGACATCATCCTGCGCAATGGTCGAGACCACTCGTTGGTACCCAGTGATGGAAGGAGGGCTTGGACTCACCCCAAGCGGGCCGCGAAGTCGCCACGCCGTCCCATACTCTTTACCCACTTAAATTCAAGATCACCGACGCTCTCTTCGTACGCAATCTCGTGTACATTTCCTTGAGCACAGGTCACTACGGTAAATACATCAAGGAGGCCTGAGGGCGTACCGAGGATAGCAGAACTGACAGGAGGGCCACGTAGATGTCGGATGGACGGCCTCCTCAGTCGACGAAGCCAACGGAAGAGTATGAAGGCTGGCACTAGAAGTTCCACAGCGAGGAGCACCGTAGAAACGTTGATGTTCATACTCTCGTTGAGTCGCATGGTGAGGAAGTAAGAGCTGGTATTTTGAGGGGTGCGGCGTGCCAACTGTCCGCAATTTATATCTGACAAGAAGACCAGGCATGGGCCTTGCAGCGGGTTCCTGGATCAATCCATCGACGATATCTCAGTACAGTACAGTCTGCCTGATCGCGGTGTGTTGAGCCCCTTACGGGAGAAGGGGTATGCGGGTTGGCAGGCATCGGGAAGTTACCTGGACAGTGCGTAAGCGTGTGATGCATTCTGGGGATATCGGGTTATTTAACCGGAGTATATCAGCTGAACGAGCACCGTTTCGTAATTCAAGTGAGGAAGGCGGCGCTGGCCTCTCTAGTATAAGACAAGCTCGGGTGATTCCCGCTAGCAACTTAGTAGCGGGTCTTGTCTGTGTTTCAGGTCCGGACACGCTTTCCAGGCAGACCCTGATGAGGGGGAAGCCCCAGAAACTGCATATATACGCATATAGTCAGCTCGCCAGGTGACAAGGCGTACTGAAAGGACGCACAGCTCGAAAACCCGACCCTGCCCGCTTGGACGACTCGGAGGCCGTCGTGACGAGAGCCTGTAACGCTTCTTCCATGAACTGCGGCTCCAGCAAGCCGCGGCTTCAGGTTCTGTTCAGCTCACCATAACATATCAACTGAACGAGAGCCGTTCCGTATTTGAAGTGACGAGGGCTCTCTCCGGCACAAGGCGAGCACGGTGATTGGCTGAAGATGAGGTCAAAGCCCGATCGAGCGACGAGCAGGTACCACAAAGCCGGCGCTTCTGAGGCGCTTCCGAAACACTTTCACAAATTTCTGGCGGGTCGACAGTCCTTACCATGTCCGCCTCAGTCAATGAGCCTTTCCTGGTTTCGAGCTATGCCCTACCCACACGCTTCAGTCGACCGGGTTCGCACCTAACTTCGAACGCATATGCGACGTTGCAGCGTGCTTCAACAAGTACCGCAGAAGGCTATGTCACAGTAACAGCTCAAGGGGATGGAGTGCATGTGCTTGATGTGAGTTTATACATACTTCGCATTAGCATTCAGCATCATGGAACCTATCTCCAAGTATTGTCGTGTATTATGCGTACCTCTTGCCTCTTTTCGCTTTGGGCTAAGACGTTTTCAACCAGACTGGACTATCTCCCGTTCCGTTCCATGCATATACTGACTGTCACATTGTAGCTGTCTACTCTGCATCCCATCCTCTCGCATACACTCGGACCTTCCACATCATACTCTTGTCCGTCGACCAGTCGCATAACGCAAGAAGGTGACGCGCGGATATGCACCACATACTCCGTTCTCGAGTCGACGCAGGGTACGCGCCCGGAAGATCGGGGAAGGACATTACGGGCGTGGAAGGATAGAATGGCAGATGAAGTAGAGGCCGTAGGTGCGCAGAGTATTGGCAAAACTGCCGTCGTGAGTGCAGCCTTGGCTCACATGAGCGCATATGTTAGGCTAACTAGCCTCAGTTGCCGCATAGAATACACAGCATATATGCGCCAGATGAGTTGCAAGATAGTGTCATTTTAGTCGGCCCTTTGGGAGAAGTCACCACAGTGGATTCCGAACTAGCTGTCCAAAACACACTTGACGCTGAAGGCGATTCCAAGCTGCTAAAGGCATTTGTCTTCAATCGTTCCGAAGCAATGTTTGTCCCGAAGCGGCTGGGTTTCAAGGAAGGCGCACTGGTTGTCACAATTGTGCAGACAAACGGCAAGGCAAAATTACGCGTTATAGGCGTGGACTCCGACCGCGTTGCAGTTCTCGAAGACCTAGTCCTGCCCGCAGATATTGTGAGCACTTATCGTCACTTTTCAACATACAATAGCTCACACTTGGTAGGATTTTGTGGAAGCATCTTGTACTGGGTCGGGATTTGTCACCATCATCAGTGAGAACCTACGTCCGTTGGCTTCACCGTCCACTGATCCATGTCACCTTGCCAGCACCACTTGGCGAATGGCGCGTCTTTCAAATAGAGTCGGTTGATCACAGTGCTTTGGCCATAACCATTCCTTCTGCCCCTATCGCTATCCGCGGGCTCTCGTTCATATCGCCGCCAAATGGACCACCTTCACCGTTTACCAGTGAAGTTTCCCTACTCGCCCTGGGTTCTTCGCATGTGTTGTTGGCAGGTGTCGCCAATAGCTCAACAGAAGTTGCTCTGCTTCTGTGGGACATGCAGTATGGTGTCCTACTCGCCTCCCGTACCGTATCAATTCCGCCGTCTATCCAACGCACCAAGAGGCGAGGCATCCAGCTCCAACTGGGAGGGCCGTCCACGCATACACAACAAGCGCTCTTGACTCTGTCGATGATACCGACTTCTGGCACAGCGAATGGGGAATCAGGTCCTGAAAACGGTACCCCTCAGAGGTCAGCCGTACTTGCCGTACCTTTGGGTGTTCCCGAATGGTCCAGCGTCGCAAACGCCATTGGGCGGTCTGCAGCGGGAGAAACGTGGTTAGCACCAACCCAGGCTTCGCAGGCATCTGGCTCAAGTTCGGGTCAGGACGCCGGGCAGACGAAGCTACTCAAAACCATACGGTCTATGATGGAGCACAAGCGTGTGGAGGCGGCCGACGACGCCTTCTTCGCTTGGGTCGCCCAGCTAGAGTCCCATCATGATGCGAACAGCACTCGGCCGAACTCGAAGAGGTTTGGTTACCAGTTCGTGAAACAGCTCCTGGAGAGTGTTTTCCGAACGCCCAAAAATGCGACGACGGATATCCCTTATTCGCCAAAGATCGTGCGGTATCTCCTGCAGCAGCGTTGCGTCAGTGCCGGTATGGTAGACGGTGGTGTATTTAGTGCTCTTCGCCTCCGGAACGACTGGGTATGACTCATGTTTGCTCAGCTGGTCTATGGCGCTGACCGTGCTCGGTAGGAGTCTATGATGCTAGCTCTGAAGACGGTCATAGACGTCCCCGAAAGCGACGTCGTGACGCTTCTCAATGCCTCTGCTTCCGTCACACGCCTTAGCCACACGTCCGACGATAGTGCTATGCAAGTTGACGCCGCCCCAGACTCCTCGATCCCACCTCTCCACTCCGTACTCCCTCTTTGTGTGACATACACCATGTCTGCACCTGCACTCCGTCTGGCAATACGCCAGCACATGCGCGGCGCAGAGGAGCTTGTTGCGGTACTGCAGGTCTTGAACGAATGGATCGATGCGTTGTGCGCCGAGGAAGTGCATCTTTGCCCGAGCGCATAAAGAAAGACTTGCATGGTGCGATCGTAGCGGTATATCAAGAAAAGCAGAAGGCCCCTTTGCCTCCTCTTGACAAGGTGCGTCGCAGTTGTCCGCATACGGCTCCCGCTCACCCACATCGTTAATCCTAGATCCTCACGTTTCTGCAAACACTGCTCGACTCCTCATTCCTCACGTTCCTCACCTATCCCCCATCGCATAGCATCCTGCGCCATCTGTTCTCAGAGTTGGAGCCCGAGCTGGCCTTCACTGATGACGTCGAGCAACTACGCGGGCCACTGGAGCCGTTCGTCCGTGCGCACGCCAAGGCGGTTCACGAAGCGGCACATGGAGTACAAAAACCTGATCTCAAAGTCGACTGGAGACGCAGACGAAAGGACGCACATGAACAGGCGGGAATGGCGGTTGGTGTGTATCAGGTAGAAGAGCTGCTGCTGTAATTGTCTTTCAATGGTGGCATCATGTTTCTATTCTTTTACTGTATTGCACTTAATCCGCACCGATGCTTCAACTTGAAGCATTATGGAATTGTGCTTTATAACGAGGATCATGGACCGTGAGCATATACAGCAGTCGAAACGCGTGGTGTGCGGCATCGTCAAGTTGGTAGATCATTGAGGGGAGATTTTGGGATAGAACTGAGCGTAGGGATACAAAGCAATTGAAACTGAAACCCGATAAATCAGAGATGGAGAGAGACGAGTACATTTCTTCGCGGTAAGATATATGATAAAGCATAAGACCTAGGACCTTAGGAAAACAATTGTTAGTGATAGGAAGGCGAAAGTGATGATGTGCACTCACATACAACATAACAGAGAAAACTTTACCAACGCTAACTATGTAGATGCTATAGCAGCGACAGAATGAATACAAATATGATCGACCCGCCGATGGCCCCAATGACACTGCAGAGGATCAATTGGAGCGTGGTGATTGTCACGACATTTGTTCTTAGGGTATCGGCAGGTTGTGCGTCTGGAGCGTCCTCCTGAGCGCGGTTCTCTATCTTCGCAATGTTGTCCCTCTCCTGCAGACCCATCAGGTGCTCCACTGCCTCTGGGTCCTTCCCCATCAGCACCCACCACGAATATCGACGGCCGATACCGCGTTCCTCCTTCACTTCACGCCGCGGCTTACGCATCAGGCCCGTATGCAGGCCATTCAGCCGCGCCGCTTGCGTGATCGTCGCCATGTCATCTCTTGGAGCGCTGAACAGACTCACGGCAGGGATGCTGTTCGTGAGGATACTGCCAAACGTCCGACGAAGGCGGGAGGAGGTAGTCGACGACGAAGAATATGTGCTGTGTGTGGAAGAATAGCGCGTAATCTCGAGGTCGGTTGCTAGCCGCTCAGTCCGACTGGCACTCGAGCTAGCTCGCTCCCACTTTACGGGGGCTACGTCGTCGTCCAGCTCGGTGGGCACCCATGAGGAAGGTGTACCGTTGCGGCGCGGCTGTCCGAAGCTGTCCCCATCTGGATTGACGTTCTCGACATAGTTGGGGTTCACCCAGTGGAGGTATTCCCCGATTCTGGGCATATGGTCGAATCCGACCGCGTCGACGTCGATCACCTTCGGTGGTGGCGGCGGCGACGGTCTCGGTGGACAGACAGGCCAGCCGTGCGGTCGTTTGTGACCGGCCATAAGAGACTTGCATGTCTTACAGCGTGGTCGCTGTCTCGGGTGAAGGGGATTGTCGGGGAGACGAAGATGGGGATGACATGGTATGGTCGTTGTACGTTCCTGAGCGTCTATCGTTGTGTCGCGCGATGAGCTCTAGCGTTCCTGCGTCGTTGCTGCGTTCAGCGCATTCGAGAGAAGAGGAAGAACATATAAGCGGGTCTGCATGGAATGCGGGGTAGAGTAATACTCACCGTCGCTTCCCTAGGTGTAAAGCCTCGTAAGTGAGGGGACTCAAAGGAGGCGAGAAGGAGAGCCTTCATCGCTTTGTTCAACTTACTCGTGGCGTATGAAGCGTCGCGAGACAATGAGGACCAAGGGGTGTCGCAGGAGAACTGACGGCGGAGTAACAAGACTCGGAGAAGACAAAAGTCAGAGCCCCTTTCTAAAGCGTCGTCGTGGTTGCTGTGCAACTCGCTCAACCATCCCCAGGCGCCCATCGGCAAATGCCCTCAGCTCATCAATCTCACGCCGATCCCCTCTAAATTACATCAAAATTAATTGTGCCAATTCTCAAAACCTCCACGGTACACTGGCATGGACCGCAAGCTACGAGAGAATTGCGATAGGTATTTCACATACACTAAAAGAGTTGTACAGGAAGGTTATTCACAGAGCACCGAACCATTACAGAAATGTCATAGATCATAAATCAAATCATCGTAAGTCATGACGAAAACGCCTGCAGGATTAGCAGGCTAGCAGTCGAATTGGCAGCAACGAAGGCCGCCGCAACGTCACCAAGGGTCTTTGTCATCTCAGAGGGCAGCGTCGCATTCTTCTCCGACAATAATTGCTGCAGCTCTGTATGGTGACTCTCCGTCGCCAGCCTCCTTGACCTGCCTGTGACGACAAGCGACCGTGTGGGTATGTGCTGTGAGGCAGCATTATCTGCGGCCTCCAGAATAGCATGTAGAGGCCTCGAAGACATTTCGTGGGTGAAAGTGATCCGTCTGAGGGCGGCCTGCAGCTCGGGAAGCGGCGAGGAGTTGTAGCGATCCCATAGGATGTTATCCGCTGTATCGGAGGCCAAGCGAGTCTGAGTGTTGCCGGCGGGATAGACGGTATCAAGCACCACAGACTAGACAGTGTTTGCGTGAGTTCACCGGTCAGAGGTTACATGAATAGAAACTCACCGAATGAGCACCATGATGCTTTGTGTCCTCCAGCGTGGTGACCGGCGTCAACTCATTGTCATTCACTTTCGTGAACCTAACCACGGTCGCACTGATGGAGGAGTTCTTGCAAAGCTGCGCAACGAACGAGAGGGCCAGGCGGTCGTCCGGCCCACCAAAGAAGGGCAAGAAAATGTGCACGCCGCATTGACCGTCGGCAGCTTGCGGCAAGCCTCTGTCGACATAAAGCGCGACGTCGGTGGGGGCCACCGCGAACATCTTGCGGAAGAACTGTGTTTGCGGGAAGGAAGCACTTCGCACTGCACCGCTCTTCGAACTAAAGAGCGAGTCGAAAGGGTTCATGACCGCCGGAGCCGCGCCACCGGCAGATGAACTTAGTTGCGCGTCGGGAGCGACATCCTCGGTTGACACTGCGCTGCTGGACCATGGCACGATGACCATTTGGGAAGAGGCCTCCGCGGCGAAATTGGCGATGTATGCGGGGAACTCTTCGTAGCCGACAACCGCCAACGCCGTAGAAATGAGCATCCGGTTGAGGTATCCAAACGTGCGGAAAACGGAGAGGATAGGGTCACTACGAATGAGCACATCGGTCGACTGGGATTTGAACACCGCAGACGTGCGGTCTGTAAGTTCAATGAGACGAAGAGCGTCAATCGATACCGACGTAGGCGTCTGGGTGTAAGGCAGCGCGGCCGGGCCAATTTGTCCATCCTTCTCGTCTACCAATGACACCGCTGCCATGCTCCCGGGCTTGGACGACGGAACAACGATGGCAGGTGAAGATTGCAGCATTTGCGCCAATGTCATCAGAGCAGGTAGTTGCTCGATCCTGTCAATTACGACCGCGAACTTCGTCTTCGTCATTTCCTGAGGTTGGCCGGTCTCTCCAACGCCGTGAGTGTCGGCCACCCTGTCGCGTACGGGTGCTGCACGCGTACGGTATTTGGCGGGGTAGAATAGTAGGGTGAGGGGTGTTGTCATGAATGTGAGCACCAATGCGTGCAGCACGAACATCGAGAACGTCCGAGTGTCGAGGATTCCGGCGGTGTAGCCGACATTGAGGACGATCAACTCCACGAGCCTGAACAAAGGATGAGACATGAATGCATACGAGTTTCCGGATGCGACTGACCCTTGCAGCTCATTAAAGAGCCGATAGCTCCCGACTCGCGGTAACTGAATCCGGAGAGCTTTGCAACAATAGCACAGCCCAAGAACTTGGAAAAGAACGCAACGACACAGATGAGGATAGTGTAACCCCATGTAACACCGTCATTCAATAAGCCCAAGTTTGTCTTCAGACCTGAAAACGCAAAATACTACGAAATAGGTCAGTATCAAAGTCGGATCTGTAGCCTATGAACTCACCAAAGGCAGGAAGAGTAGAGAAACGAGATCCTCCAACTTCTCCACCAAAGAAATCGCGAAACCGTTTTCTTTCGGAATGACTAGGCCCATCAAGAAGCCACCTATGACCAGTATCAGCGGGACGGTATCTCGGGTATTCAAGTCACGTACCAAAGATAGCATGTATGCCGATGATGTCCGTGAAGAAGGCTGATATGAATACAAGTAACAGGGTGAGAGTCATCATCAAGGCGGTCGGGGTGCCGCTCTCCAGGCTTCCAGTACGGCGGGCAGCCCAATGGTAGGCCCGCCGCACCGGGAGGAGAAGGAAGATCGTGTATCCCACTCCTGTCAAAAGTACCCATAACGCCGTAATCCCGTTGCCGGCATTGACGAGGGCGACTGTCAGCGCAAGAAGGATCCATCCCACAACCTAAAAATACGTGAGATGGCGTAAAACAATGCTGTTAGAACATCCTCACATCATTACCGACCCCTGCGGCAAGCACAACGGCACCGACTGTGTCATCAAGCAGCTTGAGTTCAGTCAAGATGCGGCATAGTACGGGGAATGCGGTGATTCCGACGGCGACTGCGACGAAGAGGAGGAAATATCCGAAGTTGACGGAAGGGTCGACAAACTGGTGATAGATAGGGACACCGAGCGCGGCCCCTAGCCCGAGAGGAAGGACGAGGCCAGACAACGAAATGAGCATGGACGACCTCGCATTGCGCTTGACGACCCGTACGTCGATTTCCATGCCTACAAGGAAGAGAAATAGCACCAAGCCTATCGTAGACGTAAGATTGATCATGGGAAAGGAGGTCGTGGGGAAGATGGTGTTGGTGAAGTTCGGGATTCGCCCCATGACGGTTGGCCCTAGAATAACGCCGCCAATGACTTCCGCAATGACTCTGGGTTGGCGAATACGAGAGAGCAGTAGGGCAAGGAGCTGGGTCATTCCAAGGATGACAACTACCGGGGCGTGAGCTCTGCTGAGATCCAGCGAGTATACTATCAACACTCACTAACTTGAATGACCCATAGTTGAAAAGGGTCATTCGTGTTGTATGAAGAGGGATTAGCACCAGCGAAAACTCCCGCCTAGAGGACATGTCCTAAAATTAATGAAGACAAACATAGGAAGTAGAGGTGCTGCGGCTGACCTGCTCAGGTGCCTTTGCTCTACGGTTGAGGGTGTCCGCGACCTCGAACAGCTGCCTGCTCAGTACGCCCATGGTGGGGAGGAATGACAAGGCGGGCAAGAGGCTCTTGGCGATGTCGGGGCTTGGGCCACAGGCTTAGGCGAAGGTGCTTGAGCCTATATGTATGTTTGCCAGTGGGTGATCGCGCCAGCCAGATAGCCGCATCAACGAGAGCCGCCCGGTCGTGGCGATCGGGCAGCGCAGGCACAGGTTTCAGGGCCTTGGAAAACACAGGCACACCCTGGTGAGCATTTCGGATGGTAGCACGGAACATAGTCGTCACTGGGAAGGAGGTGAAGCCCTTGAGGCGAGACAAATGGTGCTTCTAGCGCCAGCTTGGAAGTAGCTTAAATAGCTCAAGCGTACTCACAGGGCAGAGAGCAGTGTGATGTCAGTATGATCGAGCGTATGATACATTCAGATACAACGTATAGTGCATAACAGTAGCGAAGGGGGGATATGCAGGTTTGACTGCTCGTGTCAGTCAGGATAATCGAGAGCTCGGTAGAGTCATGGCAGACATCGTATGGTTTTGCAATTCAGATAGACCAGTACAGGCCTTCGCTGTCACGAATCGGAACTACAGCCGCGACAGCCTATAAAAATTTCACACGCGAACCACGGTTACTCACCGTAAGGATATAGTAGCGGAGATATGGGCTTACCGCAGTGCACGCACTCAACTACCGTGCCCGGTCGGACCTGTGCCTTAGGTACACGGCAGATGCAAGTAGAACCTTGGTAATTCATATCCTATGGAAGGTTAGTCAATGGCGACAAGTTCCGGTTGGTCCAGACTTACCCTAGTTTGGATACACCGGAGGCAGCACAGCTTCTCATAACCGGCTTTCTTCCATTTTGCAACCAAGCTAGGATTATGGTGAATATATTATACTGGCTTGAGAGAACTATAACTCACTTAGCGTCTGCGTAACCCTCCTTCAAGAGCCAGTCGTAGAGCTCCCGGCTGATGGCCTCTCTCTTGTAGTACAACTCGTAAATGTATCTTGAGCGGGTGTGTGCAATCCTCATGATAGGCCACAGCGATTCTGCCTTGCGCTTTCCCTCGTGGGACTCGTTCTCTGCGTCACGCATCTTCTTGGCATAATCATCGAGAATCTGGAAGAAAGCCATAGTGTAAGCAGGGTGACGCCTCATAGACACAAGCTGGTGCACGCACACCTTCGATGTCCTCAAACCCTTCTGGCGGTTTCTTCGTCCGCGTCGTCCGAATCTTGGGCATGGTGGTGGCGGATGAACAGGTCGTGCAAGCCAAGCGCCTGTGTGCCGGATGTGGTAGCACTCGAGCACGTGATTTGCCTCATTGAAGACGCGCCTTTTGGGCGCCTAGAACGCGTTACTCCGTTCAAATTGGACAACCACCATCTTTTCCTCTCATTTCATACTCAGCGCATAACGAACTGTCGACCACTGGTTCCGTTTACATCTTGAAGAGACCATCTGCTTAATTTATTTGGCTTGTTTCCTTCTCTCCCTGCTTTACCAAATCACGGAACTGCGCACTTCGGACACGTCAACGGCCACGACATTACGGCCGCCCACGTTCTGCCTCCTTCAGCTTATACGTCGACATGGGCCTGATCGTTCCCATCCTTCGGGTAGCTTATGTCTCCTTGAACGTGTATGACACTTTCAAAACTCTGAAACCACCGCCGGGATCTGCACGAAATGGCGGTCAGCCAAGCGTCCGTGCGTCAAGCCAAAGGAAACGAATGATGAAAGGTTGCCTCGCAGTTTGGATGGTTTGGGTGAGTAGATTCAACATCCATAGTAGTCACAGCTAATTGAGGTATATACAGTGTTGTTACGCTGCTTACGAACGCAGTCTGGACGGAGTCGTCGGTATCTTCATTCCATTCTACAGCGAAATCAAGGCTCTGGTGATTCTATTTTTCCTGTTGACCCGCGCAAGAGTACGTATTCATCCCCAAAAACGCCTTTTTGATCTCATGGTCGTCGCAGGGGCTGAACCAATATACCTCCACATCCTGAGACCATTGGTGAAACCCTACACTGCGACTCTCGATGCTGCCCTCGAGTTCATCCAGCAATTCGGTGACCTTGCCCTACTCTTGTGCTCCATTCCCGTTCAACTTGTTACGTCCTTCTATCATCGATGGATATCCCGCAAGGAACCCGCCGCTCCCGTCGAAGCCTCTTCCGAGAGTCACGAGACCAGACCGGAAGCTGCTCAGCGTCCTTCTGACTTTGGTGCTACTCGTACAAGGAGGAATCAGCTACACAACGCACATTTAAAAGCGGCCTCCTCATCCACTCAGCCAAGCGCATCCGAGACTGCAAAGGCTGCTCCTCAAGTCTGGCGTCCACCGCTTTCGGCTTACGACGATTCGCCGCCTACTGTTCCTCGTGGCCTCCCCACTCCTCCTTCAGAAGACCAGCTACCTCTTCCGAGACGCCAACCAGCCGACGAATGGAACCAATATGAAGCTTTCCCTGCTGCGTATCCCGCCACTCCGCAGTCCGCTACCTCCCGGCTATCGTCTGACTACCCTGCTCGAGCTCCGCTGCTGAGTGGCGGCTCAGAAGATCCCGGCGATGAGACGCACTATTACGATGCAGCCTCACAAGCCCACCAGGAGGGTTTTCAGTCGCTCCAGTCGTCACATGAGTCAACGAACCCCGACTCTGATGGCAACTGGAGCGAAGACAACGAACATGGGGTTCACACAAACGATGAAATGTCGATGGAGGAAGACTACGAGGAGGAAGAAGACGATTTCAATGTCACTTTGCGCACGCCCTACCCCTTGTCCCGCACTGTGAACGTGTCCGGCATGACTGCCGACTCGGTAGAGAGCCAGTCCAACGTCTCCACGTCTCTAGACACCGCCGACGGCGATTCGCCATTTCAGACGAGGACGAACTCGCAGGCATCCGGCCAAGACCTGTCGGATCCGGAATCACCCTCTGCTGGCAGGAAGCGGCGTCTTCCTGTCTCTTCTGGCACCATCCGCGTCACGCGCCCTGTCCTAACAGAGCGTGCCAGCACGCAGGAGACCATCCGTGTCAAAGCTCGACCTACCACCCGACCTGCGTTATCATCGAGAAACTTCACCAAGGGAGACGACTCGTCTGCAGATGAGGGCGAGAATAAAGGGAATGTCAGGGAGGAGGTCGTCAAGAAGCGGCGTATCGGGGTAAAAGTGACAGACCCCAACGCTCCTGTGCGCAAACCTGTGCAGAGACCACTGGACAGTAAACCCGCTCCCCGAAAGGCACCTTCAGCTACGACTACAATTCCTCGTCCACCCGCGCGGACGGCTGCCACAAGACCAGTTGCAAAGACCGTCCCCGGCAAGGTAACTCTGACCAGACGGCCTCTTAAACCTGCCGACGATTCAACTCCTCGCCCTTCATCACAAACCGCCGCTTGAATCCTCGTTTACCGTCAGATTTTCCGTTATAGACGTTCGCATCGTTGCACGTTCGACTGTGTCTAGTTATACACACGCACACTTTCTATCTGCTCAATGTATTATACCGCACGAGCTCCAATGACCAATATATAAGCACTCGTATTTATTCTGGCATCTCAAGATACACAGACCGTTGAACATGACAGCTTCGCCATTGGGTGGATGCGATCTTTCCTAACTGCCTTCCTAAACGGTCGCCTCGGTAATTGCCGTCCCCGCTTTCGCCCTACTCACCGCTTGCCGTCCACGCTCAACTCGAACCCGAAATCCTGCCAACATGCCCGTGCCATGGGAGGCTCTCATTCCGTTTGGTAAGCTGTACGGCGTATTTATGAACTTGTTGCTGAGCCTTCTACTCTATTAGGCCTGGTGACGACTATGTTCGCGGCCGCGGGCACGCTGCTGAACGTCTCTAAGAGGGCTCAGAACCTCGGGAAGGTATGCATTTGCAATTTAATATTTTCTGCAGCCTCATTTACTTCTTGCGACAGCCTGTTAGATACCATATTGACGCTTGGGACGATATGATGATGGGGAGGGACAAGCGGTTGACTGGACACGAGCGGGGGCAGAAGGTGCGTGTCACGCTTAGAACTCTCATGACCTGCTACTAATATTTATCACTTACAGGACGACCCGATAGCCCCCGAAGCGTTCCAAACCAATAGTTCGTGGTACACAGAGAAGGTCAACCGCGCATAGATTGTCCTACACTGCTGTCTCGATTCCAACCTCATCTTGCGCGGAACCATCACTGCTTGGACATCGTCTGGTGTGAAATCCAGTGTGTTTCATAAGAAGAGCGACCTATCTGCGCATATGATCCACAATCCAAAGCCAGACGTCTCGTTCTATGCTGTCTACCTGCAGGTCTAGCGCTCCTTCATCGACAAACGCGTATCTCTGTCCCGCAAGCCCAGACACAACACCCTTCAGCCTCGTCTTGATACTCCTCTCGGCAGAATCCGTCTCCACCGTGCAGTCCAACATAACCCCGTGCTTCGCGTGAAGTCTGGCATTCTAAGGCGCATGAGCATGAATGACGACGCATCAGCGACATTTGAAATCAGCATACCACGGTTCCCCAGCTAAAGGAGTTGTTGATGGTATACGTGAATTCCGGTGTCTGACCAAAAGCCCAATCCCAACGCTGCAAACCATAAGCGACTACACCGATGCCCGCAACGGACGCATTAACTCACAGGTAACTCTTCCATCCCTGCCTTGATGTAAGGGATGGATTGGTTGTCTTCAGTATCCTCAACTTCGCAGACCTGACAAAAGTTTATGAGACCACTGTTTCCGAAACCAGATACTCGATACACTAACCTCTTCGTGAATGCTGTATTCATGTCTGAAGGCATCTACCACTGCTTCGACGAAAGCTTTATGGCTGACTTGCGGGTTGTATTGTCGCAGATTGCGCACTGGCGAGCGAACAGAAGTCACGCCTTTCGTCTCCAGGGTCGGCTACATCTTACAGTCAATCAAGCTGAATGTAGCTAGTGTTATGTGCGCGTACCTTGTTGACTCGTAGAAGGTTTCCCAAAGACTCCAGTTGTGTCGATATGAGCATCGTACCGTGGTGATAGGCTCGGTTATTCACGATCTTGTACGCCGAACCTGAGACGTATTGACGCGACACCTGGTTAGACTTCTGCATATAGCACTGTAATGCAGCTCGAGAACTTATCTTATCCGTCCCAACACATATGTCGTTTCGGTCGTTCAAGTTGGCATCCACCCCAAGAGATTGGACCGCGCGTAGAACGACCTTGCCAGTCTCATTCCTGTCAAATGACGAACGAGGAAGATGAATGGAAAAGTTGGTATTTCCTAAGTCCTGGTTGACAGAGCCCGCGATATCAGAGTTCTGACGTTCTACGCAGGAGCAGGGCACGTACGTGGTATACTGTACCACCTCCGCTGCGCCTCCGAATCCACGGAGTCCCAGTAGCTTCGGCTACGGCAAGGTTGACCTCTTTCCAAGGATTCTGGTTGCGCCCAATGACGACACAAGGGTCATCCCTGTACAGCAGCAAAAGCGGCTCCTTCGGCGATTTATGTCTAAACAGCCTAGCTTGAACTATATGAGTATTATCGCAGCAGTGAGACCAGGAGAACGAACCAGTCCTCTAGCGAGAGGTTGAAGTACGGGTTGGTCGAATTCGACACATATATGGCTCGGTTTGGACTCAGATTCTTCGCGCCGGATGCTGATAATAACCGTATGTTCGTGCACTGGGAAGCACGTCTGCTCGCATGCTGCCGTGAGCTTTGCAGGAGCATGCGGTTGACGAAAGAGTTAGTAGGTTGCGGGCGCTCCGACGGAAGTTGTGCTTGCTCCGTGAGATTTGAACTATCGGAGATGTATACCCAATTGGAAGGGTGTCAGAATTATGGCCGTTGAGAGCTACTCATAGTGTTATACATATAATGGCAGAAAAAGGACATAAATGAACCAAGCTAGTCATCATCAGATACGTCCGTCAAATCGCTGAGGTCAGATTCACTCGCTTCGCCCTCTTCAAGCTCCTCATCCCGAACCTTCTTCTTAGCCAGAGGTTTCATCTCCTCAGGCTCCTCTGCCAGCTCGCCCATCTCGATATCATCCGCTTCCCCTTCCTCTTGCTCCTCTACGGGGTCGGACGACGGCAGCGGTGTCAGTACGCTGTGTGGGGGAGATGCCACATGTGAGCTCGAACTCGGGACAAACGGTGTTGCTACTGGGTTCAAGTTCCTCGACAACGGCGCCTCAGTTGCCGCACCTTCAGTCGATTGGCTACTCTCGTGGATCTCTCCCGACTCTGCTCTTGTGCCAGCTTCCATATCTACATCGTCGCCTTCGCCGGGTTGCGACTCCGGGCCTGGCGAGCCATCGCCCGACGGGTCAGTGTTTTCGATGTCTTGCTTGCCCATGCGCCGCAGGTCTTGTATGTTGGATATGACAACGTCGAGGGCGGACTGTTGTGCCTGGAGAATGCGCGTCTGGTCTTCTTGCTCCGAGCGAATGGCAACCATGTCACTCTCTAGGGACTCGATAGACCTAAAAGGAAGATTAGCATACAGAGGCAACATACAATTAATAGACGAACTGTTCAAGTTCCTCTCTGCTTGGAAGCGCGTTGACCTTCTCAGCGATCACGTCGTATTCCATCTTTCGCCTTCTTTGAACCTGAGCATGTTCCAAGGTCTGCTTCAGCTCTTCAATTTGGTCCCGCAGCCTGATATGTTCATTTTCTACTATTCGGTCAGTTATTTTGCCGTTAAAGAAAGACAAGCCGCAGCTCACCGATCCGCTCCTTCTCCCGTTGGTACTCCTCAACTTGCCTCGCTTCCGCCTCGCACACCATGAGACTCTTCTTAAGAGACAAATGAAAAGACGCAAGTTCCACCAAGAATGCTTCACGAGCATCGGTTGCGGAGGTTTTGACGGCAGCGGGTGGAGGTACGAGAGGGTCGTACGCCACGGAAGTATAGTTGTGAAACTTCTTCGTAACTCTGCGTAACGCCTTCTCGTCATTGGTTATTCGAGTGTGAATGATACTATCTTAATAGATTATGGAATCGCATAGGGATGAGTTCAGTCACACAGCATACATAGTCCTGGTGGTACTTGCCTTCTTGCTGTACGGTCATCGCGGGGATAACTATTGGCTTTTGTGGGCTTGCGCTGCCCTGGGAGGCCACATCTGCAATAGCGGCCATACTATAAGGACGGGGATGTAGCGAGCTTTGTGATAGAAGGACGGCAGGAGTTGCTGTTGAGGTTAACCGCAAGGACTGCAGGCTGGACCTTCGGATGATTGGACCTTGTACCCTTGGCGCCTAAAGCACCGACATCCGCATATGGCAAGTAAGAAAAGTCACAGTTGCGAAGCGAGGTAGTCCGTGAGTTTATATATAATATGGGCATGGCCGCCTCATTGTGAAAGGCTCTGAACTTGAAAAGAGAGAAAGAGTGCTAGACGTCTTCGAGTGCCGTATTTATGAACGTTTTACAAACTGTATCGACCTTGCGCTTAGCTAATAATATCTGTTGAGAACGGGTGTATTCTTGGAGCGTCTCTGCGGGTACATGTGACTTAATGTTGTTACAGGATTAGTTTACGATGGGTTGAGGATTAGGACGGCTGCGAGCATGCAACCAGCTTCAATAAGTGCGAGCGACACGCTATGGGCTGAGAATCAAAGCCTCTGCTTTCTTTGAACGAGGTGTAATCGAACATCTGAAGGGTAAAGGGTGCCTGTGAATGGATTATGAGTGATCCACACCAGCGCGAGTGCCGCGAGACACCTACGTTATAGTGCCCGTCGCGTATTCAGCATCAGGTGTCACTTCTACACCGTTCTCGACTACCTTCGAGACGTCGAACACCGCGAGCGTCATTGCAACAGAAAGGAAGAGCGAGAGCTCAGCCAAGTTAAGCCCGGGGCAGATCCTGCGCATTTAATCATGAGGATGCACCAATTTGGCTGAAGCAATCCGTAAAGGCTTACCGTCGCCCGAACCCGAAGGCCGCGCACCGGGGGTCCTGCTCCGGCGCACTGGCACCGTCTTCCAAGAACCGCTCAGGTTTGAAGTCCATCGGCTCATAATACACCTCAGGGTCGTGAAGAATTTGCCTGGACGGCGCGCATGTTAACACCCGCGGGCCGCCGCTCGGGGATCGGATATGACTAACCATATATTCGCAATGAAGACAGAGCCTTTTGGCAGGAAGTAGCCGCGGTAGGTGAGGTCTTCCGTGGAGCAGTGTGGCATGCCTGCAGTAACGTGGCGGGCAGTCAATTTGTGTGCGAACGAGGCCGGGAGAATAGATGTCGCAGGCGTGCTTACCGAGAGGCCCGACGGGGTTCCAGCGGAGGACTTCGGAGCAGAGGGCTTTCACATACGGCAGCTGGTCACGGTCTGCAATCGCGGGCAGCCTGGAGTTCCCGACCACGCGATCGATTTCTTCCTGTGCTTTCTTCTGAGCATCGGGGTAAAGGGTCATGGCCAGAAAGAAGGTGTGAATGGCGGACACTGTCTGGGAACGAAGTGTGTTAGGAGCGATGAATGAGCCATTAACATCGACTTCTTACTGACCGTATCGGCGCCGCCTGAATACAATGAGGCGGCGGCCATCTGTAGATGATATTGTTGCTCCGGCGTGACCGCTTGCGCCAAGTTCTCGCTGACCATGTTACCCACGCCGCCTCCTGAGTTCTATCGGCGGGCCAATAAGCGAAAGACAGTTTGTGCCAAATAACACTCACGGCTTCCTTCTTGGCCATCTCGAACGGCATGATGGACATGCCCTCTACTTCCGCGCGCCACCTGCGTGCCTTCTGCATCCAAGAGGTGCCAGGGAACCACGTTGGTAGCCGCCGCACTTCGGTTTAGGTTAAGTTAGCGTTTGTGGATGCTACCTCGGTGCAAACTTACATGTAGGAATGACGTCGACTAGAAATGAACCCGGGGTGGAGGTGGCGACAAGCCCCTCAATGGCTCGGTCAACCAGGTCAACGAGCTCATCTGCGCCGTCTTTAACCTGATATCCGTACGCCATCCGCAAAATGATTGCGCCCGCTGTCCTAAATCAAGAGATCAGCATCGGCTCCACTACCGAGGGGGTCAGCGACATACTTCCGGATATGGTCGACAAAGCCCTCAGGGTGCCGCAGCAGACGTGCGAGGAATGCCTGGGTTTCTGTCTCCAGCAGATCGCGCCAGCGGTCCATCTTGTCCAGTTGTCCGCGGCTGCCGAGATACTGGTGCAGATGTCGGCGGATGTCCCGAAAGCGGCTTCCGTACGGCGAAAGAACGAGAGTTTGGTTCCACCCACAGAGCTCGCCCGCCATAGGCATGACGGGGCGGTCAGAGAGCGTGGCGCTCTTCTTCTCAAAGAGGTCTACGGCAGCGTCGAGAGAGTTGAGAATGACCCAGCGTTGACCGCAGACGTCCGCGGACGATATATCTCCTGAATGTCGAGAGACGTCAGATGCAATGTGGCGAACGGTCAAAAGGCGACCTACCCCAGCGATGTTTCCATTGAGCAAATGTTCGCCACTGGTATGTGGACGGCATGTCGAGTAAGTTACCTATTATCGGTAGAGGTATGGGACCCGGGGGTAGCGGTTTGTCTGACTTCCTTGACAGTAGGTGCCTGACAAGAAAGACAACGACAGCGCATAGAAAGACATTGACAAGCGTGGGCATGTCTTCTGGAGAGCGAGAGACGTGAGTTGAGGGTGGGGTTGGAGGAGGTGATTGTAAGTGTATGATGAGGCACACCTGGTCATTTATACACTTGATGTCATTTCAATTACTCGATATGTTTGCACCATCGGGGTGTTCACTTGGATCCGGTTAGGCCGCAGGATAGGATTTGTAGCGGGGCATGGTTTCTCGCAACCCTTCCACAGAGGACTCAGAAAGAAGTAGGTCGATTCGGGCTGGGTGTCATTCAACGCCTCAGGCGCGTTCGTCCCGATGGTATCTTGTCACGAGGAGCTGGGGTACTAGTGCTCGGAGAATCGAGTACGACCGTCCTCGGAAAGCCACCAGCGGTCTGTGGCGTGACACGCCAGCCACCGTCTCGAGCATGGATGCCTCATGGCCGAGGGCTAGGGCGGAAAGGGTGCTGGTCCTGCCAGGCCGTCTGGAGAGAAAGCCTGTCCCGAAGCTGAAATAAAACAGAGTTCGTCGAAGCAGGACGGATGCCCGATTGGGAGGCGCGGGAGATGCCGGTGACTCCGTATAAATGGGCTGGGCGCAAAGCGGCTGCTTATCTCGGGGAGAGCCCGCTCGAAGGCCAAGGGCTGCAGGTCCTCGAGCTCGTCCTTCGTTTCAACCGCCACCATCCATCTGCGCTCGGGGAGTTGACCATGCCCGGACGTCTCCAACACAAGGTATCCTCGCGTCTACGTCTGCAGGGGGCGCACACGCTGACAGCTTCTCAGTCTGCCTTGATCACAGGTGCCGGCTCGTACGCGTCTCCCCCTTCGCCTACTCACCCATTGCACGCGAATTTACGCTCTGGATGATCCAGGGGAATCGGCCTCGAGTCCTCGCTTTTGTTCGCCCAGGAGGGCGCCAACGTGCTGCTCGTAGACGTCAACATCGACGCCGCCGAGAAAGCAGCGAAGCTCGTATCGGACAGGTATCCCAACGTCAAGGCCGCCGCAGTCAAGGCCGATGTGAGCAAGGAGGACGATATCAAGGCGGCCGTCGATAAGGCCATCGAACTCTTCGGCCGACTGGACGTCATGGTCTGTGACGCCTCTCCTAAATCCGGCCATCGCAGTGCTTACATGCACATTTAATTTCCAGTTCAACAACGCAGGTATCATGCACCCAGCTGACGATAATGCACTGAATACAGAAGAGCGTATCTGGGATCTCACCATGGCGATTAATCTCAAGGGCGTCTGGTGGGGCTGCAAGTACGCGATCCTGGCCATGCGCAGTAACCCTACCGATGAGTCCAAGGGTCTTCGCACCGGCGGAAGCATCATCAACACCGCTAGCTTCGTCGCAATTATGGGTGCTGCCACCCCTCAGCTTGCCTGTAAGTTCAGCCCCTGTGTTCCTGGGCTTCCGTTCCTCGAATGATCACGTTTGTCGTCTTAGACACCGCGTCCAAGGTATGTTTGACCGCATGAATGTTTGGTCCTGCTTCGGTTTATCTGATTATTATCTGTAGGGAGCCGTTCTTGCTATGACTCCGTGAACTCGCCATGGTGCATGCGCGCGAAGGCATCCGTCTCAACTCTATTTGCCCGTGCGTCCTCCTCTCATCGGGTACCCGACTGAATTACTGACAGCCGTGCACAGCGGACCGCTGAAGACCCGTGAGTCCTGCGCTCGGGCTCCCGCATTCAACCGAGGCTAAACATGCATGCATTCTCCCAGCTCTACTCATGGACTTCTTGAACACCGAGGAGAAACGCCAACGCCGGATGGTCCACCTTCCGATGGGCCGCTTCGGCGAAGCCATTGAGGTCGCCAAAGGTGCACTGTTCCGTGGGTTCTATTAACTTCTGCATGTGATTTCGGCGCGACTGACATGCCCGAACGAATAGTGGCGAGCGACGATAGTAGCTACATGACCGTAAGTCATCACGGACCTTCATCCAGACGGTGCTGATCACTGTGTTTTTCTAGGGCACTGACTTTAAGGTCGATGGCGGACTTTCCTCATGCTACGTGACGCCTTTGGGAGAGCCGGCCCTTTCTCCGCCCTCGAGCTTGGTCTAAATGCTTCGCCTAGCGTTTAACTGAGACATTCCAGAGAGGCAGATGCACTTTGTGAGGTAAATAGACAAAGAACATTCAGGGGTGTGTGTGCTTCAACGATAGACAGTTGGAAGGCATTATTGGCTCAAACAAATACATGTAATGTTACAAGAGAAACAAATAGAGAGAAATGTTCCGTATCATTGATTGAAACGCACTCCTAGATTCCAACATACAAGGCCATGTCACGGCTCGTCACTGAAGAATAGTGGAGGGTGGAACGAAGCATAAGTGACGGATGAAGCGTGGAGCCAAACGTTCATGAACCATTAGATACGGGTCAAGTGAAAGCTGCTGCCGACGGGTCCACAGGCAGACCGTGAGTACTCAGCTCCTAACCAGGGACGACGTCCGCAGTTGTATCGAAAGCGTGCCGTTTTGGCCAACGACTGCTTAAAGCTCCTTTTTCGATGGCTCGGCAGCGCGCTTCTGATCCCCTTCCGCTTTCCTGATCTTCGCAATCTCGACGCCGACGCCGTTCTGGATGTCGCGGTGCAGCTCAGGCTTGTACCCGAAGTTAAACAGGTGCTCGAGGTGGACAAAGAAGGGCGCGAGAACGAGGGCTGGTGGTCATGGGAAACGGCTATTAGTATGTAGAGTGACGTAAAGGCCGAGGCGGGCCTAGGATGTGCTTACCACCGAGGAGGTTGTTGAGTAGTGCGGGGGCGCGCTTTTCCGCCAGGCCGTGGCCCATGAACTGGGCGATCCAGGACATGAGCTGGAACGCGAAGCCAATCACCGCAGCGTTGGGACGGTGACCGATTGAAATGGCCGACAGCAGCATGAGGGTGTACTGCGGCAGGTAGAGCAGCTGGTGTAGGCAACCAGTTCAAAACATGAGCGGAGTAGACGATGTGAAGTGGCACGTACTGCGGCGGTGGGTTCGAGCGAGAAGTAGTACAGCCAGTTGATAGCGGCGTAGATGGTAGCGATGTTCAGCTCGAACATGAGATGGTCATTGAACTTGTAGGCGATGTGAGGGAACCAGCTAGGCAAAGGGAACGTCGTCTGGATGACCTCCCAAGACCTGCGGTACACCCGCCGCTCGTCGTATGCTTTGCGTTTGCTCAGCAATGTCCGTACTCACCACACAATAATTGGTACGAATACCATGTGAATTCGGACATTAGTGGGGTTGCTGTGGTATGCCCCATAGAAGATGAGCTGCGAAGGGTTGTAAGTGGAGCCCTGAGCCAAATGTGCGCGTAACGCACCTGTTTGCGAGTGTCGAAGAGTCCTGGCATCGTGACGGTTTGGAGAAAGGAGGGAGTACGTGCAAGGTGAGAAACGCCGGCATTTCCGGCCGGGAAATACAGCGCAGGATCTCGATTGATCCGACATATATATACCGCATTGCACCAACATTGCACTGCCGATCACAGTCCGTGGGGCGGCGGGCATGGGTTGAGCGCTGCGCGTGCCTCGGGCCCCGGGGCGACGCGGGGTAGGCGGCAATATCACGTGGCGGCTTCCCAAGGATCACGTGAAGTGTGACACGTCGAACGGCGGGCGCCCCGACGAGCCGAGCGCGACAACGACAGCTCCTCCAACCACCACCGACGTCCACTCGCTTCCGTCTTGCACTTGACCCAAAACCATGGTTCGGTCAACAATAATCGTCAGAGCCTCGGATGCCCTCCCGCTCGCCGCCACGGTGGACGACGAGCAGGTATGTGCAACTAGCAAAACCCGGTCAATGTCACTTACCTTTAACTTAAGTTATACAGACGGAACATGCATTGCAAGAGCACAAGCAGCAGGCGAAACTCATCTTCAGACGGATAACACCAAACGCAGAGCCGCGGTGTTCTATTGAGAGTGGGCAATACACGCTTCAGTTAGTACCATGTCTTTCTTGTACTATCCATATCGACTCAAGGGGTGGGTATATGCTAGCTACCTTATCCAGGACAACGTGGTTTACTTGGTCATTGCCGACAAGTCCTACCCGCGGAAGCTGGCGTTCTCATATCTGGATGAGCTGTCCAAGGAGTTTGCAGTGTCCTACGGAGCGAAGGTGGATTCGGCGCGGAAGCCCTATGCGTTTGTTGGCTTTGGTGAGTCTTCATAGTTGGTTGTCTCCCCTCCTCTCATGCTGCCTCCCAGATACATTCATGGGTAAAACCACGAGACTGTATCAAGATACCCGGAACGCAAACGCAAGCGGCTCCAACCTCGACAAGCTGAGCGACGAGCTGCAAGACGTCACACGCATCATGACAAAGAACATGGAAGAGCTGCTTTGGCGAGGAGACTCCCTCGACAGTACGTATTTGCACGATGCCCCGCCGGCTTGCGTTGACCTCCGCCGCGTTACTGCAGAGATGTCTCACCTATCGACGTCACTCCGATCCGAGTCTGAAAAGTACCGTAAAGCCGCGCGCAACGTCAACATCCAAGCAATGCTTCGGCAGTATGCACCAATAGGTGCAGTTGTGTTCATCTTTATCCTGTTGCTCTGGTGGAGGTTCTCATGAACGGCCACTCTCTGTATGATGTACATACCCTTTCTTTCACCCGGATGCGCAACATGACCTTACTCTCCCGACGTTCTTGATGCTCCTACGTATGCATGGATGCTATGTACAACAGCCACTGATTACTGCTGCCAATGACGCCTTGACGAACGCTTGACCTCATCTGATGGCCGGCAACTTCCCGCCAACACAATGCAGATTGCAAGTGGATGAATGGGACTGATTCCCAGGTGATAAGTACGTAGCGGGAACGTGTTCCTTACTAGCCATCACAGCAGGTGCGACTGAAATAGCTGTCGCTCTCCCTCTTTTCCTCTCCCTTTCATCTCCCTCTGCAGCAGGTTTCCCAGTTCGTGCAATCCTCGTAAAGTCCAGGATGGCGTACCAGTATGGAGGTTCTTCTCCGAGAATGATGCCTCACAGTATGTCGCCCGTTCCACCGCGAGCAGTCTCGCCCGCGGTGCCCATGCCTGGCGGGCAGCAAGGGCCAGTGCCACCCGGTTCTATCACCTACACAACGACCCAAGGCCCGGATGGACAGGTCATCTATCACCCTTTCAAGTGAGTTCCTGCATATCCTTCATGCATGTACGGTATAGTGATCTCGACGATCATTGGTGTAACATAGAGCCGTTGCTGCAAGGTGTGTTCTCTGTGATTGTCCATGCACCCGATCATTCTTGTAATCGACTCTTCCGTACAGCTATGAAACACCCCAAGGAATCGTCACTGGAATTCAGTGGGTTCCTGCTGAAGCGACTCGAATGCTACCTGCCGGGGCAACCCCAGCCACAGCGGTAAGATCTCATGACGATCGAATGCAGTCATATCTTCATATATGCGCAGGACATGATCGCCTCCTTCAGCAGGCAGCCAGTCTCAGGCGATCCGAATTACCGTGACTGGTGCGTTGTGATGATTGGTCTACGATTACCTTATCTCATGACCCTACTCAGGCAACGCGAGGACGACAGGCGTCGTCGCAAGGACGAAGAGAGAGAGTACCGCAGGGAAGAGAAGGAACGCCGTCGCCAGGAACGCGAAGAAGAGCGTATGGAGAAAGAAATCAGGCGGGCACACGAGCGGGACGAGCAGGACCGCAGGGCCAGCTCAGGCTATGCATATGAACGCGACCTCGACCGTTCGTTCCGTGATATGGGAATCAGTGGACGCGAGCGGGAAAGGGAGCGCGAGCGCGACCTGGATTACGAGAGGGAGAAAGCCCAGGCGAGATCGCGCAGAGGCTCCGTCTATGGCGAGACTGCTGGCTATACCCCTGCTCCCGTTCCAGGTGCATACCCTTCGGCTTACCCGTCCGCGACGACTGCCGCCTCAGGCTACGGTGCGGCAGCCCCATATTCCACTGCAGCTCAATCAGCATACCCGACGACCGCGCAGCCCTATCCCGCTGCAAACCCTTATGCTCCGCGTCCTACATCCACCGTGGGTTTGCAGCGACCCGTTTCCCCTTACCAAACGGCGATCCAGCCTCGTCCTGTATCCCCTTACCAGCAGGTGCCCGGTGCCCTGCCTCGTGCACCGTCTCCTTCTCCATACCAAACCATGCCCCCTCGTGCCGCCTCGCCTTATCGGCAACCCGGTATCCTTCCTCGCGCCGCCTCGCCCTATCAGCAACCTGGTGTCCTTCCTCGTCCTGTCTCGCCGTACCAAGTACCGTTGAACCGCCAGCCCTCGCCATACCAGACCGGCGGCGCACTCCCTGGTGTCTACCCGACTGGGCACATCCTCGAAGGCAAGTCAATCCCGCGTTCGCTCTCGCGGGCTCCATCTCCGTCTCCAGCAGCCTATGGTGCTGCCCAAGCTGGTGCCTACTCCGCTGGCTACGGTGTGCAAGTCGGCGCTGTATATCCTCCTGCTTCGGGCTACATGGGCCAAGTCGGTGCGTCTCCTGTACCAGATCAGCAGGCGATGCCGGCTCCCGAGGGCTTCTCTCGCCCGCCGAACCTAGCGCAGCCCTACACACGCTTCGAGGCCCTGAAGATCCAGGATATGGATGACTTCTTTGAGAACATACCCCGCATGCCGCTGGTCCTCGTCCCACACGATGTGTACCATGAAGACTGGATCCGTTTGATGACAGTGCGGCTCTTGCCCTTACCGCATATATGCGCTGATACTAACTCATCTTTCAGGATCTTTCCTTGTCTTGGGCGGGAAAGCTCCCCGTACCCGCCTACGCCAGTGACGGCCGCCCGCCCAAAAGGACAACGCTCACCTCGGACCTCATCGATCTCTGGAACGCATCCTTCTTCCTGAAGCGCGGCATCGAGGTCGTGCTCTACAAAGGCCGCGAGCGTCGCTCAGGTCGTGCCGCTGGCACCGTGGACGTACACCTCCCCGGCTTCGACAACGTTGGCAATCTCTCCGAATCGTCCGAGTCCGAGTCCTCCGAAAGTGACGACGACGACGAGCTGGACGACCGCCAGCGTTACGGCGCATACGGCGGTGTGTACGGCAGGCAGATGGAGAACCAGCTGGCGGAGCTGCAGGAGGCGAAACGCATCCGTCGAGAGCGCAAGAAGATTGACAAGAAGAGGCGCAAACAGGAGAAGAAGCAGCGCAGGAAGCAGCGCGAGGCGGAGCGGAAATACGCGTTGTACATCACCTGCGTCACCCCCGAGCTTTGAGTGATTTCCGTCTAGACCAGCTCAAGCTTTTGTTGCAGTGGCACACATCGGATGTTTCCTCCTTTCGTCGTTCCGTATATTCAGGGGATCCCGGAGGTTTTTCTTGGATGAACTGATACCAATACCAGTGTAAGTGTAACATGTAGGAATAAATGGGCAGTACCGGCTGCACCACCTTGTGTATCTTAGTCTATCTCCATATGTTGTGCTCGAATGAGAAGCGAGAATAGAGTTACAACGCGCATACACTACACATATATACAAGCGAAGACAGAAGCCATGTGTGAGTCTCAGATTAGTACTGCCTCCCGCGCCCTCTACCATTGAAGCCACCACGACCGTTGTTGGTACCTTGACCGTAGCCCCCGTAACCTCCCTGGTCATACGACTGTCCGTCATATCCACCATACTGTGCGTTATTATGCCCTCCGCGCCCACCGCCTCCGCCAAAGCCTCCTTGACCGCCTCCATAACTTGCCCCTCCGCCGTGGTCGCCCGCGTGACCTCCACCTCCACCATAGCCACCACCTCCGCCATAGCCTCCACCTCCACCATAGGATGCACCACCTCCATAACCTCCGCGCTGCCCTCCTTGATTATACCCACCTCCACGCGAGCCGTTGGAATAACCATGCTGCTGGGAGTTGTTGTAGGAGCCCCTCCCACGTCCGCCACCTCCAGATCCACCATACCCACCATTCTGCTGTCCGCCGCCCCGGCCACCGCCATAGCTCGGCTGTTGATAGGACTGCTGAGCCGCACCATAGCCGCCGTAGCCTTGGCCCTGCGTATATGATGGCTGAGAGTACGCTGAGTAGTTGTCGCGGCCGTTCGCGCCGTTGTTGTGGGAGCCGCCGTTGTAGCCGCCGTTGTGCCCACCGCTGTACTGACCGCCTGAGCCTCGCCCGTCGTTCCGTCCGTAGTCACGACCGCCGGAAGCCTGGAAGCCCTGGCCACCCCGGCCACCTTGGCCTGGCGGGCCGTTTCTGCCTCGGAAACCGTTACCGCCGCCGCCACGCATGTGACCGCCGCGAGCCCTTTCACGGTCGTCCTCAGTCAGCACAGGGAGTGGTCGCTCGACATCGGGTAGAAGGACGGAACGGTGCGGTGTACGCTGCTCAGGGAAGAAGTACAGGGCGGATAACGACCTGTCGCCCTTGATATCAGGAAGGTTGACCTGGGTCAGGGGACAGATATATGTCGACCCCGGAATGCAGTCAGGATTGGCAAGGAGGCTCCCACTCATGCCCCTGCTTGCCTTGACATCGATCTTGACCGGCTGAGGAAGATGTCAGTACATAGCAATAATAGCTGGACATTTAAGATTTCACCTTTTCAACCTTGCGCTTGCCATACAGTACCTCCATTGAGGGGTATAGTGGATTCTCTTCGAATGCAAGTATTGAGTTATTGCCCCACTTATTCCGATGTATTTCGTCTTCAGTCAGCCCGGGGTACCGAGGAGCCATGGCGTCCAACAGCCGCTTCTCATCAATGAACGGGAGTAACGCGACGCCTTGCCAGGTCATCCGCTTGCCATTCATATCTATTTCGAAAGACTCCGGATAGAAGTCAATGATGGGCGAGTCCTTGGCGGTCATAAGATCGTGGAAAACGGGCGGAATGTGCACTCGGCTGGCTGCTGGGAATACTCCCATCAACTGCTCAAATGGCTTGAAGGGCTGCCCAAGGTCGAACTTGATATCAAGGCTGGCAATGTTTTCGAAGTCGGCTGCGAAAGGCGCGAAGTGATAGGGGTAGTACCAAGTCCAGGATGGGGTCTGCAGTTCATTGTTAGACAGGATAGGTACAGCGAAAGATGATTACGTACGCCTTGATAGTAGTACGCCAAAACCCACGCCATCCCTTCGACGTACTTTGTCGTTACTGCCTTCCGCATTGCTGCGTCCGAGTGCGATACAGCGAACTTGTGCTGGTAGTAACGTTCCTTGTATCCAGGCTCCCACAGTCTACGCACAGGTGAGATGATGCGAGAAGTAAAATATAGTAACAACATACTTGACAACGTCCTCTTGCTCAACTGTCCCATCAGGGTTCACCTTCAGCGTGAGGTTTGAAGCAGTCGGGGCGTCTTCGTCATCGTCCTCAATGGGCAGCGTCTCTTCCGCGTCGACTTCTTGGTCTTCTTCCTCAACGATCTCGTGCTTCCTCTTCAAGCCGTGTGGAGAGTCCTCGACCATTGGTGTACTAGGGGTCTCCCCGTCTGCTTCGGTGACATCCATTTCTACACTAAGCTCTGAAACGTTGGGTCCAGGACCTCCAAGGCCGGGCACATACGAGGCGTCGTCTTCGCGCTCCAAGTTAGCAGCAATTGCAGGCGGAACCTCATCATCGGCCGCAGGGCTGAGTGTCGGAACCGCTGGTGTGCTCGGAGAGGCTGGCGAGTTCGCTGATGGCTTGACCGGTTGCAACCCAGCTAACTCAGCCTTGAGAACTTCGGCGGCGCTCATGTTAGCCATACGAATAGCACGGCGGTTTGCGACGACGTCGTGGTTGGAGCCTGCGAGTGCTTGGACGGCGCGACCTGCGTGCTGTTGGGTGTGCGCATTCTTGGGTCCGCCCAAGCCAATGCTGTCGGCCTTGGCCGCAAAATCGGTCGGCTTAGCTGAGCCCGCTCCGCCTGCAGCAGAGCGACCGGAAGTCCCATTAGGCGCAGTGGGTGTGCCAGTGAGGTTGAGAGATGCTGCAGGTCCGCGACCGTTCTGTGCATGCTGCTTCTCGATCTTGCGACGCTTCGCATTCTGGTCCTGGCGCTCCTCGCCTACATAACTTGTAAATCACATCACACGCACATACGCTGGAATCAACATACTTTCACGCCTCCGCCTGAAGATATCATCCTCGCGCTGAGCGAGACCCTCAAGGATGATTTGGGCTCTCCCCAAATCAAGCTGACCGTGGTTGGCCAAGTATCCGCCCATTCGAGGCAGTTCACGTTTCCAGATTTTGAGTAAAGTATCAATCGCACCCTCCCGAATCTCAAGCGACGGCAAGTGGGGCAGGAAATCGTTTCCGACAAAGAAGATGAGCAAAACCCAGTCGTCAATCGCCTGTTCAAGATTGAACGCGAAAGGCAGTTGGGGAAGTCTCAGCTCGACTTCGAGGTACTCGCGCAGGACGGCGACATCGAGGAAAATGAAGGGCTTCTTGATCACAGGCTGCTTTTTAACGGTGATTAATTCTTCTGGAGTTGCCATACACTGCGCAGCGTAGTGGCCTTCCACACCACACTTGCGGCAAGCATTCTGACCGCCGCCGTTGAAGAAGACATCCTCACGAAGCACTCTGAAGTGAGGCTCATGGGTGGCCAGAGCGAGCATGATAAGATCAGCGTCCTACATCGCAATGAGCAATATTCACAACAATAGTGTTTGATGGCTTACCAAACCGTAAATTACATGCCGGGTGTTCGGGTTATGCCCTTCGTTCGAACGCTGCCGTCGGATGAAGTCCATGATCTTGTGTTCTCCCTCACCAGGAACGCTTGCATCCGAAATGATCACTTGCATCTGTAGCAATCAATGAGTTTGGGTGGCATTTGGAGTATAGAATTACTTGCATTTTTCCAACCTGGATCCGTGTTGAGCTTTCGAGCAACCCAATATCGCAGTGAGGATGCCAGCAAGTCCATGAACGGGGTACCGGGTGTGATGGCGTTGGAGTCCCATGCTTTCTTCGTTTTTTCCTCTTCACTCAGTTCCTTACCCATGGCTATGATAAATCAAAACAATCGTTAACACCAGCAACGATATTTGTAGATCATTTACCAACCTTCCCAGAGTGCAATTGACTCCTTCCGAGCTTCTTCCTTCTCCTTAGCCTCCTGCGAGGAGCGGAAACGACGTGACCGTTGTTGATTCATCTTCGCGCGGGGGGCGACACCGTCTGTAGCGTCCGTTAGCAGCGTCACATATGGTTATTTATGAACGCACCAATGGCCATGAACAACAGCTTGCGAGGGCGTATCATGTTAACGACCCGTTCTGTGTACGCAAAAATCTCGATCATCATTTCCTCCTCCGTTTCTGGCGCAGGCTACTACGAGGTTAGCTAGCATACAATTTCAGGTTATTCGTACTCACTTTGCCTTCGGGGTGCGTACAAGGATGAACCTGGGTGCATCATTTAGATTAAAGAGCATTAGCAAATTTGTGAAACACCTTACGATGCCGTTCATGTCCAAGTACAAGTTGTCGAACTCCTCTCCATTGGGATTCTTGCCTGAAATGTCAACGGGAATCAACACCTCGTTGCCATCCTCGCCAGGTATCTTGGCCTCCTCCTCTTCAACGACTTGATTGACTGAACAGGGGGACATTAGTGCATGGTCCTTCTTCGAGAGGGGAAACCGTCACTTACTGATTTTTGGATACTTTTTGCTCAGCCAGCGGAAGAGCGCAGGGACACCCTGAGGAACAAGTTCAGCTATTACAGCAGATTAGGGGGCGGAGGAACATACCATGGCAGCACTACAACTAGTCAATCACCCCTTAAATAAATAAAAGGGCAGACAGGGGAATCGTGGTCGTGGTTGTGGACAGAGATGAGCTTACCGCCAAAGCTGGGGAACTGACGCACCGACGGTGCCGTTGCGCGCTCCCTCCCACGTGGCCGAGATCTGTGCTGCGATTGACTTGAGTCTTGACTCAGTTAGATCTTGACTCTTGACTTCGATTCACTTCTGGCTACCTCTGCTCAGCACCACCAGCCAAGATCGCTATTCTAGCTCAACACTCTTCTGCTGTAGCTGAATATTATATTGCAATCCACCATGGCTCCCCCGCCCTCATTGCCGATACAGCCTCCAAACGGCCCAGCCCCAGATTCGAGACCTCCGCCGAAAGCTCAGAAGGAGATGTCTAAAGCCGAACGACGAGAACTTCAAACAAGACAGCGCGAGGCGAAAGCAGCTGCAAAAGCAGGTGGCCAAGCGTCCTCGTCCGGCCCAGCACCCAAGAGACCAGCCAAAGCCGCAGAGACTCCTTCGCGCGCCGTACCTCCTACACCAAGAGACCCGAGAAGTGCGAGGGGAGCTACTTTCACTGTAGACCTGGAGCCAGGGAACGAGCGGGGCCTGCGAATTTTTTCGCACTTCGGCCTCCCGAAACAGGTGAGCGCGCCGAAGGGGGATATTCATCCTGCCATCCTTCGCCTTGCTCTCCAATTCTCCGGCTTCAAGATCACAGGAGCAAACGCTCGCTGTATAGCTACTCTCATCGCATTCAAGACAGTACGTAGCTCCTCACAGGTATCAGAGAACAATTTATGAAAGTAAAGTTCAGGTTATACAAGACTATGTCACGCCTCCGAACACCACTCTTTCAAGAGATCTCATGACACACCTCTCGCCTCAAATCAGTCATCTTGTTGCAGCAAGGCCAATGTCTATTACAATGGGAAATGCTATCCGGCAGCTGAAGCTGGAGATCAGCGAGTCAGACATTGACCTACCAGAGCAGGATGTTCGTTTATTCCCTTATGCCTCACATTTTCTTCGTGTACTTCATGCATTCATTAATATACCTTCGTTCCCATTTTTCATGTCTAGGCTAAAAATGAACTTTGCGACAGAATTGATTCTTATATCCGAGATCGTATCACGGCCGCGGACGGGGTCATAGAAAACCATTTGTCGAGGAAGATCAAAGACGGCGACGTGGTTTTGACCTACGCGCGGTTCGCAATTCTTCTTCCGCGTAATTCTAATCGTGTATACTTACTCACATTCAAGATCTTCTGTTGTTGAGAAGAGCCTTCTCGCGGCGCATGAAGAAGGTCGTCAATTTGCTGTTATCGTTGTCGACTCAAGGCCCATGTTAGAAGGTTGCCACTACTTTCGATCTCTAAAAACATACTTTGCTGACTGATATATCCTCAAGGGAAACGTTTACTGTCTGTTCTCTCGCAGGCAGGCATTCATTGCACCTATATGCTGCTTCCGTCGCTCGCCTCAGTCATCACCGAGGTATCTCTGGTCGCCGTAGGAGCACACTCGATCCACTCAAACGGAGCCGTCTATTCAAGGGCTGGAACAGCGTTAGTCGCCATGTTAGCAAAGCAACACTCCGTCCCATTCATTGTTTGTTGCGAGACGTACAAGTTTTCCGAGGGCGTCCAATTAGACAGCTTTACAAAGAATGAGTTAGGTGTGCAATCTCCTTTGTCATCTTTACGTCTTGTGCCTATGCTAAAGCTGCTACAGCTCCCGTCGGCGATCTGTTCGCTTCATTTCCCCTCACGAAACCTCGAGAGACTTTGACACTGTCTACCGGACCACATCTTGAGATACTCAATCCCCTCTACGACCTTACGCCGCCGACATTCATCACTGCTGTCATCACCGAAGTCGGCATCATCCCACCAAACTCGATAAGCTCGATTTCCATTGCTTTAGGACGCGACTTGTGAAGAAAGGATAGATAACCTTGGTATTCTGACGTGTATACATGTCCTGTCGATCGCCGACTATGCTTACCGATGATACTTCCTGACATCCCTATCCGCACGCATCTTACTTGAAAAGTGGCCATAGCTTGCATCAGCGCCCGATATTATTGAGCTGCGCCATAGGCTCCCAAAGTCGTCCGTTACTGTAACATAGATCATCTACGGTTGACCGCATGGCAGTGAATGGGGGTAGGTATACATATTGTCACGAAGGTGAGGGTATCATAGCTCCTTCGAGCGAGATGAGGATGACGCTTGCCTTTCTATGAGTTTCTGTTCTATCCATTCGAAGGCAGTATCCGTGACATGTTCGACTGGCTTGTCAAACAAGTAGGGGAGGATGGGTACTATCCCGAGTCCGGTCGCAGTTGGCCCCCACATTCTCACTTTGGGGTTCGTAGCATGGACAAACGCTTTCTTGGACTGTTTCACCGCGGTATGAATGGTGAAGGCAGGAAGGGCCCTGAGCGTAGCGCAAAGTAAGATCAGCATATCATGAGGACTGTAGCATGGGGCAAGAGCGTACATCGATGCGACAGACTGGAAAACAGCACGCTTCACGGCCACCATTCCGATACGAGTTGGCTCCGAGAAATTGGCGGCTTCTATCGGCGAAGGGCCTTGACGATGTGCTTTGTACGTTTCGTAGCCGACATCTCTGCGAGAGTTTGGTAAATGCAGACGCAGATAGAGAGGCATTTGAGACTCACCCAGCAAGATACAGCCATGAGATCCCATATGCAGCGGTGACTATCGCAGGGGGGACCACAGGTCGAAATGCTTCGCCGATGTCACTGGTCTGCGTGTGACTCTATCTCTGTTCAAACATGTGGATAGAACATAACGCACATATGCAACGTATCTGGTGCCTGCTCGTAAGACTGTCCTTAGACGAGCACCATAGGCTGCGTAACGGACATCCGAGTCAACGCTGTCTACGTTCTTGTCGGCAAGCTTGTCAAGCTCTTGTTTGGCCTCTTGCACAGTAGCTGTATCTGTCATTGAAAGGGGATCGACGAAGTGGTGTATGGGATGAAGAGAGAGGAGAGTTGGAGGATGCACCACGCCGGTGAAGTCGAGATGGATGTCATTGCCGAGCGCGTTCGTGTTCTCACTGGGCGCTTGCAGGCGTTGATTGGAGTAAACTTGTCGGAGAGAAATATTTTGCGGGCTGGCCCAGCGTCTTCCTCCTGGAGCTGTGGACAGGAGTGTCTTCTGACCGCGACGGTTGCACTACTACTACTTACGATGCGGTAAACGTGCGTCTGCGGCGAGCGTCGCTGTCTCGACTTGGAACTGAGCTTGACCGCTTTTGTTTCATTGGCCCGGGCTGCGTGACCAGCTGTTGACGCTGGGACCGGACAGCCGGGGTTTGGCCAAATGCAGACGCTTCTGAATGAGTCGTTCTGCCACTCTCGCTCGCTCGCCCACCACCATGGCCGCCGCCGCTGTCGCACAAGCTCAGGATACCCCCTCTGTCGTCGCCACCCTCATTGACGACAGCCAGCTGCACAATGAGGAGCCTGTTCCTGACAAGATCAGCGCATACTACAGTCTTGTCTTCCCCAACTTCACCTATTATCTCCAAACTCTCAACGTCACTATCGGGAGACGATGTATCCCCGCCAACACGGCGTCCTCGTCCGAAAATCCTCAGGTCGACGTTGATCTTGGTCCTCTGAAGAGCGTTTCGCGTTTACACGCCAGGATCGAGTATGACGAGGACGAAGAACGCTTCGTACTTGTCGTGGTGGGCCGGAACGGCGCGTGGGTCGACGGAGTGTGGTCCGGAAGTGGCAGCAGAGTTCCTCTGGGTGACAGGTGCGCAGATGCAACCCCTCCGCTTGTTCTGAATCCTCCTTACTCTCGTGACAGGTCACAGATCCAGATAGCGTCGCGAACTTTTCACTTCGTCCTCCCGCCACCTCCTGCACCACCTGAGGATTCTCCTTCACCAAGCTCTCATTCATCTATCGAGAACCGTCCTCGTTCACCTTCTGTCGATGTCACTTCGCTCGACGTTACATCAATATCTCCTCCCTCCTCTATTCCCCCCAACTCTCCTCCTGTGGCCCCAGTCACGGTGCCGTCACCTCCGAAGAAGATCTCTCGATTGCCAGAACCATCACTTCCCAATTCAAACTCGATACCCAGATTCAAGCCCAATAAGAAGCGCAAGAAGCCTGAGGCGGACTCATTCTCTCTGGTCAAGCCCGAGGTGATGCCACCGAAGCCCCAGCTAACGTACGCGCAACTATCCTACCGAGCAATCAAGGCGCTAGGCGGGCCAGCTTCTCTTCAAGATATTTGCCAGTGGATCTTAGACAACCACGAGTGGTACAGGTACCAGGAGAAGGAGTGGGGGTTCGTACTCATGATTTGTGTTTCGATGCGTACGCTAATCAGTCATATAGGGTTCCGTACGCCATACCCTCTCGGCAAATGCTGCATTCAAGAAGGTAGATCGTGGTCCGGACTCGAAGGGCAAGGGTGCTCTTTGGTCTGTAGATCCACAGCACGAGCATACTTTCGAGGAGCAGGAGGCTCGCAAGCAGGCGGAGGGTAAAGCTCTCGGTAAGAAGGGCAAAACCCTCGACCCACCACTTAAGCGTAGCATCAAGGGAGACACGAAGGGAGCACCACTACCTCCGCCGCTGACGTCCGCCCCACTTATTATGAAGAGCTCTTTTACTGCTAAGGCCGCGCAGAATTCGCAGCCTGTGCCATCTGTCAAGACCGAACCGTCTACGGCGTCAACACCTCTCCTAGCTTCTGGTGCCCCTTCTACCACCATATTTCATGCCTTCACTCCGACCGTAACGCATCATAACGCTGGTCAATCTCCACCCACGACAGCCCAGGCGGCTACTTCGACACCTACCCCAGCGGCTCCCTCCATTCCACCGCTACCTCCCAACGTCCGCCTTCCGATTATTATCGGCCCAGTTCCCTCGTCGTCTTCCGAGGCTGCTAACCCTGATGCTAAGCCCATTGTTCTTCACCAGAACACCCTATACCTCAACCCGAAAATATTTGCTCGTCTCGCTCCACAACAAGTCACTGATCTGGAAGCTCTCGGTGCTCAGAAGGCTCTGGAGATCCTGCAGGGCTACATCGTGTCGTACTACAAGGAGAAGTTGCGTGCAGAGGGTGGACGAGGCCGTGGGCGCGGTCGCGGCAAGCGTCCGAGGGGCGGAGGTTCGCAGGGTCCTCCGCGTCCACAGGCACCGGAAGGGCTCTTCGTTACGACCCCTTTACCCGACCGCTCCGGCTCTGCGAAGCCGCAGCTGCAGGTCAGCACCTCGGCGGCGCCTCCTATGGCCTCCTTACAGCCGCCGCCGGACGACCGCCCGGACTCCCCAGTGATTATCATCGATGACGACGACGAGGACGTGCACGTCGCCAAGCGGCCACGTCTGGATGGGGAAGGCGTGTGAGCGTTGTCTAGTACCAGTGCGAACGTGCCTCCACGCTGTTGGACAGTTTGATAGACTTTTCATGTCTCATAGACTGCTTCTCTCTGGTGCGCCTTTCGTCATCTGCACACGTGTATTACTAGGCATTATCATTGTCTGCGTTGGGGATAACCCCTCAGCTCTAGAGTTTATGACTGTGATGACCTACACAAGAACCCGGATTCCCTTAGTACAATAGTGACTGTCTGTTAATTAGCTTACTATACCGGCGTAATGACGAGCAGAAGATTTGCAGATGCGGCGTCAAGTATTCATATCCCTGCGCCATCGTAAGTTAAGTTCGTCGTCGTTCCTCTATTTAGCGGGGAAACTTCTGTCTGCACAAATGCGTGCGCTCTCGTACAACCTCACGTACTTATTTGTCGAATGTGAATTGCAAAGATCATTCTTTTCAGCAGTTGATATCCATAATCAGACATGTTCGTACATTGTCTACGGTGAGATGGCCGAGCGGTCTAAGGCGCTAGTTTCAGGCTCTATGGGCAAGTTACTAGTCAGAAATGGCGTGGGTTCGAATCCCACTCTCATCATTTTCCTCGGCGTCCGCGCTCCTTTTTTATTAAAAAAATAGCTACTCTTATGATTTATGGCTGCTGGCTGCTGGACTATTCAGATTCTTGAATACGATAAGAAGTGTCACTTGTTCTCGCGTGTGACGGCCTTTCCAAAAAAGCAATCTTCCGACTCTTGCCAGCTGTAAATCTGTAAGACTTACTTAGTACCTTACTAGTAAGTACTTACTCCCCACATGCGCAGCCAGAAACCCGCTGGCTCGGAGAGAATCCGCTCTTTGTTTCTAACTCTCAACCATACACGATAAACTTGTACGTAGAGCATGCACAGTGATTCAAGGGTTCCCGGAAGCCATTGTGTAACGCATGTGCAAAGACTCTGACGGTCGTGCTTTGGAGTTACTTATATATGCAATGTTTCGCATTGTAAACGTGTTACATGAAAGAAACTGACGAACAGAGCACTTAGGATTGCCCTCGTATGCACCCTATATATACTCAATATATACCAGTACGACTACCGAGAGATACGACGCTCCATTGCGTGCGCAGTGTACGCGGAGGGCGCAGGACCTAGGTTAGCTCGTCGTGGACCCGGAATAGACATCTGTCAGCAATCCTCGGTGCATCTTCTCCAAGAGGGAGAAACCCCGTAGGCCGGAGGACAGCCTTGCAGCGCCGCTGGAACATGGGCGGTCTGCTGGTGATGTGCCCTGTGATCTGAACGGAAGTGCTTATAACTAACTTGAATCAAAGACCTCCACATAAACTGGATATAGAGCATCCAGTTCAACTAATGCCACGATGATGTAGCGTCCACAGCGCGGGCTGCTGAAGACCGAAATATCGGCTAGTTACTTGCTCCGAGGGCACCTAGGAGCTCACGGGCCCTCTGTTGCTTCATGCCGAGCCTAGCATCTAGCGGAACGTCAAACTTGACTGTAGATTTCTCCACATTGCCGGTTGGTAGTGGTTCTGCAACAAGCCCCGCTTCCTCGGTAGGGAGTTGCTCGAGGACGTCACGACACGCTTTGATGAGACTCTAGAGGACGTTCAGAGAAGTAAGATGTATGAAGTGCTACATATGCTCACCTCGCGGACACCGCCCTGCACAGCCGATAGGTATTTGTTCGTCAGAGGAACATATTTTTCTGGTATCTGCAGATGAAGTTAGTATGTAGGAGTGTAAGAAAAATATACGAGATACAGTACGCACCGCTTCTTCTGACCATATATTCCGCAGCAGCCAATTTTGACGGGCTTTGTTGAACTTCCAGCTGGACGCGTCCTCCGCCTGCAAGTAAGCGTATGCCAAGGCTAGTGTACAGCTGAGCATTACATTGACACTGATGACGAGTGCCAAAATACCTTTCTGCGGCTGCTCTGAAAGCGACTCATCTTCCGCTGGATCAGGGAAGCCAGACTGACTACGCTTTCGCCTTTTCTTCTTGCTTGACTCGGACTTCTCATCCGCGGCGTCCACATTTCCCCCGTCCCCCTTTCGCTTTTTACTCTTCTTCGCGCTCTGCTCAGCTTCCACCACTACCTGAGTATTTGCCGCAGCATCTTCCGCCTCTTTTCGCTTTCTCGCTTTCCGCTCCTCCTTCGACTCGCGTTTCACCTCTGCAGGCACTCCGGGCTCTGCGTCTCCCTGTTGCTTTTCAGCGTGCTTATCCTTGCGCTTCTTTTTCTTGTCCTTACGCGACGCATCCGTGCTGTTGTCCTCCTCCAAAACGCGTGCTGCTTCGAGGGGTTCCGAAGGAGTGTCGTTTTCTGCTTCTGGTTCCTCAGCGTGCTTGGGCTTCTTACTCTTCCTCTTTCTCTCCCTCGTCTCTGTGGGCTTCTCCATAGCCTGTCCCACCTCTACTTTCGCCTTTGCTTCAACCTCTGCCTCCCGCTTCCTCCTTTTCTTATCCCGCTTCTCCTTTTTCCCGTCTTCCTCCAAGACCGCTTTGCTTGAACCCTCCGCGACCTCACGTTCCGCTACGACCTTGACATCCTCCTCAGACTTTGACTTGCGCTTTGAATGCTTCTCGTCCAAGCCCTTGCTGGAGGACTTGTCCTTTTTCTTCTTCTCCGGCTCCGTCGATCCCATTACTGGCGTGTGCGAGACGAGTAGATATCAAAGATTGTCAGACTGAGACACTGTGCCGCAAAGATTTTCGTCCGGCCAGGCACTGGACGAGAATAGGTCAAGGATGCGTTGATCGAGGGGGAGACGAGATGATGGTCGACTTCACGGGGCGCGCAAAGTCGCTGATGGCAGCGGTGTGTGCCTCGGGCCTCGGACGGGCTCTCACTGCCACTCTTCCGGCTTCTTCACTCACAACCTCGCTCGCGTGCTCACGTACACGCATCGACATTCTCTCGCTGTTTGTTGCTTACTCAACCCCACCATCCATTGAAGCCTCACGGACACGAAACATTTCTTGCATCTCCACGTCTAGCGTTCAGGACACACCACACTCGCCGAACTAGCGTCGCATCGCATAGCCAGACATGGGTCTTTCTTTCAGCTCCCTCTTCAGCTCCCTGGCATGGTGGGGCAAGGACAAGGACGTTCGGATATTGATGCTCGGCTTGGACTCTGCTGGAAAAGTGAGTGTCATGCATTGCCCATTGCGCGAGAGACGGCGACTAATGCCGTGTTGAATAGACGACCATTCTGTACCGGTTACAGGTACGTGTCGAGACTGCAAGCGGAAGAGCACCGCTTCAGCTAATGGGTGTCACAGATTGGTGAAGTCGTCTCTACAATACCAAGTACGTAGCACTCGAGGTCGCAAGGTTACTGCTGACTCATGGCATATTATGCGCATAGCGATCGGATTCAATGTCGAAACTGTAGAGGTATGGTCTCTGGAGACCTGCATTTTACATACGAAAGACTCAACCGTTTGGACAGTACAAAAACATCAAGTTCCAAGTGTGGGACCTCGGTGGTCAATCAAGTATTCGGTAAGTGAAATAGCTCTTTTCTCACCCTTCCTTCATCTTACAGTCTCTGTTCGGCCGTGCAGACCATACTGGCGTTGTTACTTCCCTAATACTTCCGCCATCATCTACGTGATTGACTCGTCCGACCGAGATCGTATAGATACCTCGCGGTCCGAGCTCCTGACGATGCTTAGCGAGGACGAGCTCGCCGGTGTCCCTCTACTCGTGTTCTGTAACAAGCAAGACGTAAACGGCGCGCTACCGCCAGCAGAAATTAGCGAGAAATTGGGGTTGGCGGGGGGTGAGAAGAGTAGGGAGTGGAGTGTCCGAGGCTGTTGTGCGACGGAGGGTCAGGGCTTAGAGGAGGGCTTGGATTGGTGCGTAGCTGAACCTTCGACCGATTGGCTTTGCTAACAGGCTACGCAGGCTTGTGAACGCCATCCAGAAGAAATAAATACCATCGGAAGAGGTCGCTCGTACCTCACGTCATTGCATGCATTATTCGGCCGGACGCTTTTAGCTCCATATATATACGTATCCTGTTTGTACATCATTATAATTGCTTATGTTCTTCTGCTGCCTCTGCGTGGAACATGTCCAGGAACCAGAAAACGTCCAACATCACGTCCATTAGATCCTGTTAAATGCTACATACATGTCGACCAACCAAATGTCGAAGAGCCGGGTCTTACGGGCTGGCTGCCCAGCTCCAGTTCCACTTCATCTCTTCTGGCTCCTGATCACATTGCCTGTACGTTTCCAGATCTTGCCTCCACACCCTCACACTCCCATCATCTGCGCACGTCGCCAACATGCCGTCCGCCCAGTCCACGGCGCCCACCTCGCCCCGCTGACCGCAGAGCTGCACACCCCGTCCCCTCAGGTCACCCAGGCCGCACCGCGCCATGTCCATGCGCTCCCGCGTCGTGCTCGTCACGTCGAACAGGAAGACGCTGCCCTTCGCCGCGCCGCCGCTCGCGAGCCACCGTCCGCACGGTGAGAGGCTGGTGCGCACGTAGAACGAGTTGGTGCGCATGTTCTCGTGCCCGTAGGACCACGGGTCGGTGTTGGGGTCGTCTGAGTGGCCTGAAAGGACTTCGAGCGATCCCAGGTCGTATGTATGCACTCGAGAGTCGTTCGCTACTGCAAACAACAGGCCAGCGGAAGGCCCTGTGCCTTGCACCATGCTTGTTATGCCTCGTGGGCGCCGAGTGCCGCTGTATGTCGTTGGGTCGATGGTCGACATATAGGAGGGCTGAGTAATAGAGTCAATCCCAGTGTCGTTAGCTTTCCGTTTGGAACGCCGTTTCGAGTCCAGGTAACGGAGATCCCATTGGCGAAGGATCCTAGTCCGCTGTCAGCACCGCGAATAGTACAAAACCTGAATGCACACACCCGTCATATGATCCTCCACTAATCAACCCGTACCGGTCTGCCTGGGAGAACGCCAAGGCGGTGACGCCTCTCGCAGGAGGCGCAGTGAGCTTTCCCTTCCGTACCGTTGACTTCCCCGTCTCATGCGCCTTCGAGACCAGCAGCACCGGCTTCGCCCCTTTTCCACTCCCATTCCCAGCTATCCTTAGGTCCCACACGCATATCATCCCGTCTCGACTGCCCGAGCACAGGACGTCTCCGTCGCGCGTCGGGTCCCAGGCGACGGTCTTCACGGTGCTCGTGTGGAAGTGCAGGGAGTGCGTCCGTTTGACGTCGGTCGGCGTGAGCTTGCAGACCTTGACGGCCTGGTCTGCGCCGACGGTGGCAAGGAGGTCATCGGACGGCGACCATTGGACGTCAAACACGCCGTTTTCGTGTGGCCGGAAGGTTACTCTTTGCGGCTCTATAATAGCACCGGTAAGAAAAGCCTCTGCACTACGGGGAAGTTAGACACGCACCGACGTCCCACTCGTTTCGCTTCGCCGTGTCTAGGATGTGTACCGCGCCTTGCTCAGATGCCACAGCAAGCTTCGAGCCCTTTCCGAGCTTTGCTGCATGGGAGTATGCGCAGGCGTATGGTGGACTAAGGTACGAGCTGGGGAGTATTGAATGGGTTTGGAACACGTCTGACTTGTTGGATGAGACGAAAGACTGGAGTATCGAGCGGGTTGGTACTGAAAAACCTATTAGAGTGTAGAATAATTAAATTAAGAGCCCACATACTTTGCGGTAGTCTACCCAAGGAAGACGGCCCAGCTAAAATCGCGTTACTTCGTATCCCATACGCCCTCGCGTTCCTGTACACGCGTTGCACGGGCACAAACACCTCATCATCCTCTTCCTCATCACTACCATCGTCCTCAGAGGACTCCTCATCCCGTCGCTCCTCAACTTTGACGCGTTTTCTCGCCCCGAGCGTATAATTGTCGTCCGCGACACGCTTCTTGGGGTCGGGCGATGGCGTGAGCAGCGAAATGACGGGCACACCATCTCGTTTCTCGTGCTCGCCGTTTGTCCGGTTGACAAGCACAGGCCGCGATGGCGAGGACGACGGTGCTGGTGGCATGGTGTGGGTGGGACGGAGTAAAGTGAGAAATTGGGAAGAGCCAAGCAGGCGCAGGCAAGAGGCGCGTATCTGGTCTTCTCACGTGAGCGTGCCTCGTTGATCGCGGCTCTGAGTCCGCGTCGGGACGCCATTTACTGAAACGCCGCAGGCTGAGGCCTAGAAGCCAATTGCTGTCGTTGAAGTTCATGTAATCACGCAAACTGTTTTACAGGCCACAATGCAGTTTATCCAATTGCCTCCGCGTGGATCGACAACTCTGCGACAGCGCAAACACTTCAGCGTACACATTATCTACGTAACAGCGACGAAACTCGAAAACGGGTACGACGAAACACTCAAGCAGAAGCAGACATGGCACGGGGAGCATGAATGGAAGAGGCGGGGATGTCGATGGGCGCGGGCTTAACGGCAGAGTTGACGGCCCTGGAGGGAGTCGCGATGTAGGGACCGAGCAGGTCGTTGAACTTGCTGCGCGTAATGTTGACCGCCTTCTCATCGACGAACCGCTTCTGACCGGGGAGCAGCGTCTTGGGAGCGGTACCGTCCATGAGGCCGACCTGCTCGTTGGTCCAAATGGGCTCGACGGGCTGCGCATCCGGCATACCGACGTTGGCGTGACCACCGAGCGCCTTCCAGTCCGAAGTGCGCTTGATGTTCAGCTCCTTGAACGTCTGATCGACGGCGGTAGCGAGGCGGGCGATCTGATCGACGGTGTGTCCGGGGTGACGGTGAAGCGAAGACGCTCCTCGCCACGGGCGACGGTGGGGTAGTTGATGGCCTGGACGTAGACGTTGTGTTTGGAAAGGAGTGTGTCGGACGCCTGCCTGGCGAGGGCAGCGTCACCAACGAGTACGGGGACGATGTGCGAAGGACCGGGGATGACGGGGATGTTGAGCGACTCAAAGCGAGACTTCAAGTCGCGGACGTTGATCTGCTTGAGCTGACGGTCGCCGGTGTACTCGCGCTGGTAGGAAATACTGGCGCGTGCGCCGGCGACGTTGGCGGGCGGGAGCGACGTGGTGAAGATGAATCCGGATGCGTAGGACCTGACCATGTCGACCATGTCAGTCGAGCCAGCGATGTAGCGCCGACGGCGCCGTAAGCCTTTCCGAGAGTTCCTGAGGATTAAAGTTTTAGAAAAGAAGGATCTGCAGGGCTTCATAGATTAAGCTCACCGGTGATGATGTCAACGCGATCCATAACGGAGCCCTTCACAGGCTCAGGGCTGTTGCCTGCGGCGACCTGCGCTTTCCAGTCGAGGTGCTCGGCGACACCTGCACCGTGGGGTCCATAGAGCCCGACGGCGTGTACCTCGTCCAGGAATGTGAGCGCACCATACTTGTCAGCGAGGTCACATATCTCGGCGATGGGCCCGATGGTGCCACACATCGAGTAGACGCTCTCGAACGAGATAATCTTCGGGGTCTCCTTCGGATATTGAGCGAGCTTGCTCTCGAGGTCGGCCATGTCGTTGTGCTTGAAGATAACGCGCTTCGCACCAGAGTGCCGCATGCCGACGATCATCGACGCGTGGTTCATCTCATCTGAGAAGTACACGCAGCCAGGCAGCTTCGACCCAAGTGTTGTCAGGGTGGCGTCGTTGGCGACATAGCAGGAGGAGAATACGAGGGCTGCGGGCTTGCGGTGGAGCTGCGCAAGCTCTTCCTCGAGCGCGAGATGCATGCCGGTGTTACCGGCAATGTTTCTCGTGCCGCCGGCACCATGGCCGTACGTGTCCAAAGTGCGGCTATGGATAATATTGTCCGTCAGCATGCCGAAAGCCGGGGTAATAAGCACGGAGTAACACGCACTGCATGGTCTCCAATACGACAGGGTTGTTACCCATGCCGAGGTAGTCATTGGCACACCAGACCTCCACTTCGTCCTTGACGTTACCAGTGTGCGCGATGGGGAACTTGTCCGCCTTGCGGTTGATGTTGTTGAAGTAGCGGTAGGACGCATCCTTGTGCTTCTTCTCCAACTCCTCCACGTAGAACTTCTCGTAGTCGAAGCCGCCCGGGGCGGGGACCTTCTTGCCGCTGTCGGTGGACGCAGTCCGGCTCGTCTCCTCGACTGCGTGGAAAGGGCAGCCGGTAGCGATCTTCGAAGAGGACGCCTTGAACGAGAGCTCTTGCTCCTTCTTCGACTTTGCCTTCGCGAGCTCATCCGCGACCCGCGCAGCAGCAATTGCCTTGGATGCGTGGGGGCACTTCGCGACGTCGGCAGACGACGTATCGACGCCCTTGTGCTGGTGAATCTTGGAGACGTCGGAGGTGGCTGCGACGCTAGCGTAGCCTGCGACAATCTGGCCCGAGCGCATTTGGAGGGCAGGACCCATGACGGGGCAGCCCGTTGCCTTCACGGTCAATTTGGAGAGCGACGGGAAGCGCGGCGACGCTTTGGTGCATAGCGTACGGAGGGTGGCGGACTTTGTGCGGTGGAGATAAGGGGCACGAGTTCTTAAACTTGGTGATGCTGCCGAATCTTTCCATCGTTGCGGACGGTGAGCGAGACGGCGGGGACGAGGGGGACAGACACAAAAGTCGAGATCGTCGGACTGAGCCTCTTATGGAAACCCATTTAGCTGTGGCACGTGACTATACCATAGCTGGAGAGACCCGGCGTAATGGGACGTGGGTGATTGGTCTCCCACAATTTCCCTAGCGCAGACGCGGGTTCGGGGCGGTCAGTGCCCGACTATTCCCGCCCTCAGCATTACTCTCGCGCCGCTGACTCCTTAGATACAAGAGTAAGCATAAATTCCTCTATATCCCCTACGGCGCCGCTGACAACACAGGTATTTTATCTGCGTTATTACGCGGTGCCCAACACCCCGATGCAGCTCTCGAGCACATCGACCGCCATGTCCACCTCGGCGCGTCCGATATTGAGGCTGGGAACAAATCTCACAGCGTCCTTGCCTGCGGTCAATACCAATACGCCCCGTTCCCGCGCCATTTTCACCAGCTTGCCCGGATGATCAACGTTCCTGAAACCAAGCCCGAGAATAAGCCCAGTTCCTCGCACACCAGGATGGAGGACCTCCGGGAACCACTTCGGCAGCTGCGACAATCTGGCTGAGAGGTACGCGCTGGTCTCTTGAATGTGAGCTACAAACGACGGTTCCGACACTCGCGACAGCACATGGAAACCCAGTGCGCATGCCAGAGGCGAGCCGCCGAACGTCGTCCCATGAGTGCCTGCCGCGCAACCCCAACTTCAGTAAACACAATTCTTATCAGTTTCAGGTATGACACACCAGCGGTCATAACCTCTGCTACACTGTCCCGTATAAGTACCGCCCCAACCGGATAGCCATTTGCAAGGGGTTTCGCCATTGTGACAATGTCAGGATGACAATCGCGAGGCATGGTCGAGTGTGCCCACAAGGTCCCGGTCCTGTACAAGCCACACTAGAATAGAACCAATACATTCTCATCAGCTCTTTGACTTCGGAAACGACGGCTGAGGCAGAGCTCGGGCGATGAACTCACCTGTATTTCATCATAGATCAGCACGGCACCGGTCTCGTCACACCGTTTCCGGAGCGCGCGAAGAAACTCTTTTGAGCAAGGTGGATGCCTCCCTCTCCTTGGATAGGTTCCACAATCACGGCGCACGTCTTCTCAGTGACTAAACTATCAACCTGTTCTGTCGCGTTGAACGTCCCCACCTTTACCCCAGGGATGAGTGGCGCGAATGGCTTCTGGTACTTGGGGTTCGTGGTGACGCTCAGCGCGCCCATTGACCGTCCGTGGAACGCATTTTCAAAGCACACGATCTCGTACTTGTCGCAGGCAGGGTCGTCGTACTCCTTTCCGGTCTTCCGGGCCCACCGTGCCTTGCCGACCTTGCGCGCGATCTTCAGCGCGCCTTCGTTCGCCTCTGTGCCCGAGTTGGCGAAAAACGCTTTCGCGCCTGCGGCAGAGGGCGATGAACCGGTTTCCCACCCAAGCCCGCCCTCCTTTTGCGTGAGAGTAACTAGAAGCTCGGCAAGCTTTGCGCTCCATTGATGGTGGAACGCGTTGCTGGTGTGAAGGAGCTTGCCTGCTTCCGCGGCCAGAACCTGTGCATGAACAGACGGGTGTCAGTAATTAGACCCAAGGCAGAGGCAACCAATGACACAGGCAGCGTTATGAACGACGCAGACATCTGCATTAAGATAAACCCTCCGATCCAAGCTGAACAAGATCATTCCCAAAGGTGTGCGAACATGCGGGACGCATGACATGCAGTGCAATGCAATGCAGAGTGCTACCAGGAGTAAACACACACTCCTGGCCGGGGAATGGCTTGGATTGTTAAGAATGGGACAGCACTCACCTTAGCGACGCCCTCGTCCGCATGTCCCAGGGCATTCACAGCGATGCCGGCACAAAAGTCGAGGTATTTTCGGTCCTGCGTATCCCAGACGTATGCACCCTTCCCATGGCTCAACACAAACGGCGGGCGAGCATACACAGGCAGCAGGTAAGCGTTCGCCTTTTCCAGAAGAGGCTTCACGGGGTCTGGAACTGAAGAAGGGTCTTCGCTATGCGTCACGGCAGAGTAACCAGTACTGGGAGCCTTTGGGCAAAGACTGCAGACACATTCTCTCAGCAGCGATAGCACCCAGCCGGCTTGGTAGGCACATACCTCTGGAGAGACTGAAGATGCCCTCCGCACGCCAGATGTCGGGCCTAGTGTTCCCTGCAAGGGCCTTTGCGAGCAGCACGAGTGAGGTGGCGGGTACTCATGGTGTGCGAGGACAAGAAGATCCGGGCGTTTTACGGTAAGTGTTGAGGTTGGAGCTCGTTGCCTAGGACTGGTTCGCTCGTACTGCCCTCCACAACAAACGACGGGCTTTTGAAAGAAGAACACGGAGGGAGGGTGCTGAACGAGTCATGGTGACTGTGAAGTTTTGCCATTGGTGGTGGTGGCGTCTAGCGGAAGACCACGCTTCGGAAGCCCTGGAGGAGGGCCGCTGCATCGACCTCGGTGTCATTTATTTGGCTATATTCTATGCACAAGATAATTCCGTAGAGCAGATGGCTCGTACACATACTACAGAAAGATGCCACACATGCATGAGACTGAAGAAAACAAGTGCGAGTAGGAACTATGCAATTAGGACCTGCTCCTGCTGCGGCTTGACTGCGTGCTAACAGACATGGAGGAATCGGCTGAAGAAGATCTACCGCGGCGGGAACCTCTTTCGCCGCGAGGAGGGAAGGTGATCGGGTCTGCCTGTCGTCGTCCTCTCGCATAGGGGACCGCGAACGCGACGGCGACCGAGAAGGCGATTCGCCGCCTGGCTTGACGCATGTGCGGCGGTGGCGACCTATCCCTTCTGTCTCTGGGGTCTCTCCCGAGTTCGCTGGTACGTCTTGCATGCGGTGGAGGAGATCCAGAGACGCCACGAGCGGCCCGTGAAGGCGGCTCGACCGAGCCTGAGCGACGGTATCGAGGAGGCGTAGGCGACCGCGAGCTAAAGCGACGGCGAGAACGGGGTGGAGGGGAGGCAGAGCGGGACGAGGGCCTTCGGCGGCGGGCCGGGGGAGGGGTAGGGGACCGCGAGGATGGGGGTCCACGGCGAGAGTCACGGTCACGATCTAAGTCGCGAGGAGGTGGAGCTGCACGTCGAGGACTTCGGCTGCGTCTGTCCCTCACGTCCCTGTCCCTGTCCCTGCTTCTATCCCTATCGCGGCCAGGCGGCGGCGGCGGAGGCATCCGGTCACGTCTCTTCATGTCTTCGTCCCTTTCCTTCCTTCTCCTATCCTCCTCTCTTCTTCTGAGCCTCTCCCTTTCCTTTCGCTCTGCCTCCCATTTATCCTTCTGCGCCTGCATTTTAGCACGTTCCTCGTCCCGCTGCCTATCCCGCTCCTCCCGCTCGGCCATCCTACGCAACTTGATCTCTTCTTGCTTTTCCCTATCAAACGCTTCACCTTCAGTATAGTCTCCGCGAGTGCCGAGAGCCCGAGCCATCTTGCTGAGCTCCTCCTTTTGGCGGCAGCGATGCCGTGACGGTCTGAGGGCTTGAGGCTCCTGATGTCGGGCCGCATGCTATTCAAGTCTGCGAGCAGCTTTTGACGCAAGGCATCGACCTCCTCTTCAATCTTCTCTTCATCCAGCCTGAAGCAGATTGAGCGACAGTTGACTGCATCATCATCAACGACCACGCACCCTTTGTCCTCAAGCTCGAGCTGCAATTCGAGACATTTGACCTCTACTTTGCGCTTGCGTTCGTGTTCAAGGATCTCTGCGTCTGGTTCACGATGTTTTGGTGGCGCTACGTCCCACGCAGCTGCACGTTCCGAAGCTGTCTGGTGCGAGCGCAGCACCGACATATTGCGCACGACGTAGCCATTGGTACCACTATTTGAACGGTTTTAAGGAGTGATATTTCATAAATAAACATTGCACGTACCTTCCACGCGGAGTTGTTAGACCGATGCCGTTATACATTGTCGAAACCAATGGTACCAAGTCCTAACTGGGGTCGTGGAGGTCACTGGTCAGGGAGCTAGCATGCGAAGCGCTCGCAGCGCATTGAGAGAGAGAAACGATTTGGATGCATGTGTATGCTGTAAACTGCGGCCATTCGAGTCCTCTACTTTAGCTGGTGCCACTAAATTTGTGGCACTGTCCAAACCCACAGATGGGAGTTTGATTTCACAAATAAAAGCCATGTGAGAGAGAGAGAAAGTGAATATTATAGCAATCTATATTTCCGACACGGGGAATCGGACCCCGGGCTAAAACACTATTAGTTACTGCTCCAACAATTCTATATTTTGGCAAGATAACAACGGGCCAATGGCAAAATAAGCAGTATTGTGTGTAAGGCTCCAACCCTTTACTTTACCTTTACAAAATATTTGTAGTTAAAGAGTAAAGAGTAAATAAAGGGTACTAAACAGTTTATAAAGAGTAAAGACTAGTTTATAGAGTGTTTCCGCACCAAGTCCAGGGCTGCAGAAAGTATAGTTACCTACAAAGCCACAAATAAATTTTCAGATTTTCTACTACCTCTGTTGCGGTGTGGTTCAATGAGAAGGAGGTCTTCTTATGGATGTCAACTTGAAAGCAGAACAGTTTTGCTTGCGCGGCGGGCCGGCGGCTGCTGGGCTGAACCCAAGAGCAAATTTTCAAGACTCAGAAGTTATTCAGGAAAGAGCTATGTCAGGAGTGTCTCAGTAGCCTCCTATCAACTATTAGCAGCAACTATCACTGCTGACGTGCGCCCTTACGAAGATGTTGGTTCAGCGTAGTCTCGTCCCCATCCCCTCCTTCCGGATTTGGGAACTCCGTCAGGAGGGTCTGGCGTCTCCCCAACGGCGGAGGGGGCATCGCCTTCGTCAGTTTCTGACGAGCGCTTATGTCAACTTGAGACTCGTAGTTCGAATCCTGCACTCGCAGCATTGAGGTATGCCTTAGCTGACTTAACAGGCGGGATTTATGCACATATATATGATTTTAAAGCACAAATTCACATTTTGTACCCTTCCCTTGTTGCGCAATTGCTGATGTGAGTTAGCTGGGCAGAAATGTGCTGACTGGCTACTTGGCCGGCAAAACCAGGCCTTGATACCTTTACAATGTTCAGGCGGGTCAAGCAATATTATTAACTTTATTTATGACCCTTTTTAATGAGCTAACCAAGCCAGAAGTGCTGAACACCATGAAGAAGCAATGAAGTCCAGTTAATCTCAGCCAGGAGGTTGTATAGCCGCTGTGGAGCACATATGCCGCCTGAAATTCATTCTAAAATTATATAAAATCACGGGTATATACATATATTCCGCCTGTCAAGTCAGCTAAGGCATACCTCAATGCTGCGAGTGCAGGATTCGAACTACGAGTCTCAAGTTGACATAAGCGCTCGTCAGAAACTGACGAAGGCGATGCCCTCCGCCGTTGGGGAGACGCCAGACCCTCCTGACGGAGTTCCCAAATCCGGAAGGAGGGATGGGGACGAGACTATGAACTTGTCCAAGATGTCGGCATGATCAGACATGTTGTTGCTGCACAACAGTCTACACCTACATTATTGTCTGGACGCTTGCAGCAATGAACTATGTGCCCCAGGCGATACCCTTTACATACTCTTTACTAAACAGTTTACACCCCTTTACGGCCGTTTTGTAGTTTAAAGGTAAAGGTAAAGAGTTGTAAAGGGTTTAAAAGAGTAATTAAAGTAAATGGTTGGAGCCTTAATTGTGTGCATCTTCAAGCTTCACCAGGCAAAAAAGAATTCCGTTCCTATAGTGCAATGACGAGAGTGGGATTCGAACCCACGCCATTTCTGACTAGTAACTTGCTCGTTAAACCTGAAACTAGCGCCTTAGACCGCTCGGCCATCTCGCCTACCGCATTGTCCGTGGTAATACGTTACTGTCCTAATTCACACCAAATACACTTTCCAGGCTGTCTTCCAGCTGTCTTCGAGTCAACACACTTTTCCTTTCACTGTCAGCACCCGTCTGCAATGGCATTCCGACTACCACTCCGCCGTGTGCTCAGCTCAGCCGCCGCCTCTCGATCTATTCTAAAGATTGGATTGATCCCTGCGGATGGCATAGGTAGGGAGGTCATTCCGGCTGCACGCACGGCCATTGAGGCTCTTGGCTCGGACATTCCAAAGCCAGAGTTCGTTGATCTGCTCGCTGGTTTTGAGTTGTTCACCAGAACCGGCACTGCCTTGCCAGAAGAAACCGTCGAGTGAGTTCTTGTTTACGCGACATGCGTCAAAGTTAACTGAACAATGCAAAGTGAGCTGAAGGAGTGCGACTGTGCGCTCTTTGGTTCAGTGAGGTAATGCCGCCATGTGCTTCATGCTCTAATTCTGACATTGACACGCAAACACATAGCTCTCCGTCAAGACGGGTGGCTGGCTACTCCTCTCCTATTGTCGCCCTCCGCAAAGTCCTCGATCTTTACGCCAACATCCGCCCTGTTGTTTCCGTACGCAACTCAATATCTTGGGCATCCAATGAGTTATTCAATTAACTCCCAGGTCGCAGCCAACCCGAATGAAAAGCCAAATGTCGACTTGATTGTCGTACGAGAAAATACGGAGTGTTTGGTCAGCTGATATCTCCCTCCCGTGAATTGCACCAGTGCTAAGTGGCATCTTGCAGTATGTCAAACAGGAGACGAGCAGCATCACCGAAAATGGACGCGAAGCTCGCGCCACTCGTCTTATTACCGAGCGTGCGTCTCGTAGGATTGGGCAGATGGCGTTTGAGCTCGCCAAGTTACGACCTCGCAAAGTGCGCCGTTATACTACCGTACGGTCTCTTCTTGCATCTAACCATTTCACTGTGTAGCACGTCACGATCATTCACAAGTCCAACGTTCTCTCAGTCACTGATGGCCTCTTCCGCGAGACTGTCCGCGGCGTCCCCAGCCTGCCAGAAATAGCCGGCAGGTTCGACGACGTTGAGATTGCCGAGCAGCTGGTTGACAGTGCTGTGTACCGGTGTGTCCCATATTCGGCGCGTGTAGTTTATTCATTCCTCACAGATAATGCACGTAGACTTTTCCGCGAGCCCCACATCTACGACGTGATGGTCGCACCCAATCTTTACGGAGATATTATCTCTGACGCTGCAGCCGCGCTCGTCGGCTCGCTAGGTCTTGTGCCATCCGTAAATGCTGGTGACAACTTCGTTATGGGCGAGCCGTAAGTATGCACTGCTACCGGTACTCATTCGTGATCTGAATCGCCCATCTTTGTAGTGTGCATGGCTCCGCGCCGGACATCGCTGGCAAGTCCATCGCCAACCCTCTGGCGTCCATCCGCTCCGCTGCCCTCATGCTGCGGCACCTCGGCTACGCCGCACCAGCCGATCGCCTCGACCGTGCGGTCGACGAAGTCATCAGGGAAGGAAAGACGCTGACTCCCGACCTTGGGGGTAGCAGCAAGACGGAGGAGGTCACCGCCGAGGTCGTTAAGCGGATATGATGTGCACGAATGCATAAAAGCCTTCAGGTCGCCGCGTTATATATTATGGTGCAACACATGTACTACGGTGAATGGGAATGTCCAAAAGCTACCCATAACGCAGATGCTCCTATTGTCGATGTCCCTGGTTGGCAGTCTAAACCGCCCCACAATTGACGGATGTGCATACCACCAGCGGTAATAAAGAACGATCTCCGGATTTGGGATAGATGGGGCTTTGTGGCACAAGTACAGATCAAGTAGATGTCCCACAGAGTGCCGCGCATAGATGAAACCAATACAGCATCGTTGACCAATTTACACTGCGTCCTAGAGTGTCAATGGATAGCTCTGGGTTTGGCGTATAAGCAAAGGTACAGATCATTCGTTGCAGGCGACCACCACTCCTACTTGAATCCGACTCTTAACTCGGCGCGTCGCACGTCAATTAAGTATTGCCTTGATCGTACATGCGTCGCCTTTTGGCCCATGCCTCCTCCTCGTCTCTGTCGTTCTCCCTCTTCACCCTTTCACCATAGCCACGAGGGTAGTCATTCGTGCGAGGCGGAGCTGTGTGCAACACGTAGCGTTGAGCGTAAAGTAAAGGTGATACAAAACGAAACGCACCTCCCCGGCCAAGCTCGGATGCCCCCCTCTGACCTAATGGCAGCATAGACGACGGGCTGGAAGGTAGGTCATGCGGAAATCCTCGTTGCGACATGTCGCCTGGTTTCGGCGGGAGATGGAACGGTTGAGGCTCGGCCTTGATACCATACGGTCCTTGGCTCCATTGTCGGCGTGGGTCTCTAGATGAAGCTTCTAGTGGTCCCATGCTACCGGAAGGACTCGCATTCGCACGAGAAGCAAGGCCGGGATGTTGTGGTGACAGGGGAGGTTGTACTTCGTGGAGAATGCTGAGTGTGAGTGGTCGAGGGTAGTGGAGCGAACGACGACATACCTGGCGGCCGAGTGGGCTCGCGCGACCGATTGACCGAGAAGTCTTGTGGTTCGGGTTTTAAATGTGTCCGAGGTGTTTCTGCATATAGGACAAGACATATGTTGAGAAGAACACAGCAGTAAAGCAACGCACGAGACGTACCAGGAGGTTCCGTATAGCTGAGAGACCTCCCACGATATTCTTGCTTCACACTCGCCTCCCGAACAGCAGAGTGATCCGATGGCTCAGGTTTTACTCTGTAATGCTCTAAAAGTTCAAACAGAACGAATTTCAAAACACAGTAAACAGAATACGGAGAACGATTGCCGACCAGATGGTTCATTGCGGCTGAGAGGCCTTTCTCGGGTTTCGGGCCGTTCGCTAGGTGGTCGCGTGGACGCCGAGTGCTCCGTTGATTCCCGCTTCACATTGCTCAGGGTGTCTGCGCAGCAAATGAATGATTATTGGGGTGTTGAACTCGGGTAAGAGAACCAACCAAAAGATATCGGTGCTCGGATGACAGAGCTCCCTCCAGGGCTCGAGACGTTGGTTGGGGTTTGTGAACCTGCGCGAGATAGGCTAGGTTATTATCCCAATTCCGGAGTCGCGCACTACGTCGCAAAGGTTGATTTCGCATTCGCACCTTGACTTTCCGGCAGCACCGTGGAAGACTCTTGACGTGTCCTTGCTGAAGATAAATAGTTGGCAAACCCGAAGTTAGCGTTGTTACACTATATGTATGAGATTAAGGTCAACATAAGCCTACCTTGCTCTTCCGTGATCCTTTGCAGCTCATAGAATTCTCTCGCCAGGTCAGGGTCAGTCACCGCTAGTCCAGTAAGTAATTCTACGAGGAGAAATAATGATAGTGACCCATACATGGTTCGGGTTTCACGCCAACTGAGCTGGGATCTTGCCCCACATTGGTCCCGCTGTGTGAGTATATTCCGGTATTGACAGGTTCACTTTTCAGTGCTCGCCGGGCCACGTCCTCTGCAATAGTGAACTACTGATACATGACACAGCTAAACCAGTCCTACTCACCTTCGTCGTATGGGTCAGCCTTGCCGCTGAAAAGGCGATCTATACAATAAGTACCTTCGTCAGCCAGGTACCTTCTTCAGCAAGGACATGTAGCTTGAGTAGCCTGAGGATGGTATAACTCACCTCTTCCCAGTGTTTGTACAGACCCACGTAGTGATGGCGGGGATGGAGGCACGACAGGAGCTCTTACTGGTTCATGGGATTGGTCCTGCTGTTGCATGGACTCCATCTCTCGGCGTATCAATTTCTGCATCTCCAAATTGACACCTGGTTCCACCTTCGGCCTTCCATCTGGCATGGCTGCTGCAAACGAATATTTTGACCCTTCCTCAAGTGGCTGTTCTAGCGGTTAGATTATTTCCTGCCATGAACCTTGCAACAAGACGAAAGGTGGAAGACATACAACAGGTTGTTTGAACTGAGGCTGCGGTGCTTGAGCAGGTTCTTGTAGGGCCTGAGGCTGTTCACGTGGCTTTGGAATCGGAAGAGCAATGTCAGCACACTGACATCCACGCAGCTCGTCCCATACTGCAGCAGGATAGGGCTGTTTCACAGGCACGCCATTGGGACCCTGCCATTTAGCAGGCTCAAAATTTTCAATTTCATGGATCTGCCATTGGTCTGTCCTCCAACGTGAGACTGAAACCTACGGTTGTCCAGATTGTGTACATACGGTATTCAGGGTGACCTTGAGCTCTGTAGTTGAACTCAAAAATCTTGCTCATCTGAGTCTTCTCACCGACAACGGTTGAGAACCCCGGCCAGAAATGTGTTCCCAATAAAGGCTTGACATTGAAGTCCAGAGCAAACTTCACCACTACATCTGTTCGCTTTGAAATGTCACAAAAAGATGATGTAGTCAATATAGCACGCCCCGCGCAAGTAGGCCACAAGTTGATCAACATACAGTGCCACGGCTGTATATAGTCTCTGGCCACGCTGTCTTATTGGACGCATACCAGAGCCATGTCCCCACTGCTTGGAAATAGTCATCGTTACGTCTTGCATTTGGCCCATGCCATGCCGGCCATGGATTGTCCACCACAACATAGTGGCACTGTGGCGGATCCGTGTAAGGGGGTCCTTTTTTCTTCGGCATGTTGATCAAGTACTCGCTTCACGGTGGAATTTCGTACACGAATGAGTGATGGTCAAGCGCAACGTTCACGCGAGCGCCGAGTGGCGACGTGAATCGTGATGCGGAAAGCGCCCATAATGTCGCCCATAAAACTTGCATAAAACGTAGGAAACCAATTGAGTCATCGGAATAAGTACTCGTCGCTCATTGCATTCTAAAATCTCGCAAGGCGACAAGCTTTGTGGCCGAATCGCGCTTAGGCGTGTGATTGAAGACTGAGTACAAGAATTTTGTATGCGACAAGGCAGAATGAGGGTACGCAATGACAGGCTACGCGACTCAGGCAAGGTCCTGAGTCAAAACATAGCGGTACTTCACTTTGTTGTTCGCGACACCTTCAAGAGCCTTCTTCACGTCTTTCATCGGCAGCTCCTCAATCCATGGCTTGATATCCTTCTCAGCCGCCAGCTTCAGCATTTCTATAGCCTCCGTTTTGCTACCGATCGCGGAGCCTCCGATAAAGCAGCCGTTGGGAACGAGATTAAAGGCGTGGAGCGTCGGGAAGGGCTGGCTGGCATCGGGAATACCGACGTTGATGAACCGACCATGCACGTAGAGCATGGAAAGAAAGTCTTTGATGGGGAGCTGGGGCGTGGCGTCCATAGTAGAAATGATGAGGTCGAGCGTGGTTGCATACGGCTTAGCAAAATCCTATATGGGAGGAGAAGATGAAGCCAGACGGCCCTAGCTAGAGATGAACTCGGGACTGACCTGATCATTCGTATCAATAACATGGTCGGCGCCGAGTTTTTTTGAATCTTCCATCTTGTGCTTCGAGTGAGTGAATGCGTACACCTCGGCACCGAGGGCTTTGGCGAAGAGGATAGCGTAATGGCCGAGGCCGCCGATGCCAACGACGCCGACCTTCTTGCCAGGACCGGCGCCGTTCTTCTTCAGAGGAGAGTACACCGTGAGGCCTGCACAGAGCATGGAAGCGGCGTAGCGAGATTCCAGGGCATCGGGGATAGGGAAGACGAACTGCTGGTGACCGCGAACAGCGGTTGCATATCCGCCTTGCGAGACGATACCGTCTGGATACTGCGAATTCTGCAGAGATCGTGAATATCGTGCTCTGAGGGCCAGCATATATGCAGGCGCACAAACAGGTACGCACATATGTGTTGATTCCCTTCGGGCAGTAGTTCTCGTAGCCATCCTTGCACCGTCTGCATTGCATACAGCTGGCAATAGCGGCTGCTCCAATACCTACTCGATCCCCGACCTTGATGTCCTTAACATTGCTTCCAACGCGAATAGCGCTACCGATGATTTCGTGGCCGACAATGAGCGGCAGCTTGCTTTCGCCCCAGCCCTGTGTGAGGGTATGGATATCAGAGCCACAAACGCCACAGTGGGTGATAGCGATCTCGACGTCGTCGGGCTGGAAGGCCTTCGGCTCAACGGTTGTTACTTCGAGGTCGAAGGGCTTCTTGGGATCTGTGCCAGCAAACAAGTTGGTATTGATCACACAAGTGTATAAGGCCGTTACACTCACCAACGAGGGCGTACCCTTTGAACTCGACCTGCTTTGCGGACATCCTGAAGAAACTCGAGGACGAGAGTACGGCAGAGAAGGGTAGGGAAATGCGCGGTGGACAAAAACCTACACATGTCTATCTGCTATTGCTGTCTTTTATACGGCGAATAATCAACCACCAAGGAAGCCTGGCACGCTTCGAACCACTATCCTGTACGAAAGTGGAAGTGCAACTACCTCGAATGGAAGGTACCTGTCCAGGTCCCGCAACGCAATGATGCCATCGTGTGCGACAGTCCAGGCATTGGCGGAATGACGCTGGACCGGTACAGCTCAGAATTCAAACTTCCAGCTCAAAGCGTATGCGACAACGTTTGCAACAGTGCTCATCGCCATGCGAGGAATTTTGTTCCCAGCCTGCAGTAATTGCGGTACATGCACGGCTTGAGCAGAGTGGTGGTCGAGGTCAAGTTGAGTAGGTGGAGGGAAGCGGTCACAAGGCGGATCAAACTGCTCGGATCACACCACGGCCGGTGTTCACACTGTTCCGTTCCCTGAAGGCAACGGTTTAGAATTATGTATAGCAAGGCGGTACTAAATACAAGTGATTACATGTACAATGAAGCAGCGTGAGGGTGTTCAGTGCTATTTTACGCAAGGTCTTGCGTCAAAACGTAGCGGTATCTGACTTTGTTGTTCTTCACGCCTTCGAGGGCCGTCTTGAAGTCTTTCATGGGCAGCTCCTGGATCCATGGCTTGACGTCCTTCTCCGCGGCCAACTTCAACATCTCCACAGCTTCCTTCTTGCTACCGACAGCGGAACCTCCGATGAAGCACCCGTTCGGGACGAGGTCGAAGGCGTGCATGGTGGGGAACGGCTGGTGGGCGTCGGGGAGACCGACGTTCACGAACTTGCCGTGCACGTAGAGCATGGAAAGGAACTGCCGCAGAGGAAGCTCAGGCGTGGCGTCCATGGTCGAAACGATGATGTCGAGCGTTCTGAAGTAAGGCTTGGCGAAGTTCTACGGATAAAGAGGTAAGCGACCCTGTTCTGACCCAGTGAGGATGCCGTAGAACTAACCTCGTCGCCAGTATCGATGACATGGTCCGCGCCCATCTTCCTCGCATCCTCCATCTTGTTTTTCGAGTGAGTGAAGGCATACACCTCAGCGCCCAGCGCCTTGGCGAAGAGGACGGCGTAGTGGCCGAGACCACCGATACCGACGACGCCGACCTTCTTGCCAGGACCAGCACCGTTCGTTACAAGAGGCGAGTAGACAGTGAGGCCGCCGCAAAGCATGGACGCGGCGTGGCGAGACTCAAGGCCGTCGGGGATGGGGAAGACGAATTGCTGGTGGCCGCGGATCGCGGTGGCGTATCCACCTTGCGATATGGTACCGTCAGGGTACTGTCCGTTCTGTGTATGATCGTCAGACACAAGCGCAGACCGTGTCAGCCAACAGTTACGCACGTATGTCCAGACCATGCTCGCGCAGTAGTTCTCGTAACCCTCCTTGCATTGCCTGCACTTCATACAGCTGCTGATGGAGGCACCAATCCCTACGCGGTCTCCGACCTTGATATCTTTGACGTTGTCGCCAACGCGGACGGCCTTGCCAACAATCTCGTGGCCAACAACAAGCGGGAGCCGGCTCGGGCCCCATCCTTGCCCCAGGGTGTGGAGATCCGAACCGCAGACACCGCAGTGGGAGATGGCGATTTCGACATCGTCGGCTTCGAATGGCTTGGGCTTGACGTCGATTACCTCGAGGTCAAAGTGCTTTGAGGGATCTGTGGGGAAACCACTGAGCCACAAAGTCAATCGAGATAAACAAGCGGTACTGACCAGTGAGGGCATAGCCCTTGAATTCGAGCTGGCTTTGAGACATAGCGAAAGAGTTTGGAGGCGGGAGCAGTAGAAAGGCAGAAGTTAGGGAAAGGGAAAGTGGAATCGTAAGGCTTGCGCATTTTTGCTGGGCAACATTTTATACCGTGAATAAAGGGTGGGCGAGTAGACTTGCACGGCTCGGAGTAGTACTTGACCCGTACGAAAGCGGAAGCGTGCCTGCCTGATGCGGAAAGTTGCCGGTTAGCTCAAATATTGTAGCCGGCAGAGTCGATGACCAACCGGCGGAGCGGTTGATCATGTCCCGCAACGCCATGACGCCATCCTCCACGGTAAAGCGTGCAAGCTAAAGCGAGGCACACGGACGGCATCCGTCGACTCGGCGCAATAAATTATAGATTAAGTGCACACACGCGGACTAGATTACATTCAGCGTTGTACACAAACCATGTAACAAATGAAGTACTGCACGATAGCATAATCGTTCGATGTGTGCACGCCTCGAGCCCAGCGGATCTAAAATCATTATCGAAGTCATTACTATAATCCTTCTACGTGCGCGATGCGCGGTGGTCGCGATCTAGTTCCTTAACTAGGAGGTCGTTGGTGGCTTTAGGATTATCCAGATAGACTTGTTATCGTCAAGGTGATAAGTAAACGCTAAATGTAGCCGGCGGAGGTTCGCTCACCATGGTGTCCAGCATGCGGCACGATGTACATCCTGCCCTGGCCGTTACCCGCTTGACGGAGGTTCTCGACCGATTGCTCGCCTCCTTTCGGATCCATCCAATCGGAGTCGCCGTCTGGACGGAACGGGATTTGCGCTTGAGCGATGCAGGAATTTGTGGACGAGACAGATTACTCACAAACAAACGTCACCGGGATCTTCAGAGCCGATATGCGGTCGACAATCGGCCTCCGCGCATGAGCACCAGGAGCCAGAAGGTGTGCTGTGGAATGTCAGCATATGGCCGGCCACCTCGGAGATCACAAACCACGCACAGATACAATATTCGCCAGATCCCTTCGCGAGGGTGATGTTCAAAATGTACTCGTGCATCGCCTTGGTGTCTTCCTCGCCAAGCCCGATGAATCGCCTGCTGGAATACTTCCCTACCAGCATGGGCCCCCAGAAGACCGTGGAGCGCACGACCTGGAAGGGGCTCCAGCCTTCCTCCCAAAGGTACGTGAACAACTTTCTCGAGCGGCTCTCTTTACGCTGTTCCGCACGTTGGCCGTGGCGCATATTCTCCACAGTGTCCTTCGTCGCGGGCTCCGCATGCTCGCTGCCAGAGACTTGGTCATCCGTGACCTCTCTCGCGTACTGCGTCGTCTCGTTCGGGTCGCGCGGTATCCCGGCCGGAGAGACCAATATCAGTTTGCTCACCCGCGTCGGGTACTTCAAAGCGTAGACAGAGCTCAGATATCCGCCCAGTGAGTGCCCAATAAGCGTCATCTTCTCCAGCCCCATCTTCTCCCGCCACTCCTCGAGCGAGTCTACGAAGAAGTTCTCCGCCTCCGTGACGCGTCCGTCGATATCGTCGCGCTTCGCCTTCACGGTGAACGGCACGCGTGCCGAGCGACCCATGCCTAGCCAATCAAGCGCATATACCGACGTGCGTCGACTGCCCGCCCATTTGCCCAGGGCAGGGAAGTTCTGAAAGAAGAAGCCGAGGCCGGCGCCGTATCCGTGGAGGACGACGGCTGGTGGGGGCGCAGATGGCGATGGCTCGGTGGGCGTTATCGAGAACGTGTTGATGTATTGCTTTGGGTTACTGAGCTCCACTCGTGTGCTGTGCGCGACAACTGGATAGCCGTCTGCCGGTGTCGACTGCCCCGATGCTTTCGGTCGGAAGTACGGTAGTTTCCTGCAAGTAGCTCTAGCCTTTCACACAGATCGCATACATTAGGTACGAACCTTAGCAGTCTCTCCTCGCTCGAAGCAGATTCCTTCTCCCCAGCTGACCACCTGGATCGAGAGTGAACACTTAACCTCTCATATGATAGTAGAATACTTACCAGCTCTTTACACTCGACACGAATGATGAAGGAATGTCTCTTACAGGTGGCAATGGGAATGGTACATCCCCTATCGCTGCGGCGGTCTCAGCCATAGTGGCGGATTCGGTCATCGTTGGTGCGGTAGCCATACGAATCGCTGAAGCTAGTCGGAGAAGGGGTCGGGAAGCGATGGTCTATGATTCTAGAGGGTGAGGGGTATACAGAACCGTGGTCGTGGTCGTGGTCGAGATGAAAGAGGTGAGGTCTACGTTTCCACCGCCTCCGTACTCATACTGTAATGAACTGCCGCATGCCGTTCATTGGACGTCAGCGCCATCCGCAACCGAGACACGGTGACACAGTGACGATGACATGCGCAGTTGCACGTGATGTCTCAATGTCACTGAATTCTGTGCAGTTCCTGTGCAGCTCGCATACGTACTCAGACGGCACGTAGAGACATTGAGACCATCAAGGACTGCGGACAGCGCATATTATAGCAGGGAGCAAAAAATAAGTTGACCCGAAGAGTAGGAGAACGTCCCGAAACTGCGAAAGGGTAGTAGAGTAGTGATGCTAGGAACGGAAAACCTCTAGGACGCGCACACCAAAGCATTGCGCGCAGTCTACCGCAGTAACAGTCCAGCACTGTCCGACGACCGTTGTGTGCGGCGGTACTTCCGTCGCGAACCCTCGACGGGCCGAGGCTTGGTCTTGGAGGGTAGTGGTGCAAGGCTTAGGTAACTCGCAGTGCGAGAGTTTCTGACAAGTCAATAATTGAGAAGCAGAACAAGCAACTCGCAACTTACTTGTACATACGCCACTATGTACGACGCCACTTCTTCGCCCTCGTACCACCAATCTTGATCTCCGTCCTGTCCGTCACCCGCGCGACGAGATGTCGGATTGGATCTCCCTCCGAGGACATGAGCACCTTATGGAACGCATCCCGCCCCTTCCCAAACCCGCTGAACAGCAGCTCCATCTCCATGTTCCCCTTGCCCTTCGTCTCGGACTCCTTCGCGATCCGTTTGAACACCCGGACGGCGCACTGATGCGCGGCTTCCGCGGTCGACCGGCTCTTGTGCCTGTACCCGACGTGCCCGCCGCTGACCGTCACTATCGGGTCGCCGTTTGGACGGGTGAACGTGACGAAGTTGTTGTTTTTGCCTGCCCGGACGTATAGCTTGTACTGCTCCTTGGCCCGCAGCGCGTTCATGTCCCTTGTCATGGTCAACGGGTTCTCGCGATGTGGTGGGGGTAGGCAGTCTCAGGTCCAACCGGAGGCAGGGAGTTTTCGTAGCCATCGTTGTACTCTGGATCCTGGCGGTCGTACAAACCGCCCCCCTCGAGGTCAGGGTATTCGTTTGAGGTGGAAGCGTCGTAGCCGGGAAGAGACGACATACGCGCAGCCAGGCACGCCCTCGGCATTGCGCGCAACGGTGGTAGCCGCAGGTGTTTTAGGAGAGACATCTCGAGCAGCCTCGGGAGAGTGGTCGAGTGCTGCCGCAAGGGTCTGTGAATGGTTCAGCGAAAGCAAGGGAAAGTGGACCAGTAGCGTAGGCGCCCTTGAGCGTCCGTTGAAACTCCGCCCTGTGCGCACCTCTGCCGTTTACGGAGGGACACGGGCGGACCGTCATACAACCACCATCCTCGACTCACAACTCAAAAGCCAACATGGGTGTGAGTGTGTCATGTACTTGTAGAGGTGCAAGCATTGATCGTCCCCGCATCTAGCTCGCCACCGCCTTCTACAACGGCCTGGTCAAGCGTAACAGTGAGTGCAACAGAAGTCCACGGCTCTGCCAACAGCATGTAAGCTCCTGCATCCATACTAACCCCCGCCCCCTTCATAGGTGTGTTTGTTGGCGCTATCTTCGCAGGCTCGTTTGCTTTCGGTGTTGGTTTCGACATTGGCATCACCAAGTTCTGGGACACATGGAACAAGGGAGTGAGTAAACTCCGTTCTCGCGCTCTAGGTCTACTTTCTGAACAACGCATCGTTCCACCTGTAGAAGCAGTGGAAGGACATCCGAGAGAAATACATTGAGGCAGAATAGACTATTGTTCTCCCTATTACCGCATGTGTGCTCGCCAGTCCTGCCCAAGTTATAGAAGGCCAGCGGCCGCTTTCTTCCAATGATACTCGCGCCCCGAGCTCAAAGAAACAGCACTGTCCATGGTACAGATGCTCGCTTGAGAATCCCACATCAACTCGCAGTTAGCTCTCGTACATTCTTCAGAAGGCAGACATATGATGCATTAAAATTATGCGCAGCTGTACATGTGCAAACCATGATTGATCTCTAGTTCAATGTGTGGACAAGCAATAAGTATGAGGGATAACAGTAGCATGACTGTGAAGAGCCAATAAAAACGGAATGGAACAGTGGCGGAAGAGACACCCCAAGTGAGAGGGCGGGCGAGATGATGGCAGCAAAAGCAGAAAGGAACTTAACAAATATGCAAAACAAAAAAGGACGTTAACGTTGGGCACTATGTAGATATCGTTCCAAGGTCCTCTTCGTCACCGGGCGTGCCGAAAATGTCCTGGAAGATCTCCTTGCCCTCGAGCGACAGTGGCGGGAGCTGCTCGCTGTCCAAGCCCGGATGGTCGCGGGTGACCTTGATGCGGCGGAGCCGCTCCTCGTTCCAGGTCTTCTCGAGGCTCTCCGACAGGTTCATCAGGCCGAACAAGAAACCGCGGTCGGGCTGGTCTGGGTAGTGCGGCGGGAAGCGAGCGTATATGAGGCCGGTCTCGGGGTCCACTTCGGCCTGGTAGCCCTTACCGCTCGTGACCTCCGCGTCGTTGTGCCCGCGAGGGGGAAAGGGGAGGTAGTCGTTGCCCGTTGTCGTGTGCGCAAAGTCGACGAGACGGAGCTGCAGCTCGCCACGCTTGCGCCGGCGGCTGCTCCGCGTCGACACGGGCCCCAGCAACAAGTCTTCGCTGCGCGAGCGGCGCAGGACGGGCTTCGCCTGCTCAGGAGCACGGCTGTCCAGTCGACGCTCGAGCGACTCGCCACGCTTGCTCCGCGCCGAGGGGTCTTCCATGCTCGAGCTCCGGAAGGCCTCCTGCGCTTCGCGATCGCCGTCGTAGATCAAGAGGAGACTGCAGCCGTAGAATCGGAATCCCTTGAGGCGGCTGATGATCCTAGCCAGGGCGTACAGCTTGCGAAGGATGACGGGAATTTGATAGACAAGCAGGCGCTCGCCGTCGTGGAGGAAAGACGCGAGTGCGGAAGAGAACTCTTCGGCGCGGACTTCTCGACCCTTGTACTTGTCCTGGGTGATGTACGACTGCGTAATGTGGTTCCAGACCTGTTTGGAACAAGACAATGTCAGTGAAACTCGTCAACATCACATCAGCTAAACCAAAAGTGACTAGCAAAGCACGAGTAGACTTGTGGGTACGTATGACAGCTGTCCCTATACGGAAATTCGGATTCCGAATCGTTGACACTCACCTGCATGCCACAAATGCGGACACCGAGGGTACGGCTCGTCGTCCTATCACACTTCTTGCGCTGACTCTTCTTTTTCAACGGCGTCGCATCCATTCCGTACTGCCGCGTCCCCATCTTCAGATCCAGAACACAAGAATGCTTCAGACGCCCCGTCAAGTCCTCCATCAATATGAAGTGGTTCTGCCTCGCCACGGACCCGTCAGTCCCACGGTACTCCCCAGGGGTCGTGGGATGCTCGGTAGGTAGATGGGGTTGCATGAGACGATAAGACGAAAGACGTTCAGGCGAACCAGGCAGGCCGCGCCTCCGTGAGCGAGACACAAAGGAGCCACGACCGTCGTCCACGGCAGGGGACGGCTCCTCAGTCGTCTCATCGTACTCTTCGAATGGGAAAATGTCCGACGGCTGAGTCTCCAGATGATCGTCGCTGCGCACACGACGAAGAGGCGCACCCAAGAGGCCCCCTTCCTCCATGCGCAACCGCTCTACCTGACTCAGCTTCTTCCGCCGCGACCGCAGCACGCCGCTGTCGAGGCCCTCGCCCTCCGCGTCCGCCACATCGCCGTCGTCGTCGGTGCGAGCCACGCTACGGCGCCGCCGGCATATCCGACGGAGCAACGTGCTGAAAACGTGGTCCTTGAACTTAGTGTTCACCACCGTGGACCCCCGTCCGCCACACATGCCGGGAAGGAGAGCGTGCGGAGCCTCCGGGGAGATCGGCGAGCTGTTGGCAGCCTCGTCGCTGCCACTCGCGGCCTGCCTTAATGGGGGCCGCAGCGACACGGTGTTGAGGGTCGCCAGGGGTGCACGAGGCGAAATCTTCGGTGAGTTCATGGGCGTCGGCGCATCGAACTGCATCGGCTGGTTCTTCGCCAACGGGCTCGACAACGGCTTCTGTCCTGGCGCGCTAAACGACATAGCGCGATTTGTCGAGGCGGTCAAGGCGAGGTCGGGGCTGGAAGCAGTGCAGCCGTTCAGATGCTGTCGACGAAGGCTACGGTTGGCGAAGCTCGGACGTATGCTCGCCGACTGCGACAGCGCACGATGGCGCTGACCACGGAGCAGCCACTCAGGGATAATGTGTCGGTTACGGTCAAGGACGACTTCAGGCATTTCTGCCTCACCCGCGTCCGGGTTCCCAGCATCACTACCACCTTCAACGAGGTCGACGTCGCGGGCGGAAATGTCCGGCAGTATGTCCGACGAGGACTTAGGGAAGCTAGGACGGCGGATATGAGAAATATTGGAGAGCGACCCAAGCTGCGAGGTCGGATCGCGCGGAACACGCCGATAGCTGACAAGCATGACTCCAAGGTAACGTGGTATAAAATCCAGCAACGGCGGGGCTTCTCGCTCCACAGCCTCGTAGAACAGGTTCTCCCGGGACACCAAAGGCTGATTGCAGGTCAGTATATAACTTGACCATGGATTCCCAAAAACTCACCTTACACACAGCGCGCTTGGTGAACTTGTAGATCGCACTATGCCCACCAACCTGGTTTCTGAACGGGCGTAGAGGTATGTGAGGCAGGCTCTCTTGGGATAGGTTCAACGTCCAATCGTCGGGTAGCTCATGCCCGACAGGCTCCTCTAATGGGTCCAAATCCGTAGTGGCAAAGCGCGCTAACGGTCCGCTGTGCTGGTCGTCATCCTCGTCGCTCGGGTGCCTCACTATCGGCTGACGAACTGGACTCGTCCTCGATGGCGACAGCGGGAATGGAGAGGAAGCAGATGTGGTGGAGGTCGTGGTCGTCACAGATGTCGTCTCCCATGCGGACTCGTCGTCCTCATCTGAAGACCAAGGGTGAGAGGATAGAAGGCTGAGGGACAAGGCATGTAGGCTGATGGCGGGGTTGTTCGGTGAGAGGAAGGGGGAAGCGGGTCTGGGGGAGGGGGTGCGAGAACGGTCAAGCGGTATTGAACCTGGTGGCGGTATCGGGTGGTCAGGAGTTCGTACGAAGAGCGACAGTGGTAGAACGGGCGACATTTCTTCCTCTGACTGATGATGGGAATGGTGGGTGCGAGACGGTGGCGAAGCAGCAGGCGTACGCTCATTTTTGTCCTGATAGGTAGAGGTCGACGAAGCGGAGGACTCACTGCCTGGTGACCCAACAAAGGTGGTTGCGTCGGTTTGGTCCTCCAGCTCAGGCCACAGGGGACGTTCTCGTGGCCTTCCTCGACCATCGTCTTGGATCGCTGCTACGGCCTTCCTCCACTGCATCAAGTCTCCCATACCAGCTTCACGCACGGACGACTGCCTCTCCTTCCTCCTGCGGTTTCCCTCTTCCCTCAGACTACTCAAGCTCTCCCGTGTCCGTACCCGCTCCAAAGCAGTGGCACTCTTCTCTCTCCTGACAGCGGCAGCCTCTCGGTCGGGCCATTCGGAACGCTTCACAAACTCAAACTGAGGTTCTCCAACTTCATCGAGCTGCTGAGAGGTGCTACTCCGACGTCTGGGCGCAGGTACGGATGGTCCGCACTCGAAAGGGTTATCCTGTTCGAGGTTCGGAGTAGTGGCAGACTCCTTGAAGAGATCAAGGGAAGCGGCGACCTTGCGGCCTATACCTGATGACGACGACGGTTGCACAGGCCATCGAGAATTGCGCGAGGAGGACGAGGAGGACGCGGAGGAAGAGCGTCTCGACAGGGGCGGCCGCCCGGCGATAGGGGACGGCTTAGAGTGGACAAAGTCGGTGGGGCCAACGCGAGACGAGGGGAGCGTCAAGGCCCTCTCGGACTGTCTGCGGGGAACCTTGCGTCTGTGTAGCTGGGGTGAAACACGACCCTGTTTGGTCTCCGTGATAGAGCCGTCCGAGTCAGAGGCGTAGAAGTCATTGGACCTCCTGGAGCCAGATTGTACCTTGTGTGAAGCTGCTCGACGGGTAGGCGGTTGGGTGAACGTTACTTTATCTCTCGGCTGGGGTGCGTCAAATGAGAGCCGGGTCGGTGCAGGGGATGCAGTAGATGTCGGAGGGGAGAGCGACGGGGGAACTGGTATGCTGCTTGCTCCACGCGTGGACTTTCACGGCGAGGTCCCATGAACTGTTCCAGAAGGTGAGGTAAAAACCAAAGATGTTCGTGAAAGCGAAGGTAAAAGCGTAAGGGTAGGTACTGACCAGTCTGCGCGCGAAGATATACTTTGTCGGACAAGAAGCTCACTGCGGGATTCAGCAACGTTGCTGCAGATCAGAGTAGAGTGGCCTCCGTGAGATGTGTTTTATGATATTCGGCCCTTGTATTTCGCAGCAGCAGCGAGTCGTTGTGCGAAGGTGGACGGGGACCAGGACTGAGCGGGTAGGGGCAATCAAAGTCTGGTGTCGAGTGACGATATGGGCAAGAACGCTCTCACACGTGGGTCCAGCCAGAGACCCCACGAGCCTGCTGACAAATCCGTTCCCGCCCGCCGGTGCTGACTCCGGTCGATCCTTTTGTCTCTCCGCGCCCCCGTCGCAACAATTCCTTGCACCCCTCCTCGTCGTCGGCAACGCTTTCGTCGCTATCCCGTGCAAGTCTGGCGGTGGCTTTGCTTTTAGGCTCACGTAAATGGTGCACCGGGTCTTGTCTCTGAGAGCGGCATTCCTCCTTGTACGTAACTACGCACGTTTGCGCATCCCTGATCTTCTCGCGTTCTCCGTTGGCCTCGTTCCCAGCCCGTACCTGCGTCGACCGCCGCGTTCGTTCGCCCTGGTGGCCTGATCCTCCTCGACTACTTCAGGTCCCGCTGCCCAGCACCTCCGCCATGTCTGCCCGGCAACGTGCTCTCCGAGAGCATCCCAGCCGCATCCCAGCCCTTATCGCTGCCTAATGTCCTCCCCATCCCAGCCAACCCTGGAGAGACGACTGCGCGGCGAACACGTTTGGCAAGTTGGTCGAGCTCACAAGGCCCGGTCGCCTGTTTCGTCATCCGTACGTATTCAAACGACGCCCATATGCGCTCAACGGCCAGTAACGTGAGTGCTCGCCGCCGTGTCATTGGCTGTTCTTCGAAAAGCTAATCTCCGGTCCAGGTAATCTGTCGGCGTTAATCCCCCTTAAGAACTTACCGCGACCTTGTGGCACGTTTCTGCGCCCCGCTCTACGATTCGCTACTTGTTGCGTACGGCAACCGATGTCAGCGGGGGCAACAGGCGTCTATACAATGTGCAGGCGCCTCTGCTCGGTCTCTTGCGTGTTCCTCTATCAAGCATCAACACCGCCTTCAAATATATGCTCTACATCGACAACCACAACTCAGCACTCCAGTCCTAAGCTGCCTGATGCAGAATACCTGCTAACCTCTGGACAACCGTTGTAAATAACACCAAGTGAACCCTTTATTTGATATTCACCAAATACATTCATTTCTCAGTAATTTTCTACTCTGCAAGATCATTAATGCTTTTCATGCTTATGTATCATTCTTTTTACTATGGTGTTGTGAGATGTAAGATTTGTTTGCTATGCTTGTAAAATCTGCCTTCAGCTGATATCTCTATAGGCCAACTGAGAGCACTATGTAGCATCAATTGAATAGAATTTGAAATGAGCATACTTACATAAGCATCTAGACCAGTCTATGATGCTTCTATTGATGTCATTTGATTACCACTCTAGCCAATAGCATTTGCGCAATTATATAGCTACATTTTGATTTGCTTATCAAACAGCAGATGATGTGAATTTCTGTCTAAATGCAGTTAGCATGAGTCATCGTGGATACACTTATAAATCAATATTCCCACAGTGCAGCTTATAAAAATGTGACCTCACTGCCTTTCCCTTCTTTCCTTTTGCCTCAATTTTCTCTTGCTCTCACTGTTTTTACACAGTTTATAAAATATTGTGCTAAAATCAGAATATTTGTCTGACTAGCTGAACTATATTCAACACAAGCAGTTGTGTATTCCTGGTTTCTTTTCTATCAAACTGTGATACCAATCATCTCTGTTCTGAGGTATGTATAATTAATCTAATAACTTATATACTAGTAAGACCTTCTTAACTGATCATTATATCATAGAATATCTCTCTCAACTACCTGTGGCTTGAACTTTGAACATTCCATTGCAAGGTGAATATATAAAAATGTGTGCTTATAACTATTCACTGGTTTTATTGACCTTAGGCTTGAGCTTGAGCTTCACCTCAAAAGCCTGTCTGCAGCAAGCTATCAGACAATGCTTCAATGTCTCAGGACTTACTTGCCAACAATCCCCTCGCCTCTCAACCCACATTTCTCTGGAACACAGACACACCAGCACAGACAGGCCAGAAGGTTTTCCATGCTTTCAGAGCCACTTCTGAAGAAGGTGCTGAAGGATCATTCACATCAAGCTTTGCTGGATTGGCATAGTTCAGCTGGGTCAACTGGTGTTGCAGAGCCTATCAGTGCATCAAGCAATGCAACTCAGCCACAGAACTCAGCCACAGCAGCCAATGTGATCAACAGACAAGGGCCATTCCTTTGCCAAGCCACACCAGAGCAGCGTCAAGCTGCTCTCAGTGCATCCCTTCGGCATATCTTCAAAGAGCTATCATTAACTCTATCCCCTCCCTCACCACCATCAGCCAACCCATCTGCATGCAGGTCATCATCTTGCACAGCTGTGGCTGTTTCCACGGACCTCTCCATCATTGAAGATGCTGCTCCTCTCTCCGCTCTTGATAAAGGCCAACCTAATGATGTGGTTATGGCCAATGTTGCCCGAACAAAGGGTGCTAAGCTGGTGGAGGGGCAGAATGAAGAAGACCCGGGAGAGGCTGAAGGAGAGGTAGAAGAGGACCAGCTCATTGGCGATGGCAATGGCATATCACCTAGAACCCCAACTCCGCCCTACCGCAAGGTGGCAAGTCTGCTGAAGGTGAAGAGCCCGCCACTCTTCTACACCTCCACTGCACGCAAGCGGCCGCCCCTCGCCGACATCACGTCCACTGATGCAAAGCGTCCTCGTTCCGCGAACTGGGTCTCTCGAAACCGCGCTGCGAGCTCTTGTCTCGGATCTTCGAAACCCAGACGCGGCCGTGCGCCGATCAGGAGGATGGAGTTCCACTCGGATCGTGCGGCGAAGCCGCTGGAGCACGTCGCTCCGCCGCACGAGGATCCTGGTCGCAGAAGGGCGTCCGACGCTGTTGTCGAGGACTGGATCGGGACGTTGACCGCGTTCTATAACGTCGGAACGAAAGTGGTCTCCGGGAACACGCAAGGCGCGGGGATCAAACGCGCATACGCCGAAGCCCTTCGCAAGGCGCAGGAAGTCGTTGACGACATGAAGACTTCGGTGCAACGGATAATATCTGTGCCTGTGTTCGAGGTGTGTTCTCCGTCACTATTGTCTGGGACTCGATGCTAACTTTGTGGCGCACTCACAGAGAACCGGTTTACTGTCATCTCTCCTCGCGTTTAGGAAATATCAAGTTGACCAACGCTGGGGCGCGGGTGCAGAAGATGTCGTGAAAAAGGTTGAAGACATTGCCATGGTGGTCAAGAACAGGATAGAGGATGAGAGGAAAGCGCAGAAGCACCGCAGCTGAGTCTGCCGCCGGGATGTATAGCCATCATCATTCTTCGCACCGCACCGCAGTCCCAATCTGGAATCCCCAGAACACACATGTTCGGACAGTCTCTTTCATACGTTTGCGTCCTCTCCTCATTAACAAGATTGCTGATCATTTCGCGACTATGGCTATGTTCCTGTGCGGCAGATTATTCGGAAGATGTAGTAGTATTGATACAGATGAATCTACTCTGTCTGTAGTACATGATACCGGGTCTACGGCGAATCTCATGGATGAGACAAAAACAGTGGGCTACTCTTGTATTTCACGTATCCTGGCCGTGCCAAACAGTTAAGCGCAACACGCTTGTCCATCTCTATATCTTCGATCAAAGCGTCTACGAGAGGAATGTTAACGGGCACTCTGCGTACAGCCGTAGATCACATTCTTACCTCTGGAGACGTAGTCCAGCTCGGGCCTTATATACCCCAAGACAATCGCTTTCATCTCGTGTCCATAAAAGTCGCTCCTGAAGTCGTGCATGATATGAATTTCCTAAATCCAGGCGTGAGCATTTGGAGATGTGAACCAACCCAAAGCACGTACGGCAGTCATTTGCTTATTCTTGTAGAACGGATTCCAGCCCAGGCTCATGACCATAGGATGAATGACGCTGTCTTCATCCGACAACAGTTTCTGCCCATCCTTCTCAGGAGATACCTGCGCGTAACCGTAGTACACTCCAGTCTGTGTCACGGAGCTCATGGCAGGTAGGGATTCGTCCGGCAGATTCGCTTATCACCACAGTTCAGCTGTGCATCTGGTGCGTCCATCCATAAACTACTCACCGGTGGGGCATCCCAAATCCTTGCCTCCTCTACCAAAGCCGCGCTGAACAGCTCCGGAAAGTTGGATGGGAAAGGGTACTTCGGGCTCGTCTGGTCCAACGACTTCAGGCCGCGCCATCCTGAATGAGCCCTTTGATACAGGCGCGGCTGGGCGGTCGCCGAGCAGAGCAGAGTCCGAGGCTGTTTCGGCAACCATGGTCTGCGCGATCGTCATAGCGGGTGAACGGCCAGATATCTCGAGTTCAGAGAGGGCCTAACGTTTGGTCTGGCGGACTTTGTGGTGGGGGGTGGGCAAGCGTAGGTTATGGATAAGGATAAGAGAGCGGTGGAATGGTTGGGAACAAATACTGCAATCGCCGCCGCAGCCCATTGCGGGTCCGCGCATGAGAGTCTGACGAAACGGAGGGCATGTGAATCCGAGCGCCACCCCGCGTCGCTCTTTCGCCCAATCAGCTTCTGCTCTCCTCTACTCTCGTCTCCCACCCTCACCAGCTCGCCCTGCCCCGCATGTCGACCTCGGCGTACTACCCGACGCAGAACTACGCGAGCTATGCACAGCAGTACTCTGGGTACACGCCCGCTGCGTCAGGATCGTCGGCTACTTCGCAATCATATCCTCCACCGACCCAATATCCCGGCCATAGCCCAACGACATATCCATATGCCTCTGCACATTCACCTGCGATTGGTGGGAACATTAGGCCTCCAACAGGCGCATCTCCTCCGCCTGAGTTGCCCAGTGCGCCAGACCTCGCAGAAGTCGACGTCAACGTAGCTTCACGCGCCCTCCGACGGCTCATTTCAAGTGAACTGCGGCATGCTGGGTTCGACTCTGCGCATCCGGCAGCCGTGCAGCGCTTTGAATATGAGCTTTCACACTGTCAGTTACTTGTTATCCATACAGCTCCATTGCTAACGGCGTGCAGTTGTAGAACAGATTTTCTTACGTGCACACGACTACGCGAACCATGCCAATAGGGCAAGACCTATCGCCACAGACATCATGCACGCGTGCACAGAGTTTGTAGGTATGGAAACGAAGCACCTCCACCGGATGGAAGTGACCGTGAAGAAGCGAAGACTCGGTATGTCCCGCTCCTCCTGGCATTGTGCGTGAACTTACGTCCTCGGGGCGTTGTCTCCAGAGCAATCTGAACCAGAGCTGCCTGTTCTTGTACCGCCTCCTTTACGTTCACCGTCACCAGAGCTTCTAGAATCAGATGACGAGGGCACGGCTCCATCAGTACCCGCCACTCTCCGTATGCACCCTCATTTCCTGCCGCCAATACCGCCGAAACATACATACCTACGCACCCCCGTACGAAGTGTTCGCATTCAATGCGAGATGGAAAGCTGATCTTATTTGCTTCTAGGCTTCCCCTCCGCGTCGGGCTGCTCTTCCCTCCCTCGAGAAGAAGTTGAAGAACGCCGGTTTAGTTCAAGACTCACTGAAGAATTTGCTACTCAAGACAGAAGAGAACACAGAGGACGCAGACGGTGATATTCTTGGGGCAGTCGTGAACTGGGAACCCACATCCTACTCGAGAAAGAGATGGAAAGTCAGTGCCTGATTGCGCTATTCTGCATGATTCTGTTATTTGTATGATTATTCCTGTACTTTCACTGCGGCGTTCTGACATGCGCACGTCTGGGGAAAATACTACAAGATAAGTTTATCGATGGCCGTCGACGCAATGCCATGGAATTCATGACTCTTGTGCGCCCCTCAGTCGCGCTGATTGGCGAGAGGGTGGCGGAGGCGTAGCTCGTTTCTTCCGCCCTGCTCGAGCGGGTGCTGCTGTGACTTCGCCGCCTTGTAGGACCTCTTCTGAAGGTAATCCGACAGTGTCGGAATGGGCTTCTGTCTCGTCCTGATCGCTTCTACGTGTTCGCCGCTTCTTTGCCACAGGCTCCGTCTCCTCAACGGCATGGTCTTTCGTTCGCTTCTGCCCCTTGCGAGGACGGCCGCGGCCGCGTTTCATTGCCGGCTCCTGGTCTGGTTGTTCGTCCGGGTCAGCTGTGTCGTCGGGCGGCGTGGTAGACTGGCGCAGAGATGCTGCCAATTCTACACCATGAGATTCTACGGTCTGTCCTGCACCACCAGCTGCCGTGCCCTCGGTAGGCTGCAGTGCCTTAATGCGAGCACGGGGCTTGGGTTTAGCCTTTGCTTTGGCAGGAATGGGATCCTCGCCGGCCGCTAAAGATTCGGGCTGTGGGGTTGCTGCGGTCTCCTGTGAAGTGGACGCCTCGGCCGAAGCGGTAGTACTCGGCTTTCTGCGACCACGCCCTCTGGGTCTGGGCTCTGGTAGCTGTGATGCTGGCGTGACGGCGTCCTCTTGAACAGACGATGGACGAGGGGCGACAGCGCGGTCTTGCAGCCGTGACGAGCCAGCGGCCGGTTCCGAGGGCGTAGGCGTTGAGGTGGAACTGTCGAAGGGTGTCGAGCTTGCAGTCTTCGCTTCTTTCGCCTTTTGTTTCATGAGGGTAAGGAAACGGCGCCGACACTGTAAGGGTGGGTAGAGGGCATCAATAACTCCTCCGACAATTGTCATGCTGAGGAAGTGGACAGACCATAGTGTCCGTCCTATTGCCACCTATCCTCGTGCTGATCTCCTTCCACTTCTCCCCAATCTCCTCAACCGCAGCAAGCAGAGCCTCGTCCTCCTCTTGGGTCCATTTCCCTTTACCCACGCTTGGGTTCAGCACCTCTTGCCAGCGGTCTCTACATTGCTCGTTGCTCCGGGTAGGTACGTAGGTGCTTACTTCTATCCATGACCGGCCAAATACGTCGACAGCGCATTTCAGTTGTTCGTCCTCCTCTCGAGACCATGGACCATGTCCGATTTGGGGGTCGAGAGTCCGATTGTAACGGTTCTGACATTGCTGGGCGGTGGCATCCTCGGATACCTGGCGTGCAACTGATACGGAATTAGCCCAAAAATCGTAAGGAAAGGGTGAGAACGCACCAAGCTGCCAGTTCTCCATACCGTATATTCTCACCATCTCCAAGAGCTTCCGATCACTCTCCGCTGTCCAGACGTGCTGCTTACGAGGTATTGCGTGGCGCATACAGTCAATAGGGGATGCGTTTTCCCTGATGAACAACTGCTGGTTCAGCCCTAGAGCAGGCAAAAGAGGCAATGAAACTCACCCCAAGCTTCCTCGCAATCTCCACCCAGTCGACTTCTCCTTGCTTGGCACTTCCTACCAGCTCCTTCACTTGCACCACCTCGGCTTTTGACCATGAATCACGCTCAAAGTGCGGGTGGCGTTCACCGAGCCAGCGTATTTTGCACTCTTCCGCCGAACGGCTTACAGCACTAGGACCCGCCGTAGATACCTGAGACAGATTCTCAAGTTTGGATCTTCCAAATAAAGGGCAGAGAGGAGCAGCGCACCTTCTGTGCAACGCGCCCCCAATTGATACGCTCTTTGTTTTGTTCAAGGAATGTTTGTTGGCGGTCGTTTGAGATAGCCAGTGCCTGCTCTCCCTCTTTGGCTGAGTGAGTATACAACGAGAAGACAATCTCGTGCTGAACTCTTACCTCTTTTGCGCGTCCAGGGCATAAACGCGGTGATTTTCTGCCCGGACTGCTTCCCCCAATGCATCCAAATCCGAAGCCTTCACTGACAGTCCAATTAGCGATAGGTGCAAAAGTGCAGACGAAAGCTTACTGGGATGGATAGTTGTCATATTCATATACCTTTGACGTTTTGTGGCGTCATTGGCGAATGGGTGGTCCTGCACGAGATATGGAGGTGGTTAGAGGTGTTTGAGCAATGCTATCAGACAACGGGACGAACTTCGGAAGTCACGTCGGTCGGTATTGGCGCAACGGCTTTAATAGAGCCATTTATTACAATATGACCTCCGACATCGACTTCAAGCTCATCTTCAGGAGCCTCTGCAGCTGCCTAGCTCATTAGAACGTGAAACGACGTTCGAGGGATACTCGACTCACCAGCAGTCTGTCCGCTAACTCAAGCTCTGCCTCAAGTTTTTCTGTGTATACCTTCAGCGCATACTGATGGTCTTTGTTAGTTTGCACGACATTCTGGATGAGATCTTTGACTGTGCCCGACGCTGGTGTGATGGACATGCGGAGAGCCGTGCACACTGCAGGCACCCCGAAGCGGAAGAGGCGCGCAAAGTCTGGCGCGACGGATGTCGGAGTCCGCGGAGTGCTCTCTCAAACGGCACACTACCACCATCTCACTCGGCAACGACACTTGGACGAGACTCTTACCATGGCTAACGCTTCTGCAAAGCGTGTAGGTATGTTTGCTTGCACATTCATTGCAGTGTAGAGTTCAACGGTCCCCGTATAGCCCAGCAGAATGCTGCAACTATCAAATATTTGCGACTTGGCACGCTCGTCTCCGGCGTGCTTGCTCTTGTCTTGCGCATGATTTTCCACCGAAGCAGCTTGTCGCCCAAGACTTTTGCATTTTGGATATATACGATGTCTCTCATCCCCTCCATCTTCCTCTCGCGATACCTGGAGCGCATCGGGTCGCCCAGAAATGACCCCACTACTGGCACGTTGATCTCTTCCGGTGAAGACCTTTCGCGACCTGGAATCTTGGAATGGTGCTTTGATGTTGTGTATATCACATGTGAGCAACTGTCCTATCCTCCTGCAACATGACTTGATGTCGGCTCAAGGGGCATGCCAAATCGGCAGCGGGCTCCTCGGGACTTGGGTCTGGTGGCTATATCTCGTGGTGCGTTCTGTCCCCGCATCACGCTTGTGAGGTGAAGCTTAACCCTACTCCAGATACCTGGCTATGCCACGTACAAGCTATGGGGCTCGGTTGTTTCACCTATGCTGCTTGGCCGTTCCGCGGCACCCCCACAAGATGAGGATGCCGCACCCAAAGATCAGCCGACAAGCAAAAGACAAGAGAAGCTTCGGAAGAGGCAGGAGCGCGGGGACCCTCGCGTACAGACGCGGTCCAAATGACTGGACCTTTGACTATACTTGCTTGTTCAGCTTGTGAATGACATTCTATTCCGCCTCGACGTTCGACTGGATGACTATGAGAAGAAGGCGCTTGTAGTTGCATCTTTGCACTGGGTGATCGGAAAACTAAGCCTCTACCGGTTGCTATCTTTCGCTGCCCGCTCACTATACCAGCGGTCCATTGCTCGTGAGCACCTCACTCTATTTGTGAATGGCATACCTAACTCATCATGAAGGGCTGGTTACGTTTAGATCATTTTATCCTAAAATATCCTTGAGACAGCAGACTGCTGAGCCAGTCGGTCGAGCGTTGGTAGCTGCGACCTCCTATTCAAGGAAAATCAGCGAACTCGTGACGTTAAGTTACACGCCAGCACTACCTGCGCCGGGCTATTGAAGCTTGATTGTTCAGCCCATACAGACCAGTATGGTATCGCTACTCCAGTAATACGACGCCTTGAGGCTGCCTTTTTTACTAGTATGTCGCTCGCTATCTACGTGCAGTCGGAACAAAACCCTTTTTGACTGCCTTAGATTCAGTTCACGGTAGCGGCTGGTTCGATACTTCTGCCTATCTCGACGCGATGAACTTACGTCCGCTTTTAGTTGATTGCCAGCATGTTGTCTCGTCTCCCCGGATGGACCTCGGGGTGCGGTTTTCTGGAAGTCTGGACATGTTGTAATTACAACTAGTCATCCCATCTGCCGCTTGGAGTGCCTCGTGAGGACAAAGTTCAAATCTGCAGGTGTGCTTCTCCCAGTTCACACACATATAAGACTCACTCTCTCAACATCCGCTATAGAAGTCGAACCCTCTGCACTACTCTCAGCTCTCTATCCTACGCCCGCATTTTCCAATGCTGCCTCTGCTCGGCCTCTGCGCGCTGGTTCTCTGGGCTGCTTGGAAGCTCTTCAAGAACTACCTCGTCCATTCATTCCTCGACAACATTCCCGGGCCTGAGTCGTCGTCGTTTGTGAAAGGTTAATCATCCCCATTCAATGTTAGCCAGAATTTTGGCCTCACTCCCCCGGCAGGCAATCTTCCGGACCTTTTCGATCGCCACAGCTGGGACTATCACGATCGTATTAGCCACCAATATGGATCTGTTGCAAAATTTCATAGCATTCTTGGCGTGAGTTTGATCCGTCGCCTAATGAAACATCGCTCTTTGTGTTGATTCGTGCATGTCAGTCCCGGGGTCTCTACGTCTCAGACCCGAAAGCCATGCACAGCATACTGGTCAAAGACAACGAGACTGGCTATGAGCAGGCGCGCTGGCATTACATGTGCGTTTCTCCTATATCAGGTCCACGAGCTGTAGCGCTCAATGCCCAGCTGTTTTCAGGTGGAACATGGAAGCTTTTGGCCCAGGACTGGTTGCTATCACTGGTAAGCATGTATGAGCTCGCAGCCAAGAACTGTCTTAATACCGAACAAAGGCGAACAGCACCGCCAGCAACGCAAGCTTTTGAATCCCGTCTTTTCTATTAACCATATGAGACACATGGCTCCCCTTTTCTACGAGACGATGCACCGGGTATGCTATGATTCACCCAGGAACACGTCCCTGTCGCTCACTTACTTTTCGCAGCTGCGCAATGCTATTACCGCACAAATCGGTGTCTCTGTTGCTGAAGTTGACCTGCACGGATGGATGGGCCGGACTGCACTCGAGTTAATTGGCCAAGGCGGTTTGGGCTACTCATTCGACACACTCATATCTGATACACCCAACGCATACCGAGATGCGCTAAGAGACTGGTTGTGAGTCTTTATAGTCTAGCCGGATCAGATTCACTAGCATACTTATGGCGATTGATGTAGCCCCGCAACGCTTGCACTGCAGTTCTGGCGGTTGCTGGCGGCGCCGTTCATCATCGACCACGTCCCTTTACAGATCCGCAGACAGGTCGCTCGCATAATTCCATCCAAGCACGTGAAGAGGGTACGCCAAATAATCCAGGCAATGGACTCGCATTCAAGGCACATCTTCGAGAGCAAGAAGGCCGCGCTTGAGAAGGGTGACGAAGCGGTTACGCACCAAATTGGCGAAGGCAAAGACATCCTGAGCATATTGAGTAATACATATCATGATCCTATCTGATTGATTACATGTTAACTTGAAGCTCGCCCGCGCAACAGTGCAAGCAAACATGGCCGCTGAGGAGGGGGACAGACTGTCTGAAGCCGCTCTACTCGGTCAAATGTCGTCAGTATCACCTTGTTCATTATTTGATCTGACGGCAACTGAGACGGTTGCAGAACACTAGTCTTCGCCGCCACCGATACCACATCGAACTCGCTTTCTCGCATTTTCCAGCTGCTGGCCAAGCACCAAGATGTCCAAGAGAAGTTGCGTACAGAGCTGGCGGAGGCGAGCCACGATGGTGGAGATATTCCGTATGACCATCTCGTCGATCTACCCTATCTGGATGCAATATGTCGTGAAACCTTGCGTCTGTGAGCAATGCCCGCCCATAGTCTGCTACCTGGCGCACTAACGTTGAAAATCTAGGCATTCTCCCGTAACTTTCATCACTCGCGAGTCAGTCGCTTATGTAGTTTTCTGTTACCCAAGTTGAAGCTTTACGCATTACAGGGCGCAGCGAGATATAGTGATGCCACTCTCTGAGCCGATACACGGCCGGGACGGTACACTGCTCAGAGAGATTCTTGTCCCCAAGGCACGCCTGTGATGATCGGCATCCGCGCCTGCAACAGGAGCAAGGCGCTCTGGGGCGAAGACGTTCTTGATTGGAAGCCGGAGCGTTGGCTCTCTCCGCTACCCGACACTGTTGGCAACGCGCGTATACCTGGTGTTTATTCGAACGTGTCAGTGTATTGTCCATGCAGTGTCGTAGTACGAGTCACTGATCTGTACATGACAGGATGACGTTCAGTGGAGGGGGAAGGTCTTGCATGTATGTTGTCTTCCATCACTTTTGTCATACGGTAAATCTAAAGTTGTTTGCCAGTGGCTTTAAGTTCTCCCAAATTGGAGATGAGTATGTGGTCAATCAATTCGCGTGAAATGACGCTCATCTATTCACAGAAGTTGCGCTCGCCGTCATGGTGCGGTCCTTCCGTTTCAAACCTAGCGACAAAGCCATCTACTGGAACTTTGCAACTGTCAACTATCCCACCGTTGGGAGGACCAGTACAAAGCCAGCCCTGCCACTGGAGTTGGAAGTCATTAGAGCGTAATCTTCCTTCCATCAGAATATTTTTCGGGAAAATACTACGAACGTGTACCATGTGTCATAAAGCGACCCCATGTGGTATAAGTCGAGCGGGACATAGGTTCTGGAATGGTGAAACCACAACTGTGATTCCGAGTCCGTGGCGTAGTGGATGTAGTAAACTTTGTGGCGTCCACGTGGATACGCATCACTTTGACCCGCTCCCTTGCCGCCGTTACCCGAGCCATCCTCTCACCAACTCACCATCCTCAACCATCTTTATACGTGTCCGTCGCTCTTACACATAACGCTTTTTGCGGATGAAACCGTCTTCCACCGACAAATGAAGTCTCGAATCCAAGTGCCAGGCGCAGCGATAGCATACACTGTCATCCCAGATGCTTGGGTATTACATGGTCAGCATAACGCATTTTGCACTGTAAGCCGGTGCGTCACTTGGTGCATGCCGTCGCCCCTTTTTCAGCTGACTGTCATGTATTGCTTGCTCTAAATGCGTCTGCTCCGCTAATCTACCTTCGCTGACTTTATTGGTTTACAATGCACAGGTAACCCTGAGCCCGAATACCCGGACGAAGAATTATCGTGGCCGAAGGTCACACGGGCCTCAGTGCCAACATTGCAGAAGAGTCGAGCGGTTTGAAAGAACGTGCTAAGTACGTTTTGCGATTTCTGACACCGCTCAAAAGTCTGTGGCTAGTGGTGTCAACGCTCAATCACTAGCTGCTGCCAGACTCCCTTGAGGCGTCGATATGTACTCGCTGAGTGCGGGAGCTGAGTCACATCATGCGGAACGACGAAAGCTCTATTTAGAAGCTGCACACTGCACGCGCTCGAAGCTTCAAGACAGAAGACTTCTTCAGCTTCCTATGATACGCGTACAACGAGCCCTATCTGACTAAGAAAGTACCCGTTCCTACCGGCCAGCACTCGCAGTGGGCAGTGTACTATGGATTGCATTGGAATCTCCCTCCCGCGCATCAGATGGGGCGTCGTTGCGAGCTATTCGCGGCGGGGGAATCGTCCGTGGTCTATGCCGCCAATACGTGCCGTCGGAATCACCTACCGTCGGCAAGCACACCGGGTAAACGGTGCAGGTCATCAGAGCTGCGTATTCACTAAACGTCTGTAGCCACATACAGCGATGGCCCACCGTGAGGCTCTCATGTTACGTTCCTACTTTGACTCCCACCCAGTATAAAGTGGGTGAGTATATCTTATCACCGTGTGAGCACCCCACCCACTGATATTTCGCTAGCCACCACTGTCTGAGCACTGCATTCGAGCTTCTACCGTCGCAACATGACTTCCATTGTCCTACTCCGCCGCTCTTGGTGGTGCGGTATGGTCACTGTGGAAGATATTCAAAGGTTACATTGTCAAATCACCTTTTGACAACATCCCTGGACCTTCTCGGACCTCGTTCTGGAGTGGTGTGTACCGTGCACAAAATCTCGGGACTTCAACGGTTGTCTGACACCCTTCAGGGAACTTTGTGGATTTGTTCACCCGTCATTCTTGGGACTTCCACGACCGACTTTCTCAACAGTACGGCGCTGTTGTGAAGCTTCATGGGTCACTGGGAGTGCGTGTGCTCATTCTATTGTAACATCTGGATTACGCTAATGATTGCTCTATCCAGTCCACTGGTCTTTATGTACTCGACCCGAAGGCACTGCACAGTATCATTGTCAAGGATCAGATGATTTACGAGGAGTCTAGTTGGTTCATAAGGTACGCCTTCTGCAGAATTTGCGGTTGCAAAGATTGAATGTTGGTTGTGTATCAGGACAAATCTGCTGTCCTTTCGGACCAGGACTCCTCTCTACTCTCGGTTGGGACACATGTTCGGTAGCTGCTTTGCTTATCGCTAATGTTTGCACTTAGGCGACCATCATCGCAAGCAGCGCAAGCTGCTCAATCCCGTGTTCTCGATCAACCATATGAGACACATGACCCCGATATTTTATGAAACAATTCACCGCGTATGTCCCTGCAGTCTTCTCAAAATACTGGCTTGACAGACGAGGAATGCGTAGCTCGAGGACGCCGTGTTCAAGCAGGTTGGTCCCTCTGCTACGGAAGTGAACATCTTGGATTGGATGGCCCGCACAGCTCTTGGAGTTGGTTGGACAAGGTGGTTTGGGATACTCCTTTGATCCCCTCGTGACGAACTACAAGAACGCTTACGGCGAAGCGTTAAAGGACTTCCTGTGGGTCCCAGATTTTACGACTTGTCATAATGGTGGCTAATCGGTCGGCCATCTCAGCCCAACCCTCTTCTCCCTTCATTACTGGAGGACGATGTTACCGTATGTTGCGCCATACGCTGAACTACTTCCCGTAGGCATCCGCCGCACCCTCGTCAGGATGATACCGAACGCGAGGGTGCAAAAGTGTCGCGAGATCGTTGATACGATGGATGAGCAGTCCAGGAACATCTTCCGCATGAAGAAGGCCGCCTTAGAGAAGGGCGACGAGGCTGTCGTGCATCAAGTCGGCGAAGGCAAGGACATCCTCAGTATTCTCAGTACGCCAAAACGGTTTCCCGTTTATCCTGTGTTTTGATGCTTCGTGAATTAGTGAAAGCCAACATGGAGGCTGCGTCAGAGGACAAACTCCCAGAGGATGAACTAATTGCTCAGATGACGTACGTATCCCGTGCTGATGTAGAGATATCTCGTAGCTGACTCGCCTCGAGTACGTTGGTCTTCGCTGCTACGGACACTACCTCGAACGCCCTCGCTCGCATCTTCCAGCTACTCGCCGACCACCAGGACGTCCAGGACAAGATCCGGGCTGAGCTCAAGGAGGCGAGCAACGGCGGTGAAGATATCCCCTATGATCAACTTGTCGAGCTGCCCTACATGGATGCGGTGTGTCGGGAAACCATGCGTCTGTAAGTAGCTTCCTTGCAGAACCCAGGGTTCATCGGCTAACTCCGGTCTTCTAGACACCCTCCTATAACTTTCTTAAGTCGAGAGTACGTATTTGCCTACATCGCCAAGCCGGTGCTTCTGACCGCTCTAAACACTACAGGACTCGGGAGGACGTCGTCATGCCATTGTCTGAGCCGATTCAAGGAGTGGACGGTACCAGGATCTCCGAAATCCCAGTACCGAAGGACAGCAACATCTTCATCAGCCTGCGCGGCTGCAACCGCAACAAGGCTATCTGGGGAGACGACGCTCTGGAATGGAAGCCCGAGCGCTGGCTGTCCTCACTCCCGGAAACCGTCAGCAGCGCACGCGTGCCCGGTGTATACGCCAATTTGTGAGTCTCTTGTGAAACTCGTGTGTACAGAACTTGAACGAGCTGTCCTGGACGCAGGATGACGTTCCTCGGTGGAGGCAGATCATGCATGTAAGTTTCAACCGTCTAGTGTGGGGAGCGGAAACCGTACTGACGCGAGGGATACTTTCTAGCGGGTTCAAGTTCTCTCAGCTGGAAATGAGTACGTCCCACTGTCTCGATGGAGCGTCACCCCACTGACACCACTTCACAGAGGTTGTCCTGTCCGTTATGTTGCGCTCGTTCCGGTTCCTGCCCAGTGACAAGGAGATCTACTGGAACCTGGCAGGAGTGAACTACCCCACCATGGGTAAGACGAGCAACAAGCCTGCAATGCTGCTTCGTCTCGAGGCTATCAAGGCTTAAGACATTCGCTTTGCGGCGGCCGCTCTGAGCACTCACCTCTCAATTCTGTTCCGTTGTTTAAATTGCATATGAATGAAATTCAATATAATCGTTCGTCGCATCATATGGATGTCAGTGTACTTAGTGAAACCACAACTGCGATTCCGAGTCTGTGGCGTAGTGAATATAGTGAACTTTGTGGCGTCCACGTGGATACGCATCACTTTGACCCGCTCAGCTCGCTTGCCGCCCGAGCCATCCTCTCACCAACTCACCATCCTCGACCACCCTTTTGCACGTGTCCGTCACTCTTATACATAAGATTTTATTGCGGATGAAACCGTAGACTATCGACAAGCGAGGTCTCGAACCCAAATGCAAGTCGCAGCGATAACAAACAGTGCTGTCATTGTAGGTGCTTGGGTGTTAAATGGTCAGCATAGCGCATTTCTTACTGTAAGCCGGTGCGTCAATTGATACATGCCGCCGCACCCTTCGCACCTGACTGCCATGTATTGCTTGCTCTAAAAGCGTCTGCCCGCCAATCTACCTTCGCTGACTTTATTGGTTTACAATACACAGGCAACCCTGAGCCCGAATACCCGGGCGAGGAATTACCGTGGCCGAAGGTCACACGGACCTCAGTGCGAACATTACGGAGGATTCAAACGGGTTGAAAGTACGTGATGAGTACATTTTGCGATTTCTGACACCGTTCAAAAGTCTGTAGCCGGTGTCGTCAATGCTCAATCAGTATACGTAGCTGCTGCCAGACAGGCTCCCTTGAGCCGTCGGTATGTACTATGCACTCGCTAGGTGCGGCAGCTGATTCACATCATGGTGATCGACGGAACCTCTATTTGGAATCTGCACGGCACGCGAACGAAGCTTCAAGGCAGAAGACTTCTCCAGCTTCCTGTGATACGCGTACAACGAGCCCTATCTGACTAAGAAAGTATCCGTTCCTACCGGCCAACACTCGCAGCAGGCAGCGTACTATGGCTTGCATTGGATTCTCCCTCCCGCGAATCTGATGGGACATCGTTGCGAGCTATTCGCAGCGGGGGGGATCGTCCATGGTCTGCGCGAAGTCTGGGCCGCCACTGATACGTGCCGTCGGAATCACCCACCGTCGGCAAGCACACCGGGTAAACGGTGCGGGTCATCAGAGCTGCGTATTCACTAAAACGTCTGTAGCCACATACAGCGATGACCCACCGTGAGGCTCTCATGTTACGTTCCTGCTTTGACTCCCACCCAGTATAAAGTGGGTGAGTATATCTTATCACCGTGTGAGCACCCCACCCACTGATATTTCGCTAGCCACCACTGTCTGAGCACTGCATTCGAGCTTCTACCGTCGCAACATGACTTCTATTGTCCTACTCCGCCGCTCTTGCTGGTGCGGTATGGCTTCTGTGGAAGATATTCAAAGGTTACATTGTCAAATCACCTTTTGACAACATCCCTGGACCTTCTCGGACCTCGTTCTGGAGTGGTGTGTACTGTGCACAAAATCTCGGGACTTCAACGGTTGTCTGACACCCTTCAGGGAACTTTGTGGATTTGTTCACTCCGTCATTCTTGGGACTTCCACGACCGACTTTCTCAACAGTACGGCGCTGTTGTGAAGCTTCACGGGTCACTGGGAGTGCGTCTCTTCTTTCTATGGTAACAACTGGATTGATCTGATGCTTGCTCTTTCCAGTCCACTAGTCTTTATGTACTTGACCCGAAGGCACTGAACAGTATCATTGTCAAGGATCAGATGATTTACGAGGAGTCTAATTGGTTCATAAGGTACACCTTCTGCAGAATTTTGCGGTTGCAAGATTGAATGTTGGTTGCGTCTTAGGTCAAATCTGCTGTCTTTCGGACCAGGGCTACTCTCTACTCTCGGTTAGGACACATGTTCCGGTAGCTGCTTTGCTTATCGCTGATGTTTGCACTTAGGCGACCATCATCGCAAGCAGCGCAAGTTGCTCAATCCCGTGTTCTCGATCAACCATATGAGACACATGACCCCGATCTTTTACGAAACAATTCACCGCGTATGTCCCTGCAGCCTTCTCAAAATACTGGCTTGACAGATGAGGAATGCGTAGCTCGAGGACGCCGTGTTCAAGCAGGTTGGTTCCTCTGCTACAGAAGTGAACGTCTTGGATTGGATGGCCCGCACAGCTCTTGGAGTTGGTTGGACAAGGTGGTTTGGGATACTCCTTTGATCCCCTCGTGACGAACTACAAGAATGCTTACGGCGAAGCGTTAAAGGACTTCCTGTGGGTCTCAAATTTCACGATTTGTCGTAATGGTGGCTAATCGGTCGGCCATCTCAGTCCAACCCTCTTCTCCCTTCATTACTGGAGGACGATGCTACCGTACGTTGCGCCGTACACTGAACTACTTCCCGCGGGCGTCCGCCGCACCCTCGCCAAGATGATACCGAACGCGAGGGGGTGCAAAGGTATCGCGAGATCGTCGATACGATGGATGAGCAGTCCAGGAACATCTTCCGCATGAAGAAGGCCGCTTTAGAGAAGGGCGACGAGGCTGTCGTGCATCAAGTCGGCGAAGGCAAGGACATCCTCAGTATTCTCAGTACGTCAAACGTTTTCCTCTCTGACTGGTGTTCTGATGCTTCGTGCATCAGTGAAAGCCAACATGGAGGCCGCGGCAGAGGACAAACTAGCAGAGGATGAACTAATTGCTCAGATGTCGTACGTAACCTGCGCTGACTTATAAACATCTCGGAGCTGACACGCCTCTAGCACGTTGGTCTTCGCTGCTACGGACACTACCTCGAACGCCCTCGCTCGCATCTTCCACTTGCTCGCCGACCACCAGGACGTCCAGGACAAGATCCGGGCTGAGCTCAAGGAGGCGAGCAACGGCGGTGAAGATATCCCCTATGATCAACTTGTCGAGCTGCCCTACATGGATGCGGTGTGTCGGGAAACCATGCGTCTGTTAGCAGCTTTCTTGCAGGATCCAGGGTTCAACAGCTAACTCCGACCCTCTAGACACCCTCCTGTGACTTTCTTGAGTCGAGAGTACGTATTCGCGTGCATCGCCAAGTCAGTGCCTCTGACCGCTCTCAACATTGCAGGACTCGAGAGGACGTCGTCATGCCGCTGTCTGAACCTATTCAAGGCGTAGACGGCACCATGATCTCCGAGATCCCAGTACCGAAGGACAGCAACATCTTCATCAGCCTGCGCGGCTGCAACCGCAACAAGGCTATCTGGGGAGACGACGCTCTGGAATGGAAGCCCGAGCGCTGGCTGTCCTCACTCCCGGAAACCGTCAGCAACGCACGCGTGCCTGGTGTATACGCCAATTTGTGAGTCTCTTATGAAACTCGTGTGTACAGGAGTTGAACGAGCTGTCTGGACGCAGGATGACGTTCCTCGGTGGAGGCAGATCATGCATGTAAGCTTCAAACGCCCAGTGTAGGGAGCGGAAACCGTACTGACGCGAGGGATACTTTTAGCGGGTTCAAGTTCTCTCAGCTGAAATGAGTACGTCCCGCTGTCTCGAAGGAACGTCGCCCCGCTGACACCACTTCACAGAGGTTGTCCTGTCCGTTATGTTGCGCTCGTTCCGGTTCCTGCCCAGTGACAAGGAGATCTACTGGAACCTGGCAGGAGTGAACTACCCCACCGTGGGCAAAGACGAGCAACAAGCCTGCCATGCTGCTTCGTCTCGAGGCTATCAAGGCTTAAGACATTCGCATTGCGGCGGCTTTGAGCACTCACGTCTCAACTGTGTTTCCTTGTGGCGTATGGATGGAATTCAATATAATTGTTCGTCGCATGAAATGAATGCCTTGGGCGTGATTAAGGGCTACGATGATACCCGTTCAACGGCGTCGCCGGAGATATTGAAATGCTCATATTGAGCGCCGCTCCTCACCCATCCAGCGAACGGTCCTTTGGCTCCACATAGCACATTTTTGGCAGACTGATAATCAGCCACGCTATCCTTGTATTGACGGTAGGTAACGTCCCTAAAGGAGAGTAAGGTTAGTGCACCGACTAATTGTCACGCATACAAGTTACTTACGGCTCAGTAGGTAGCCTTGACTTGATATCAAGCAGTCGGCAGAGACTGAATAACGCGATTTTGGAAAGGACGGGCCAGAACTTGGGGTTTCGACGGTTCTTGGGTGAGATGCCGCGCCTCAGACCGTTGATCACGACTTCAAAGTTAGGGCTGTCTGCTATCCAGCAAAGAGCTGGAGTGCCACATTTAGCACTAGAGAAAGAGAATAACATATGGCGTGCGTACAGTCATTACAAGAGCCAGTTGCCTCCGGCAGGGCTGGCTTGGAATGAATGAACCGGGCATCCGTAAAGTGCACAGTTAGTCGACGCAATGTGAACCCAGCAGGGAGTTTATCATCTGTATACATCGATGAGGTGCCACTCTTGTACGGAGCATTGCGACGATACACACCGTCCAAGGGCCCCAACCTGCCCCAGAAAGCTCGATTGCAATCCCGGAGCACATCATCCTGCATACAAGAATCGACTTCACCGACAATGATATCGTCGATGTATATCGGGCGCAAGTGGCGGCTTCCGAGAGCTCCCTGCACGCCGAGCACGTTCCAGCGAGCGATCTTGTCGCTGCAGGACATGCAGAGCGTAGGCGGCGCGTCCGCGCGTCCCGGCTTTGTTCGGAGCACACTATATAAGGAGTAGTTGTCTCTTCCTCTTGCGGCTGCGCCGGGTGCGAGGTCGGGAAAGACACTAGAGTTCTTCAAGCTGGCCATGTCTTCGTCCTGCAGAGCTGCTAGATGTCGCGTCGACGCGTCGCCGCCTGCACTTCACACGTTCAGCCTACAACTCGCAGCGATCCTAAGCACAAGCACGGCTCACAGGGAAGGGTAGACACGTAGAGGTGCAGCCTCACCCCGGCTCTCAGCGCAAACCGCCCGTCAGGCTGTCCGCAAATCCACGGAGACTCGTGCGACGCGCCATCCACCACGCGTCCGACCTCTTCCAACAGCCAGCGGACCGCGCCCCGCGCCTTGCCAGGACCTCAGCATGGCTGTCGTGCAGCGCGTTGCCGCCGTTCTGCAGCCGCACGGCAGGGAGGCACTTCGACCCCGTCCCAATGGATACGGGTTTGAGCTTGCCGGCCTCGTTCGAGAGGACGAACGCGGCGAGAATCGTGAACTGTCGAGCAGGCGGCTTGAATCCGAGAGATGCATATTGCTGGAGAGCTACGGCGACGATGTCATTGGGAGAGGGATGAACCATGCGACACGGTAAACACGTCGTGGTGGTGGATCGAAGCCAAGCGCGAGACACTCTGAGCGCTCGCCGAGTAAGCACATTCGCGATGTTTACTGTAAGTGCTGTATTTCACTCTAAGGAACGAAAAGGACGTGAGACGAAAAAATGGAAAGGATGCTATCTATGAAGTTGAGGGTAGTATATGCAGCAGGCAATGGTAGATTTGTTGGTACAATGTATAAGTATGTCCTTTGAGGCATGTTTGACGACCTCAGTGCTATATGCAAGGTGATGTGTAAGAGAAAGAGAAAGCGGAGGGATTAGCTGTTCCTCCTGGGATGTTGACAGTCCTCAAGAGGCACAGACTCTCCAGGATACTGTCCGTGCAAGCCGCAGCGACGCGCTCAGCCATCCGCGCCAATTGCACGCATGCCAGCCTTCTTGCCCCCCTTCGACTTGCGGGCACGGACGCCGGGCACATGGCCGTCCGGCGGGGCCTCGAAGCCCAGAGAGGGGCCCGTCGGCGCTGTAGCAGCGGCAGGAGGCAGGTTGGAGGCCTGCGAGCGTGCCTCCTGATCGACTCCCACGTCCATGAACTCCTCTTCGCCGGGATAAGGACGAGAGCTCGAGTGTCTCTGGGTCGGCGTAGGTGATCGGCATGGGGGACTCGTACGCCACGATCCCAAGCTGACGGCAGTAGTAAGCGGCTGCTGCGTGGAATGCAGTCTTTCGTGCGAGTCGAAGGCCCCAGTCCTGCCAGTTTCTGAAACATCGAGGTGGTGTGAGCCAGGGTCAATATAGGGGAGCTCGAGCACGTACGTGTTGTGGCTGATACCGAGGGTAATCTCCAGATGCCGCATATACCTGATGTGTTGAAGTGTCACGCCTGTACTCGGCTCGAACCACCGATTCTTCTCAGTCGACAGCCAGTGGTTCATGCACTTCTCCAGCTCGTCCAATTTTTCGAGTGGTGTCTTCCAGTGCACAAGCAGAGTGCATCCTTCGGCGGTTTTGCCGCTACGTCGAGCATTTGTTCTACAAATACACAAGTTAGTCGCTTCCAAGACTCAGAGTCAAGACATGTAACGATGACGTACATGAACTTGCTGAAAAGCTGGCTGTTGAAGTAATACGACTCCGTTCCGTCAGACCTTGTGAACACCGTCTATGAAACAAGGATACATTAGATGAAAAACGCCCCTGTGCGCAAGAAGACACCCACAGCGAAGAGACCCATCTTCTTGACAACGAGGTTCTCGTCTGGTGATGTTACGTTGAGCTCACACGATCAACTGCGCTCACGCTCAAACTCACCGTCAATAAAGCAGCGATCCCCTGTGTCAAAAGGACTGTCCCGACGTCAGGTGCTGAAGGGGACAAGCGATGACGGAAGACATACTGCGTGACAAACAAGAACATGATCGCGTCGAACGCGTTGCTGCACGCGTTCTTGAAGATGAAGCTCAGCCCGATGCCCAGCGAGTACAGACTCGTCAGGGAGTTGCCCACGCTGACGCCAAACACGCTGAGCGAGATGAAGAACAGGATCACGAGCGCGAAAAACAGCAGGATGTGGTCCAGGGTCTCGAGCGCGACGCCGACGTCCCGCATGCTGCGGCTGAGCGATCGGCGCTCGCTGTAGACCTTCAGCAGCGTGTGCTTGATCTCCGGCCGCGAGATGTCGCCGTTGTTGTCCCTGTCGAACACGCGGAACGCCTGCTCGGCCTCTTCGTGGGTGGGGAACGCCGGGTGGAAGTCCGAGGGGATGAGGTACGTGCGGGTAGGGCTTCGGAAGGCGTTGTAGATCCCCTTCGCCAGCCGTCTCGCCTCGTACGGGGACGACACGTCCCACACCAGGCCTCCGAGGTCCGTGTCGATCCGGCCCTCGACGTTGCGTGCGTCGTGCAACACAGCGGTCTTGACCGTCTTGGCAACCGTCTTCGCCGTCTGCTTCACGTTGACGTTCAAAATGTCGTCGTCGTCACTGTCGTGGTTCTTGCTCTTCGGAGGGTACGAATGCGAGTCTGAGGGGTCAGAGCCGGTGCGTCGCTGTGGTGTAATGGGTTCGGAGTCGGCGCGGTCGGGCGAACGACTGAAGAAGCCGCTCTTCATCTTGCCCTTGCCCTTGTTGCCCTTGCTTGAGACCAAGCGTCGCGTCTGGGTCCTCGTTGTCCGCCGGCGATCTAAGGTTTAGCTCGTGCTCCAGCGGAGATGGTGAAACTGCAGGGGTGCCGACGAAGGAATGAACTCGGGAATGTGTCGGTGTACCGGGTCGTGAATGGGCAGAGAGGAGGTTTAGCGCGTTGAGCGACCGGCTGCCGAATCCTTGCGACGCGGACTTGATGTGAGAACGTTTGGGACGATAGGCACGGAGCTTCTCGATGACCTTCAGAGAGTCCTGGATGCTTTCGAGACGCTCCCGGTATGCAGTGCGGTGGAAGGCGAAGGCTAAGACTTCGTCAGACTTGGGCTCTGACAACACAGAGCTTACGACTTGCCTACAGAGTGTGAAAGCATTTTCTGTGCGCATACAAGCAGGGTTACGAAAAACAGGAACTCGACAACATCGTATATCTGATGTTTGGCTCGTCAGTCGGAGACGACATGTGCGTGCAAATTAGTGTACTCACCCGTTCTGTGTAAAGCGCGCGACTCTGACTGCTATCATCCATGTTATACAGGTCATATATACCCGCGAAGAGGATCACCCAGCTGGCCCACGCGCTGGCGGCGTAGAACACTGGCTTGAATGTGTTCTTCACACTGTTGTATAGTTCGGTCTTCGACTTCACGGCTTCACTGACATGTCCCCAGACGAGAGAGATAGCGTAGTTGATGACAATTGGTACAATGTCGATGATAAGAGCAAGGTACCAGGAGATCGTCAGGTTCGCAGCTGCCCAGAATAACCAGGCCTCGATGTTGTCCTTTACGTATTTTCTGTGCTCGTTCGGATGCGGCTTGTACCAGTAGAAGTGAACGATCAAGGCAGGAGTGACTATAAGGCCAGATAAGATGGTCGAGCCGACCAACGAGCCAAACACGAGTGTGAGGAACCTGCAGAAGGGGTGTAAGCATGCCGAAGCCGAGTACGCGACGAGACGGCAGGGGTTCTAGACGGGCAAAGTATAGCATATACTCGGTCATACGCGCACTGCTGTGCACATCAACCTCCCCACACTGCGGAGATGCGGAACTGAACATGACCACTCACTTTCTAAAGCCCCAGCGTTCCTTCTGCCTTGCACCCATACTCTGCTCAAACTTGGCTTCCTGGTTTTGCAGGTCCTCGTCTGCGTCCCAGTCATAGTCGTCGTCCCGCTCTCCGTCGTCCGTGTCGGCTATCGACGGAGAGCGCGACCTCTGGCTAAACTCAGACTCCGTACGCGCGAAGGGCGGTATCGTGGACGCATGAGGGCTTGGCACGTCATCCATAAAGCGGGCCGTCTTCGCGCTAGCCTTGGGGTGGTCCTCGCCATCAGAATCACGTTCGCGGCCGCGGCGGTCGCCACGTTTCTGGTCGACCATAGCAGAAGACTCGCTGTAGAGGTCAATGTCCGACCGCGAGCGATATGCCGGTGATTCGTCCGGGTACGGCGTGAGGTAAAGATGGTTCGAAGACGGCTCGCGTCGGTAAGGTGGAGAGGGCAGTGGGTTGTCGACCTCTTCAGAAGATGTCGCAAAGAGATCAAGGTGTGGAGGTCGTCGTTGGGAGGAAGGATCAAGGGGGCTTCGGCCGCGTGCTGGGCCCGGATCCGTGCTGGGCATCGTGTCTTAGCAGCGCGGAGTGTTGGGAGCTATTGACCCGCGAAGTATCGCCTAAATGAAAGGCGGGCTTGGTCGACTGCGCTTTCGCGGCGTGCAGAGGTGGACGTCCAAAGCAAGGTGCGTAGAGGACGAGGGACGACCGACGGCAGTCCAACGGCCGCGGCCGCGGCCGATTTTGTGAGAAAAAAAATATGTAAACCAACATTCTCGCGACGGCGTACGACAGCCACTCCACCTCGCTATACACGTCCTGACAGCGCCTAGCGTCCGGGGGTCCTTACATAATATGGCGTTTCAAAGGATCTGCAATTCAGGGTTCACGACACGACAGCGGCTGGCCGGCCATGGCAACAGCACAGGTGTGCGCTCTCCAGAATTGGCCTCCCAATAAAATTGATATATTGATATCTGCCACTGGCCAAGTGTGCTCGCAGCGTACTCTCTCAGCAGAGCCCGCAGAAAATGGCAAAAATGAACGGTCCGGGTGAACCAGCCGGAACCGACCGTCGCAACGAGTTTGTGGCGCCGCAGAGCTTAATTGAAAGGTGACGTCACGGTCAAGCTGCGCGCTTGCCCGCCCTGGCGCGATCTCTTTCTCCTAGTCGGGACTTGCAAGCCACTTGGGCAGCCACTGCAGCCACCCAACAAGTTCCGTGCTCCAATGACGCCAAACTCAGTCCCTGACGCTGCTCAGCTACATAAATTCGACTCGGCACCCCATATCTGCGATCAACACCACTCAGACCACCTTAGCCTGCAATGCCCCTTTGTTTCCCATCTCACAACGACACCATGTCCGCCGACCCCCAGATCCGCGACTTTGAGAAGAGGATCGCTGCCGAAGAGCGCACCGATCAGCGCAATCTCGACCACACCCTCTCCGACTTGAAGAAGGCGGAGAACAACCACCAGAAGGCTCTTAAGGTGCGTGAATCAAATACGATATGCTGCACATGAAGACTAATTCGTATGCTTGTCCTCAGTCTGTGGACAAGGCTCAGCATACCGTGGAAAAGGCGGTCGCCAAGGAGCACAAGATGGCCTCTGCAGTAGAGAAAGCGACCCATAACCACCAGTCGGCGGTCTCTGCCGAGCAAAGCGCAGAAAAGTCCTTGGCTGTATGTTACATCCCCCATCTCTGCGTTGGTTATGAGCTGACGTCGTTTTGTTTCAGCTGAAGCGCGACTACCAGAAGCGTCTCGACCAGGATCTGCAGCAGAAGCGTGCCACCGTCGACGAGTTCCAGCATCGCAAGGATGTCAACGACGTATGTGCTTCTTCCTCTTTGGGAGGTACTCCTTCGACTAACCCTTGTGCTAATAGGAACAACGCGAGACGAAGCTGGCTGACATCCACAACGCTGCTGCTTCTCGTGCCGGCTCGCGAGCAAACAGCATTAACCGCGGTCCGACCAACGGTGCCTTCAACCCTGGCGCTGCCGTCGGGGGCGTAGACAACGCGGAGGGCCCTGTTGCACCTCAGATCGCTGGCACTGGCGCCGCTGGGGCTCCGTCATAACGCACAAACCGATGACCTTGCACGATTTTCATGACATACATCATACCACTCTTATACCTTACACTACTTCTTTGGACGTAGTCCTTGTGCTTTCTGTCCGACATACCCTATCTCGCTTTTGCATGTAATAGTAACATGCGTATCTGTTGTACAACAAGCCACTTTGCAGTGCCTCGTACCACCACTCCGCCCACTTGAGCTGAGTACATGATGTCATGAGTACGCTTTCCTAAATGGGGCGGCAGCTTCCCGATCCCATCTCACTTCAACATTGAACCTGCCACGTTCTCCCAACATTCTCCTTCGAGTCAAGGCTACCGCTGCCTTGAGGTTTTTCGTCGACATCTCTCGACACTACGGTGAACGGGGATTGATCAACGACGCACAAGTGTTTCCATACATTAATGTGGAGACGTATACCTTCCATGCACCATTTTCTGGGCTGCACGCAGAATAGTATTTCTCAAGCCTTCCACTCAATTTACTCTCCCAGCCAAACTCCCAGCAACCTCGAACCGCATCCCGCCCTCCGCGGCTCAGCCCGCAACATATGCAAGACGATCTCCAATGCCACCATACTGGGGTCTAGATTGCAGAAACACTTGTAGCTTGGATAGGGCCATACCGCGAGTTTGTCTCTCTTACTGCCGATCCCGCTGTCACCGGTGTAGCTGAGTACCTGAAAGTAGCAGAACAGCTCTCCCACTGTGTCTCCCTCGTGTCTCTGAAACGTCAATCTCGAAACTCTTCGCGATCGTCTCACCCCTATTCACCTATTGCGACCTGCCATAACATGGGCTCGAATGATCCTCACTTCCTCATGGAACACGCAAGGTCTTCTGCAGTCCCTTTACGGGCGGGCCAATTCCGTCTCGGATTCATTTCCGGTCTTCATAGCCCCTCGGACGACTTCCCAACAAGCATCCCTCTGTCAGTGAGCCGTGTTCCTCATACTTGGCATGCCTCTGACCTCACGCAATGCATGCTAGGCCGACGACGACGCGGCCAATAGCCTGGGGCCTATAAGACGAGCTCGCTCTATTTTGCTATGAGCTGCTGCGAGTGACGTTCGCTCTGGGCAATGCGCTCATCTTCCCTGGGCCGAGGGTGGGGCCTTCTCGAGGGCCCTGTTGTGAAATCCAGAGAAAGCCTATTGCACACGCGTGATCTCGGAGAAGCACTCAGGCTGTCGCGCAGGCCAGCAAGGCGTTACCTCCTTTGAGTGCTGTGTCGGACCTCGCGCCTTCGCGGAATCGGGCGATCCTGCGACCGCACCCACACCGTGTCCCGTCTATGCGTGTTCACCATACTGGTGTTCATATAAGAAAGCCGGTTTGCAGGCCTCCGCCTCTGCCTCCCCAACCTTCCACGCCACTCACAGCTCACCCACTCCAGCGACAGCCTCAAGAGCTCTATCTTACATCGCCCCCATGGCGTACCCAGCGTACGATACTTACAACAACCAGGTTGCGTTCCCGATCTCCCGCCGCCAGTCGATGGCGTACCAGGACGGCGGGTTTGGCTACGAGCCGCCGCTGACTGCCGGTGTGTACGGCGAGGTGCGTATTCCGCCGTGACCGTTGTCCAAACAGCGCCCCTCATCGTATCTCTCCTTCACGCAGAACTATCCTCAGCCGGCATACCCCATCTATGCCCCCTCAAGACAAGTAAGCATGCACAACGGGGCTATGGGCGGCATGGGTGCGTACTTCCTTGTCACCCGCTCACCCGCCCACGCTAACTTCTCCTCCCCCTCAGCGTACGCGGACGCGTACGACGGCCGGGACGCATACTACGACGAGACAGCGGGGCACGCGACGCCGTGGACGCCCGGTCTGTCGCGGCGGCGGCGCCACTCGTCTGTCTCGCGCGGCGCACGGCCGCAGCTCGACAGCTTCCGGCGGCTGAGCAGCACGCTCGTCAAGTTCCGCCGCAAGGGCGGCTTCCGGCAGGGCATCTCGCTCGGCGAGGCGATGGCGAACGCGCGCCTGTCCGGCAACGACGCGTACACGTTCCACGACCTCAACGTCGACGGCCGCGGGCGGATCATCCTCAAGATCCGGGTGCGTGCTTTTCGCTGTGTGCTCGGCGGTGAGGTACAGGCTTGCTGACGATGAGGGTGCCCCGCTGTAGTGGTCTGGGTATACGTCGATGACTTACGAGATCCCGGTGGATGGGTATGAGGGCCGCGTGCAGCTGCAGACCCTCGCCCGCAGGATCGCGCGTGCGTGCGTGCACTTCCTCCAGGTAAGCGCATGTTTTCCGCCCCTCTCCCATCCTCACACACACATCACCCTCGAACGCATGCTAACCTAATGCTCGTCGCAGGCAAACATGATCCCCATCTCGTGGGACCGCGTCATCCTGTACCATCTTGAGGAGACGTCCGTCGGCGTGTGGCAGCCCGTCCTGTCGACTAGCTGAATCCCCGTCCCCGCGCGCACCATGAACCCCATGACTGACTCAAGCAAAATCGCGACGAGCTCAATCTCGCATTCAATGCATAGCCCACTTCTTCCGACCCTCCATTCGACATCATTGTACCATAGCAGCATCCTCATCTTCATGTTCCTCATTTGCATTATTGGTGTCGTCCTTACGGCTACGCGCCTTTGCGCTGGTCGCGAGGCCCGCCGCAAGCCCATCACTCTAGATTTTCACATATGTAATATCCTACTTATTCGCTTCACATCGTGGACGCTCCCTCCGTCTCATTGCTGATCTGTATGTACTACCAATAGCAAAATAAATTTTCCTTGTATCATGATTCCGAGACGCGGCGGTGAAGCGTGTTGGATTACAGTATGGCGTGCACTGGATACGAAGGTATTACGCGTGTGTCGTAGGGTATGTGGATATGTTGTCCAAGAAAGAGGCTAGAAATACAGTTGTAGACGACAAATCATTCGTTGGGAGTATGCGCGCAGTACGCCGCCCGCTTAGTACCGCCTCCGCACATGCGCCTCCGAGCGCCGCTCTCTGCGGGGCGTGCTGCGAATGCCCAGGGCACGCTTGATCCTCGTCCCAAGCGAGACGTGGGCCTCTCTGCCGCGGCCCTACACACCACGTTTTATCATCAGTGACATACCAAAGGGACAGGTGAAAGAGAGGCGCACCATGGCCTTGAGCTCGAGCTTCGCGCGCTCTCTGCCTTCATGGGTCGTGTTGGGGTTGGCCAGAGCGGCCTCTACGCGTCGAAACAACATCAGCCACTTGTCTATCTGCAGATGTTTTGGTGGTGAATACGCACTGTAGCCCCCAGCGACACGGTCAGGGTCTTTCCTGCCCGCACGGTGATGGTGCGTCGTCCTGGTCGACGTCGTGTGGTGACGGGTGCGTCGGCTTCCGAAGAGCGGCATATTAGATAGTCGTTAGGTTCGTGAAAGGGTTCGTGAAAAGATATGAATTTGAGGTGGGTGTGGGTGTCGAGGAGATAGATCTGTGGGCCCTCCCTTGTTCCATCGCAGCGTGATTATATACACGTTTGGTGTGCGGAGCGCGATATGAGCTCTCCACACGCGCTCCGTCGAATATGCTTTTGGGTGTGCCAAGAACAGCAGCGGCAGGCACGTCATCATTGACCGTCATGCATACTTTCTCCATGGCCAACAATGCGGTGGAGAGTGTTCCTGGCATCCCGGAATGCACTATGCACTGTGGTCAATCAGCACAGGTATTCAGAGAGGGTAGGTGGAGTACTCACTTGCATGTGGAGTAAACTAGCCTGGGCCGACCTGTTCATGTTAGCGCGCGTTGTGAACACGGGAGTGGCGAGTGAAGAAAAAGTCGAGCATCACATCCGCGCAAAGTCGTATTCATAAACAGGGCGAACGATTAGACACATAGAAATAACGTATGTTCAAGAATCACAAATCGAAAAGAAAAAAGTTAAAACTGCCCCTCCTACACACCTAGTCTTTGCATCTGCGACCAATCCATACCCATAAACTCCCGCACGGGTGACCCGAACAGATCCTGCGTCGCGATCGAGCCTGCACCTGCGTCGTACTCAAAGTCGCTCGGCACACTGAGCGGCGTACCTGTCATCATCTCCACGTCCACGTCCTCCACGTCTCCTGCGAGCTTGCTGCGCATGAAGCGGAGCTTGCGCAGCATCGCCTGCGTCGGCTGCGAGTCCTCGTGCGCATCGAGGGGCGGCTGCGACGCGCCGTCTAGCACGTGTTTGATCGACTTAGGAGAAGGGGCGGGTAGCGTGGCGGGGGTCGGGGTCGGCGACGGCGACGGCACGGGCGCGCCCTGGCTCTCGTCGTACTCCGCGACGGGCAGCGCGCTCACGAGCTGCGACTCCCGCACGGGGTCCTCGTCTGGCAATCCCGCGTCCTCGGGGTACTGCGTCGCGATGCGCCACTGCGAGGACTCGGGCTCCGTCTGCGAGCTGTCGTTCACCGTATCCTGCCCTCGGGCCGTTCCCGCCACCGGTGGGCCCATGGATGTGGGGGTTAAGAGCGGGGACCTGCCGTCGTATTGCGTCGGGATGCGCCACTGCGACGACTCGGGCTCAGTTTGCGAGCTGTCGTTCACGGTAGTCCCATCCGGCTCGTGCTGCGTCGGGATGCGCCACTGCGAGCTCTCCGGCTCCGTCTGCGAGCTATCCCACACCCCCTCGTCCTTCGCCCCCTCCCCCTTCCCTTCGCCTGACTCCTCCCTCTCGGCACATCCTCCTCGTCCCGCTGCGTCGGGATGTGCCAGCGCGGCGACTCGGGCTCCGTCTGCGAGCTCGCCTGGCTGTCCGCGCGCTGCGTCTCGATGTGCCACCGCGGGCTCTCCGGCTCCGTCTGCGAGCTGTCGGACACGCCCTTCTCGGGGGAGACCGACGTGCCGAGGCCGCTGTCCGCCGCGGGGCTCCGGCCGTAGGTGGCTGGGCTCCTGCGCCTCGTCGTAGGCGTCTTTGGCGGTGTGCCCGAGGTGGGGAACAAACTGTTCCAAGACGTCGTGGCGGCGATGTCGCGGTTGGAGGTAGTGTGACCTGCTGAGTCAGTGTGGGCCGCTTGACCGGGTAGGTCGGGAACGACGCGTTGCCGTTTGGGCGTCGACGGTGGCTCGTCGGTCGCAGCTAGCGAGGCAGGCAGGCCCCGCTTGAGCGGTAGGGCCGACGACTCTTCTTCCCGTGCCGGACTCAACAGAGCCAAGCCAGATTGCCTTCGCCTTGGAGATGGCGTCGTGCGCGAGCTGCTCGTGTATGTAAGTGACGTGGTTACATCAGAGCATAGGCAAACTATACGTACCATTTGCTGATACTGCGGGGGACTCAAAAATCGTCCCTGGAACAAAGTTTACGGAGCTGGTAGGAAGGACCAGTTCTCTCTCTCCTGGTTGAGATTCAGGCACAATCTCCTCGCTTTGCGAAGCAGAGGCTGTATGAGGACGTCAGCATTGGTGCTATCGCACAAAGACTCTCCAGGTGCGCACTGTGAGGGGTGTGAAGGGCATTGCCTGTAAAACCGACATCGGACGGCAAAACCAGCTCCTCTTCATAACACTGCGATCCCGGCACAATGGTTCCCTGACTTTCTGTCCGCGGGAATACCAGGTGAAGCGGGCACTTTGAAATCGGCTCGTGCTTTAGAAGGGGAGTCAGAGAGCATGTGTCGCCGCGAAGGACTCGAGAGTACGGGAACTTCGGGTACTTTGAACACATCATTCCCTTCATCCGCCGCTTGGGAAGGGGAGCCCTCGAGGAATGGGTTAGATACAAGGTCTTCGAGCAGCTGGGTCTGAGATGACGGGACAATCGTTCCCTGACTCTCTGTTCGCGGGAATACAGGTGAGGCAGGTACTTTGAAGTCGGCTCGTGCTTTAGCAGGGGAATTAGACAGCACGCGCGGCCGCGAAGGGCTCGAGAGGACGGGAACTTCGGGTACTTTGAGCACATTGCCCCCTTGTCCTCCCGCTTGCGCAGGGGAGTCCTCGAAGAACGGGTTGGATACAAAGTCTTCGAGGAGCTGGGTCTGCGACGATGGGACAACCTCTTGCGAGTGGCTCAAAGTGTCACCGGCGCCAAGAAGGCGGGGAGACGAGGGGGCACGGAGTGGCGAGGAGGGCGCAACTCTCGCTTTTGCCTTCGCCATGGCGAGCCGCGGCAGAGTCTGCGGTGTGGGCAGCGGCGCAGGCTGCGCGGCAGGACGCAGGGCGAGGGGTGTTGACGCAGAAGCGTGCTTGGGAAGCTTGATAGATGTGGATGGACTGAGTGGGTTGGGTCGCTGCACTGGCTTATGAGTCGGCGTAGGCGTAGGTGTGGCGTGCGCTCTTGCGCCACGTCGGGGCTTAGGCTGTGTGAGGGGAGTGTGCAAGCCGTGAGTGGGTCTGCGAGTGCGCGACGAGACAGGCGAGTCCGTCAAGTCTATGACCTCCGTGTCTTTGTTTTCGCCATTGTGCGATGAAGAGCTTTCAGCTTTGCTCGAGCTTGCTCGTGGCGTGTCTTTGTCCTGGGTGACATCGACGGTTGTGATATTCGTTTCGGAACTCAACGCTTTCAGCCCTCGCCTCCGTTTCTTCGACGGGGTGGTTGGCGGCGATTGTTCCGGGAGCTCGTTTTCCTTCGGCTTGCCCTTCCCCTTCGCCTGTTCGAAAATCAATGCGTCATCTCTCGGAGTGGCGGCCGCTGCACGTTTCTGCTTCTGCCTCTGCGACTGTCTTTGCTGCGAGCCCAGCCCACCGCCCCAGAGAGAGGTTAGCGTAGGCTGCACAAAGCACCTTTGGTTGCGCTGTCTGCTTGTCCTTACGCATCGTACGGGACGAAGAAGTGGAGAGTGAGAGAGCGATGCGAGCTAAATGAGAGTGGTGGCGCCCGCGAGACGCTGTGTGTGCGGCAGGTGACCGTGTTCGCACTCCGCCTGATGCCCGCGCGCGGAGCTGACGCGCTTTTGGCGCCCCGCATAAGTTGTCGCGACGCGTCGCGGGCCTCTGCTCTGCTCCAAGTACTCCCACTCACACCTGTCTCCGATGGCCGACCAGCACCTCAACGAGCCCGAGTCCAAGAAGCGCAAGATGACGCCGCAGCTAGACGAGGACAAGGCTGAGCTCGCCCCCGTTTCGAGCCTGCTCGTCAAGAAACACTCGGACAAGGCCACGCTACCTACCCGCGGCTCCGCGTTGGCGGCGGGGTATGACCTCTACAGGTATGTTGTACGTGTTTTTAGGAGCTTGATCTGCATCTCCAACGCGGAATACAGTGCAGAAAAGAAGACGGTACCAGCGCACGGAAAGGCCCTCATCAACACACAAATATCTATCGCAGTTCCCGCAGGGACGTATGGTCGTATTGCGCCGCGTAGTGGACTTGGTATGTTGCAAACGCTATGATAGAAGCGTATCAGCTGACACATTATTTCGTAGCCTGGAAGTTCATGATAGACACGGGCGCGGGAGTCATCGATGCAGACTACCGGGGCATCGTCAATGTTCTGCTTTACAACCTCTCAGACAAAGACTTTGAAGGTGAGTATTATCGAACACTAGCCGCAATAATATTATATCGATTTCTTTTTCCGTTCCTAGTCGAGGAGGGCGATCGCGTTGCCCAGCTCATCATCGAGCGCATTTACACCCCCGTGATTCTGGAGGTGCAGGACCTCGACGAAACCCTGCGCGGCGCTGGGGGCTTCGGGTCTACCGGAGGACACGGTGCACTATGATTCATGTGTACATCCATTGGCTATTGTCTGGTTTCTCTTGCTACGCCCTCCAGCTTTGTACTTGTTGTCGTAGATTTGCTGTCGTAACAATGTTGCCAATTTACTAGTTCCGCTAATAGTGATCTAACTAGTGCGACCATCGGTGCGCACCGTAATTGCACTCGGATGCAAACTCGGGTGAGTCGGGTGGGTTCGCGAGTGCTTGACCTGATAGACATTGAAACCTTCCGAGTCTCAGAATCTTGCTCCCAGGGCTCGGAGAACAACGGATAAGCACACCGTGGGGCCTGGGCGGCCCATTCGTGCTTTGCGAAATGTAGGACTAACGATAGGGTCCATCGAGTGGCCATTGGTTGGTATTCATTGGTTTAAGTTATGCCAAGCATCTTCCGAAACCCAATAGCTAGATGTACTAGAGTTGTCTCATTGGTGAGCTTTTCGAAGACCTGCACAGTTTGAGACGCACCATACAAACAAGAATCACAGGCTATATGTGAATGAACGGGTCTGGGAACATATGATGTAAGTCATCTGAGGGCAATACAGAGCCCGTAACAATTACACGGAATAGGCACAGCCGTGTCCATTCCACGATATCGTCAGGGTCCTGGCAAGGGAGCCCGGGGGCCGAAGGAAGTTTGGGGGCGAGCTCCTTCGCCTGCGCGGTCTGCCTGCGCATGCGATGCTCGTGCAGCCGTATGGAGAACATGTCGCGGTGCAGCGCATACCGTTCATGGGACGGCTGGGGCGTGCTATGGGGTCGAGGACGGCGCAGGCGACGGTGTCGTGGCTTTCTTCGCCGTCTTTCCCGTCTTTCCCTCCTTATCCTCCTTCGCTTTCTCATCTTTAGCCTCCTTGTCCTTCTCTTTCTCCTTCTCCTGTTCCTTTGCCTTCTCTTGCTTCCGCGCCTGGCGCTCTTCCCAGTCCGCTTTCACCTTCGCGACCTCCTCCGGGCTGAGGCCCATCTTCTTCGCGCCCTGTGCGCCGTTGTCGTCGCCGAGCTTGCTCGCGAAGCCAGGGTCGGCGAGGTGCGTGTCGCACACGTACAGGAAGTCGACCGTGTTGAGCGTCGCGAGCACGGTCACGGTGGGCTTGTGGCAGACTGAGCACGCCCGGGGCGTCCCTGCGGTCTGCGAGTGGAAAATGCGTCGGGGCGGTCAGGTGTACGGCAGCGTGTAGATACCCACCCTCTTGTAATAGAGATTCGTGAACGACATCGCCCGGGGTGTCAGCTGGCAGGGGCGTGGCACCGGGTCGCGGTGGGAGGGAGCCAAAGCGTGCGCGTCCAAATGGGGTCATCGCTCCTGGGCAGAACTGATCTCACCGATTGGTTTGCTGAGCGAGCGGAATGCGGAATCTCAAGCTTAAGAGCAGCGCAGGAGCCTCTGGCCCGTCGCCACCCTTTCTCTCCTCGCTGCTTTCGTGCGTACGCTCGCCATGTCCGACACCGCTGGAAAGCCCATCAAGTGCAAGGCCGCCGTCTGCTGGGCCGCCGGCGAACCCCTCAAGATCGAGGAAGTCGAGGTCGCGCCCCCGCGCGCGAACGAAGTCCGCATAAAGATCCTCCACACCGGTTGGTACACAGTTCCCGTTCTAAGCCCTCAGATCTGAATCTGCGCACAGGCATCTGCCACACGGACGAGTACACTCGCAGTGGCAAGGACCCAGAGGTTAGCGTCGTGCAGATCTCTCCTAATTGCGGCGGTACTCAGATCAAGCGCACATAGGGTCTCTTCCCTGTTATCCTCGGCCACGAGGGTGGAGGCGTCGTGCGTGTTCTTCTCGCGCTTCAAATGAGTCTGTGCTGACGTTGGCCAGGTCGAGTCGGTCGGCGAAGGCGTCACCAACGTCCAAGTGGTAAGCCCCTGACAGTCGTAAGCGTGCATACAAAACCCATTGCGCATTGGATCCTAGGGCGACCATGTCATTCCGCTCTACACCGCAGGTACGTCTGGAATGCCCGCTATGATAGAGGCAAGCTAACCGATTCGCGACTTAGAGTGTCGCGAGTGCAAGTTCTGCAAGAGCGGCAAGACCAACCTTTGCGGCAAGGGTAAGCCAGTCATACTAAATAAGGGGAGGTCAGAGCAGGCCACTATGGCAATATTATCGAGTCGCTCGATTATGGACTCGAGTATAGACTCGATTATTTGACGATAATCGCCTAGAAGCGGCTCCAGAGCCAGTTCTCAGTCGATTCTGTTGTCGAATATGCTCGCAGAATCGCTTCAGAATCGTTTCCTCAGGATCTGAGCAGCTTGCTGACGCAGCTATACCCGTAGTCCGTGCCACCCAGGGTAAGGGCCTCATGCCCGACAACAGCTCCCGCTTCACCGTCAACGGCCAGCCTATCCACCACTTCGTGAGTCTTCTATCGAGCTCCGGACGACGCATTTACTCACCAGGTGCATAGATGGGCACGTCGACCTTCTCGCAATACACCGTGGTTGCCGATGTCTCCGTCGTCGCGGTCAACAAGGCGGCCCCGCTCGAAAAGGTTTGCCTCCTCGGCTGCGGCATCACCACCGCGTGGGGCGCCGTCGTGAAGCAGCCCGGCGTCCGTACGTCCGCCCCGCACCCACGTCTCCCCATCCGCTCACCAGTATCGACACCACAGAGGGCTCGAGCGTCGCAGTGTTCGGCTGCGGCGCGATCGGGCTCGGCGTCGTCGCGACGGCCGCGCTCGTCAAGGCCTCGCGCATCATCGCCGTCGACACCAACCCGGACAAGGAGGCCTGGGCACGCAAGTTCGGCGCGACGGACTACGTGAACCCCGCGAAGCTGCCCGAGGGCACTCGCATCCAGGACTACCTCGTCGAACTCACCGACGGCGGGCTCGACTACACCTTTGACTGCACCGGCAATGTGAGCAGCGTCCCGTGGCCCGCGCGGCGCAGACCCGCACTGACTGACTGGCGATGGGACTAGGTGCACGTCATGCGTGCCGCGCTCGAGGCGTGCCACAAGGGCTGGGGCGTCAGCACCGTCATCGGCGTCGCCGCCGCCGGCCAGGAGATCTCCACCCGTCCGTGAGTGCACGCCGCCACGCGCGTGGCCTGCCTCCCGTTGAACCATCCTCGTAGCTTCCAGCTCGTCACCGGCCGTACATGGCGTGGCTCCGCGTTCGGCGGTGTCAAGGGACGCACTGAGATCCCCGGCCTTGTCGAAGGTGAGACGATCCACGCTCCGTTCTGTCGATGGAGTGCTCATGCGTTGCTGCGTATAGATTACCTCCAGGGTAAGGTCAAGGTCGACGAGTACGTTACTCACCACAGGAAACTGTCCGAGATTTACGAGGGCTTCCACGACATGCACGTATGTATATCTCCAATCGCTCTCGCCTCTCTCTGATTCATATGTTTCCAGTCGGGTGGCTGCATCCGTTGCGTTGTCGACATGGAGCACCTTTGAGCGCCCTAGATTTACAGTGCGAGAAGCCTCGGACACTGCTGAAGACCAAGATGTAGCAATCGGAAATCCAAATGTAGCTGTAGCACAGAAACCAATTGAATATGTTTCGAGGTTCGCATGCGCACACATCCCGCAACTGTTTTACGACATGGCATCGCATTATCTACGACGGGTAAGATAGACAAGTACACGTAGCATGTAAGCATACAATCCCACGAAGCAATGCATGTTATTTAAATCAAGCACCGACGCCACGGCTCACAAGTGCGCGGGGCACCTGCTGACCGACGATGGCCCACCACAACCTCGCCAGCGCATCCAGCACAGACTTGCGCCGGTCCCCGCTGCGCCGCCACGTCGCCCGCGCCAGCGCCAGCAGGCCGAGCAGGAACGAGATGTCGAGCACGAGCCGGCGCACGACGACCAGCGTGGGCGACCGGCTGTCGCTGTACCGCACGAACGCCGCCAGCCCGCGGACGCGCGCGAGGACGGCCTGCAGCGGGTTGAGCACGAGCGCCCACATGCCCATCTCCTCGAACGTGAACGGCGCGCGGGCGCCGCCGGCGGGCTCAGGCTCGCGCCGCGGCCCGCCCGCCAGCGTGGCGGCGAGGCGCCGCCGACGGGGCTGACGAGCGACGACGACGAGCGGAGGCGCGCGGCCTCGAGCGAGTCGAGGCGTTCGGTGAGCGCGGCGAGGTGCGTCTGCACGCCCTCGAGCGCGCGCTCCAGCGCGACGGTGCGCGACGGGAGGCTGCTCTGCAGCGCGTACGGCCGCACGGAGTGTTCGGGCTGCTGGCTCGGGCTTCGGTACGGTGGCTGCGGGAAGCGGTCGGGGGAGGGCACGACCTCGCCGCGTGAGTACTGCAAGGGGTTGCTAGGGTGCGAGAAGTTGGTCGTGGGATACGATGAAGGGTGGTCTGAGTAGGCGGATGCTGTCTCGTACCGTGGCATAGGCTGCTGTGGAGGGACGCTCATGCTCCCCGGCGGCGGCGACATGAGCACGGATGCCATAGGGGTGCGGTATCGCCGTGAAGACATCGAAGACTGGGGTCGATGGGCTTGTGCATAAGGTGATACGGGTTGTTGTACAGGCGGGGGCACTTCATCCTCCATCTCGCTTTCGTTCTCTTCTCCAGACGTCCCTTCTTCGTGTTGCGGCTGGACGCCACGACGTGAGTATTTTTGAGGTGGGTACGAAGATCCAGCCTCCAGTTGAGAATTACGGCCGTACGGGGACTCTCCAGCAACATAGTGAGATCCAGAAGGTCCGGCATGCGATGAACCAGAACTAGATGAGCTTGAGGAGCGGGATCTAGAGAATGAACCTGTAGCGCGATTATAGCAAACCGAGTACAGCGAGTTGTGAGAGTACTGACCACTCATTACTAGAGGTGCGGTTTCAGCTTCGTACGACTCAAGCTCTCGTACGTAGTCCATTGCAGCGGTTTTGTCGGAATATCTTCGCAATACCTAACAAAGTTTACAACTGGAGTTATTCAGGGTATGAACATGTCCATACCTTCAGCAACGCCTCCACATACATCCATTTGGCTTGAACCTGGTCCAAATCTTGATGTTTAGCCCAAGCATCCCTAGAACGTTGAACATGGCATTCAGCATGTGATTTCCCGTGCAATAGTGTAAACTGACCACTTCGCCCTCTGCAACATCTCCCACATCCCTGGGCGAGGCCCTTGAGCATTGCCAATAGTTGCTATATAGTTGAGAGACGAGTTCAATGGTCGGCATACGCGTCACGGGACGGCAAAGGTCACCTTGCTTGAACAAGCTGGTGTGGTGTCACAATAATGAGTGAGGCGTTGAACACGCGATGTTTAGCATGCGCACCTGTACATCGTTAGCTTATCCTCATAGCCCGTCTGTATAGGACCCGTCTTGGGCAAGTTCTGGACTATCTCCACTGCACGGTTGAACTGAGCGTCGATAGCACTGTGGGGGTCCATGATCGCTGGTTCTATGGGTGTCGCACGGCTTCAAATCCTTAGCGAAACCTTCAAAGGGTGCACGCGACCACCGCAGGGTCGTGGACGAGAAAGGTGGAGGGATTAGGGGGTCGCCTAGCTCGTGTGCGGTGATGACGGCGAGGCGGAGGTAACTGCCAATGCCGCATCCCAGACGCAATGAGCAACTTTTCTCACAAAGGCAGCTGACTCCCACGCTCATAAGTAGTATGTTCTGAAAGCACAACGAAGTTCGAGGCGAAAGCGAAAGCAAGAAAATATTACATCGAGGGAACTCGTATTTTATCAGGTGAGGAAGACGAACGATGGCAGGAGGATTGGCATGGTGAATTCCACGACCCAACATGGGCAGCACCCGAAGATCCCTTCTATTCCAGCCGACGTTCTTGCCTGACTGGAACTATCGAGCGTGAATAAGGAAAGAATATGCAAACATATTCACATTCATATTCATGATGACGATGGCATAGAGGTAGCAGACTGTGGCTTTCCTCGAGACGCGCCTATCCTCCAGGTGTACTTCAGACCCGCTGGAATTTGCTCTTCCTTGTTGGCTGACGGCGCGCCCTGCAAACAGGAAGCCATATCAGAACGCAACTTCACGAGTTTTCGAAGGGAGCATTGGATCTCGGGGTGAACACGTACCGCTCCAAACAAGCTTCCCCCAAGCCTTGCCATGCTGACCCTCCAGCTTCAGCTTCGTCCGTGTAACCTCCCAATAGCAGTTATCCAATCCCTTCATGCTCCACCTTGTCTGGTGCACGCGTTGCCCAACTCCATCCTGTGGATAACGACTAAGTACTGAGTAAAGCGTTCCGGCTTTTGAGGATAGTGAAGGCGGGAGGTCCGCTGGAAGGAGCGTCTTGAGCGCGGCAGCTACTTTTTGGGCCGCCATTACAAAGTCGCCAGCTACGCGTGTAGTTTAGCAAGGGGTGTGTGGAAGGTAAAGAGAACAGTGGTAGACCAGGCGTTGGCTATTGGCCGCTGGTTGAGATGACCGTGACGGTAGGAAGAAGGCAGTCGGCGCCTACGAACACCGCCATATTCAGTCTTCGCCGCCACTGCGGCGGTCATCATCTGCAACTCGCCTCCGTCTTTCATGTTCTCCGTCTCACGATGCTGCTCTGGACCAGGCAGAGCCCTCGCGCCCAAAATTGCTCGTGCTAGCGTACGGGCGAACTCTTCTCTATCTCCAAATAAGCTGGCGGTCGAGACCGATTCATGTGGAATTCCTCTTAAACCCACCTGGTCCGTTCATGAACTCCTTTCGTCCTACCCGAAGCCTACGATCACACCCACGACGTTGAAGAAGCTACATACCCTCTCAGCACTCATTCCACCGGAGGCGGGCAGTCCGGAGCATGCAAGGCTCACTTCTGAGATGGAGGGCCTTGTGAAGCTTGTGGAGGCGGTTAAACTGGTGGACGTCGACCAGCTAGGGAGCCCCGGGGCATGCATCCGTACCTGATGGCAGAATATGGGCGGAGGGTACTGGGATTAGTTTAGCGAAACATGGCGAGGACCTCGCAACTCCACCAAACGAGAAAGGCGGACGGGAGTTGCTCAAGCATGCGGCTCGCACACACCACGACTGGTACGTCGTCGCCTCCGACAGGCGTCGAAGTAGTGCACCCTCCGGCGAACGTGAAGAAGCTTGAAACATACGGAGCGGCGATTTGGTTCTCGAGCGCGGGTCATGCGAGGTATTCGGCTTGTATTCGGGCTGCATGTGTTCGCGCTTCGGGTGACTACAGGTGCGCATTGGGCTTGGCACTGTATGTGGCGCGCGCACTCACGTTGTGCATAAGTAGATTATCTAGCATGTCGCCGCTGGATATGCGGTTGTGCCCCTCGTCCACAAGCTCTGCCTGCCCGCCTTTCTTCGTTCATGTGGACCTTGTCGCCTTCCTTTCCGCTTGGCGACGAGGAATCGGCGTTCTCGCGATCACAAGGTTCTCGACATTCAGTGGGGAGCTGCATTCTGGAGCGACCTATCCTGCTGCATCCTCAGACTTGTTCCACTTTGACCTGCTCTCGTGATGTACTTGCACAGCGTTTGCCACTAGAGGCGATAAACAAACTTGTCTCCGCCCATTCTCGCTGTGTGCTACTGCAGCTACAGATGACTGTCAAACCTCAGGCGCAAGGAATATTGCGACCTATAGGCTGCAGCTCATGCACAATTCAACCCGACATGTACTGATTATAGGTTTGCACTAGCCCACCTGCCAAGCAATCAGCTGTTGCTCCGCGTAAGTGGTATCCACGCTGCAACCGTCGTTATCGCTGACCTCGCCTTGTCGTCCACAGGTATAGACACTTCTTCCTAACTTCTCCACAAGCACCGTCATGCTGGCAGGCCACAAGATTGCCCCGCCGTGCTATCCCGTGCATGTGTGGTGGCTGTTCGGACCTGGATGCAGCCATCGTGTCGTCGGTCTTGGCCCATACTCCTCAATGCATAAATACTCGAGAATGGCGGTGAAGCTGCTCATCGACTCAGCTCGAACATCTTCACCTGGTCTTCCGGTTTCCCCTAGGCTTTAACGTCCAAGATGTTGTTCTCTGTCGTCAGCGCGTTCCTCCTCGGCGCGTCCTACGTCGTCGCCGGCCCCGTCAACGGCACCTTCATTGGCAGGTACGTCTGTTGGTTGCGTATCCTACGAGTAGCTCTCAAAAGGATGTCATTTCCGCAGGGCTTGTGCTTCTCACCCCTCGGATGAGAAGGTCCTCGCGTATGAGGCGCACTTCGCCGCGCACAAGGACTCGAAGCTCGTCGCCGCCGCGTCCACGGCTATCCCCGTATACTTCCACGTCGTCAGCAAGGACTCGACGACCGCCGGAGGCAACGTCCCCGACTCGCAGATCGCGAGCCAGATCACCGTCCTCAACCAGGACTACTCCGGCTCGGGCCTCACCTTCACGCTCGCCAGCACCACTCCGCACCGTCAACGCGAACTGGTTCAACACGGTCGGCCCCGACTCGTCGCTGCAGACGACGATGAAGAACCAGCTCCGCACGGGCGGCTCCAACGCGCTGAACGTGTACACCGTCGGCTTCGTCAGCGGCAGCGGCGCAGGCCTCCTCGGCTACTCGACATTCCCCAGCGACTACTCGAGCAGCCCCAAGGACGACGGCGTCGTGATGCTGTTCTCCAGCGTCCCTGGTGGTTCCACCGCCAACTACAACCTTGGCCGGGTGCGTAGCTTCCGTACCCACTCATCTCCAGTGTACTGAAGAGTATCCCTCGTAGACCCTGACCCACGAGGCTGGACACTGGGTTGGGCTGTACCACACCTTCCAGGGCGGCTGCTCCGGCACCGGCGACTCGGTCTCTGACACCCCTGCTGAGGCATCCTCTGCCTCCGGATGCCCCACTGGCCGTGACACCTGCACGAGCGCGGGTGTCGACCCCATCCACAACTACATGGACTACAGCTACGATAGGTACGCTCACATGCGTCAGATAACAGGGCTGAAGCTAATGTCCATTCGAACAGCTGCATGAACCAGTTCACCGCCGGCCAGATCACCCGCCTGAAGTCCCAGATGAAGACCTACCGTGGTATCTCTTTCTAAGCGTTAAGGGTCTAAGGACAAAGCTATGCATTGGGTGAGCATACCTAGGGATGTTATCGATGTACCAGTCAGAAATACAACAAATCTGCGATAATACGTGCTTGATGCAAGTCAGTGATGATCAGTTTATACAACATGGCTACGCATCGAAAATTACAGGGTATAGAATATTGTCGCTGAAGCGTGCAAACGTAATTTTGAACTTCATAAGTTGACTGTCCAGAATCACAAAGATGACCCAAGACGTCGCATTCTACCCTAAGAAAGGATTGCATCCGCACACAGCGGCTCTAACAGCAAAACTGGCAAAGCTTCCTAGAGCCAATCCTCCCACCAGGCAGAAGCCGCCTACCGTCGCGGCAACGTCGACGTCTTCCACCTTGCCCTTGAGACGCGGGTTGTGCTCCACTGACGGGGCGGCCATCATGCACAGACTGGAGACGTATCCGTTGCTGAGGCCGAATGCGAGCAGGATAAGCATGAACAGCACATCCGAATTGATGAGCGCGGTTGAGGCCGCAGTCGCGGTGGAGGGTCGCTGGACGTTGCACATGAGGAAGAGGGGTATGAAGAGCGTGCGGGCCAGTGAGAGGGTGAGGAGCCGCCTGGACGACCAGATGACGAGGCGTTGGAATTGACAGATGTAACGACCGAGGAAGTCTCCGAGATTGAATACGAAGAAGTGGATGGTGCTGAACAACAGAGGGTGTGTTGCTGGGTTTGTCGGCATTACTGAGATGGTGATTGGCGGGAAGACCGACTACGGTAAGATTTAGTAATTAGTTTCAAGTTGTAACATAGAATGTTTAAGGCATGCGCACCAAAGTAACGATGAACACGTATGCTACGGCGAAGTTATACACGACATTGGCTTTGGCGACCCGGACGAGCTGGTGTCGTTTTCTTCGTGGACGTGCTCGGACTCATGGTGCAGAGAAGGCGAGCGGACGAACCGGTCCATAAGTGTTTGATATGCAGGAAGTCGCGTCAGCCAGAGATGCGCTCCCGCGCTCGAGAATGAAGAAAACGGTGGACAACGCCAAGAATATAAACGCAGCCTTCTCCTCGGCTTCGTGGTCCGCTACAAATCCAGGTGCTGGGGTAGTCTTTACGGATATTGCAGCGCTGATGACCTCGACTCCGCTGACAGCCACTGCGATGGCCGCCTGACCGGACATGAGAGCTTGAAGTGCAGTTGGTCCGAAGAGAGAAGCGACTGCTATAACAGACGTCTGCAAGAATGAGCCTGCAACAGCTTGGATGATGGCGTTGAGCATGATAAAGGCGAAGAAACCTCCAGGTGTCGGGTGGAAATACGTGCTCAAGGTAAGCAGGAATGTGAGCACTGTCAGGACTGCTATCGACAAGAACGCTTTTCTCGAGTTTGTGGACTAAGTAAATGTTCATTATTCAAACTTTGCAGAGTTGAACGAGTATTACAGACCTGCCTTTCCGTAGCAGTCGCATATGCAAGACAAATAAAGTTCGCGACGGTGAACGTAGTTGAAAGGTAGGAACTGAAAGTAGACTGCAGTGATGAACCCTCAACCCTTGAAAGGAAGTAAGGTGTTGCAGTTATAAGTGCTACATTGCAGGCGTTCAGGGACGTGTTAAGAGAGTGTAGAAGACACTAACCATTCCATGGCAAGAGCACGGCGCAACCCAGAATGAAATGTATCCATCCTATCCGGCTGTCGTGAGTGACAGCAAATTGCTCCTGCGCAACAAGATCTTGAGCCAACGCATCCTCCTCGTCTTCAAGCCGTAGTCCGGAAGATTCGTCTTCCAAAGCTGACTCGACTTGCGACACGGGTTGGTAAAGCGCGTCTGACTCGGTAGCGAGCGTGCCGCGATTGTGCAATGACATGGTCAAGTGTACAAGCCTATTAAGAGCAGATAATTAGAGAGAAGCGGTGCAGTCGACGGTCTAAGAGCAAGACGAGGTGTGGAAGGGGAAGGGCGCGAATGCGAGCTCGGTGACCGTGACTGCGAGAGTACAAGCCTGGTATGGACAAGCGCCTGTATACGCGACATCATATGGGCGCTCCGTCGAGCGTAGTAAATTGCTCCCGCTTTGCACAAGCTTGCTGCCGACCACCACCTCCTGCTGGCGACATACTGTTCATCGCTACGGCGTCCCTGATACAAAGATTACCCTCCGCTCGAATGCCAGAGCGAGCTGTATGCTCGCCAAAACATCTCGGCTACCTGGCTCTTCACGACTTTTTCACGCAAACCGTTCCAACCTCGTTCAGAAACAGCTTCCAGCCTCTGCCTCGACGGCACGGAAGCCCACCGTACACAAACGCCAGGAGTATAGTACGCCGCAGCTGGGTGAGGCGGTCAGGTCAAAGGAACCCGCAGCACCACGTCATGGTGAGTAGCGATTATGGTATACCTTCGCGTACGATAGTAACTTGCTTTCCAGCCAAGCGAAACGAGGTTGGCGTGCAGCTCCTCTCTAGAAGGATACATGAGCAAATCTTCAAAAATGTCACCTTTCCACCACCCGACCCGGCCTTCGTACGCATCGCACGCGAACACCTCAGCATGCATGGACTTGACCCGAAACAAGGATCCGTCCTTCCAGACATCGGCTTCACCCTTCCTCCGCTCCAGGGTCGTACCCTGGACGAGCACTTTCCACCAAATTGGCTCGGCCGCCGCGCACCCGTGGCTTTCGCTTGCACAGGACCTTGCCATGTCGGAATTGCCGCCCAAACCTGAGGAATGGCTCGTTCAGCCAGGTTGGACGAAGTATCACTATCTGGCCGATGGCTCGAGCTACGCGGAGCACGTACCGTATCCGATGCACGACGGAAAGCCCGAGCGCATGCTCGTTTTTGACGTCGAGACCCTGCCAGCGTACAGCCAGTTCCCGATCATGGCGTGTGCGGCGTCGAAGAACGCCTGGTACGCCTGGGTATCTCCGTGGCTCATAGGCGATACCGAAGACCTCGAGCATTTGGTTCCCATGGGCGACTCCTCGAGTCCCCGGGTCGTTGTCGGCCACAACGTATCATATGACCGTGCCCGCATTCTGGAAGAATACAGCATGGATCCTACGCAGACGCGATTCTTGGATACTATGGCCTTGCACGTCGCCGTGAAGGGCATTTCGTCTCATCAGCGGCCAGCTTGGATGAAGCATCGTAAAGACAAGAAGATGCAGAAAGAGCAGAATGAGGAAGCTGTAGATGCCGTGCTGAAGTTGATCCAGGAGACCGAGGCGCAGCAGCAGAAGGAGCAGGATGCCGCCAAGAAGGAGGAACTGCGTCGCTTGCGGGAGGAGATGGAACACAGCCTACCTCAACTGGTATCTCCCGACGATGCTGAGGCAGATGCCGCCGCCTCCAAGAGGTGGGAAGACATTACGTCTGCGAACTCGCTACTGGATGTCGCCAAACTGCATTGCGGAATCGACATGGAGAAAGAGATCAGGAACGACTTCATGACGCGCACTCGAGAGGAAATCTTCGAAGGCATTAACGACTACCTCACCTACTGCTCTGACGATGTCTTCGTCACGCACGCCGTCTTTGCGAAGGTTCTCCCGTCATTTCTGACTGCTTGTCCCAGCCCTGTGTCTTTCGCCGGGATTCTGAGCATGGGCTCGTCCTTCTTAACCGTCAACCAGGAGTGGGAGCGCTATCTCGAAAATGCGGAAAGGACGTATCGTGAACTCGGAAGACAAGGTCAAGTACCGCCTCTTAGAGCTCGCGCGTGCAGCTAAAGACTTGGCGGACGGCGATAAGTGGAAAGGAGACGAATGGTTGAGTCAGCTGGATTGGACACCGAAGGTCGCGGGCAAGTCTCGAGGCATTGCCGTTGAATCAGTGAGTAAAGTCATATTTGGCGTAGAGCTTTCATGCTGACACTTCTTTAGGACGTTGCAAACCTTCCCACTGAGTCTGAGCCCGAACCTGTAGCGCAAGAGCAAACGGTCTCCGCGGTCGAGACCATCCCCGCTTGGTACAACAGGTTTCTTGCTCAAGACCCGCTGCATCCCACCACCGTCAACAGTATACTTCCTTTACTCCTGAACCTCTCGTTCGAAGGGCATCCACTCTGCTACGACATAAAGCTGGGGTGGCATTACCTAGTAGACGGTGAAGTCACCCGTTTGCCTACGGGCAAAACGAAAGTCATCAGCGCCTTGAGTTCCACCCACGGTGTCCCCGCACTGGAGAACAAGAGCATGAAGTCTTGCAGCGTGAAGTTAGCCCTGGCAATCTCGTCTGGAGAAAGAGACCAATGGATATCCGACCGTGGGTTACCAAACTGGCGAAAACAGCGTCAGAAAAAGAAGCCGGGCAAGATTGAAACGGATCCATGGCTGAAGCAGCTTGACTGGTCACCAAAACCTCGAAGCGATGCTGAAGTCATCGTCGCTCAACCTCCAGCTCCAAAGAAGCCCGCCAAGGCGGAGAAGCCTCCCAAACCGCCGCCGGTATATTGGCCGAAGTGGTACTGGGAGCTGACGAAGCCGAAGAAGGGGTCCCCGCCGGGTACGCTCGACATCACTGTCCGCAACCGCGTTTCGCCCATTCTCCTCCGCCTCTCCTGGCAAGGCTGGCCGCTCTTCCATTCGCGTGAGCATGGCTGGATGTTCCGCGTCACTCCTGGTGCAGACTTCAAGAGCCGAACCTCTGCGCTCTCTTTCTACGACGCGGCTGATGACACGCTCAACGACTCTGCACAGCAAGATGGTTACACCTTCTACAAGCTCCCGCACAAGGACGGAGAGAAGGCGAACGTCGGGAGCCCGCTCGGAAAGACGTTCATCAAATACGCTCAGGACGGCACTCTTACCAGTCCCGGCGATGAAGCCAAGGACGCCCTCGACATGAATGCGCAATGCAGCTACTGGATTAGTGCTCGAGACCGCGTGCTGAACCAAATGGTCATCTGGCAGAAGGAGAACCGAAGCATAGGCTTCCCCAAGTCCAAGGATACGTCGGAGAAATGGGGCATCATCATCCCGCAGGTCATCACTATGGGCACCGTGACAAGGCGCGCTATCGAGAAGACGTGGCTCACGGCTAGCAACGCGAAGAAGAACCGGGTTGGGTCGGAGTTGAAGGCTATGGTCCGCGCACCGGATGGATACGCTATCGTCGGCGCCGACGTCGACTCTGAGGAGTTGTGGATTTCCAGCGCGATGGGAGATGCGCAATTTGGTCTGCACGGCGCAACCGCCATTGGCTGGATGACTCTCGAGGGCACGAAGGCCCAGGGGACAGATCTCCACTCCAAGACGGCAGGTATCTTGGGGATCTCTAGAGATCAAGCTAAGGTCTTCAACTACTCCCGTATCTACGGCGCTGGCATGAGACATGCGGTCCTGCTCCTTCTCCAGGCCAACCCCGGTATGCTTCCTGACCAGGCACAGAAACTCGCCGAGAACCTGTACGCGTCGACGAAGGGCAAGAACACGCACCGCGCGGACATTTTCGACCGCAAGTTCTGGTTCGGCGGCACGGAGAGCTTCGTCTTCAACAAGCTCGAAGAAATCGCGTTGTCGGACAAGCCCGCAAACACCTGCTCTTGGCTGCGGCATCACCTACGCGTTGTCGAAGGAGTACCTACCTGCAGAGTTCGGCTCCGATTACATGACATCCCGCATCAACTGGGTTGTGCAGTCTTCCGGGGTGGACTATCTTCATCTCCTCATCGTCGCAATGGACCACCTGATCGCGAAGTACAATATCCAGGCTCGCTACCTCATATCGGTGCACGACGAACTCCGGTATCTTGTGAAGGAAGAAGATAAGTACCGTGCAGCGCTTGCGCTTCAGATTGCGAACCTGTGGACACGATGCCTCTTCGCGTTAAAGCTGGGGATGGACGACCTTCCTCAGGGTGTGGCGTTTTTCTCTGCCGTCGATGTTGACACGGTCCTGCGGAAGGAAGTGGACATGCCCTGCGTCACGCCTTCGCAGCCGCTGCCGATTCCGCCAGGAGAAAGCTTGGACATTGAAAAGTCCTCGCGAAGACCAACGGGGGCTCCCTGCATGCCGATGGTGCATCCATGCGTGAAGACGGCGGCGGGCAGGCTTCGGAAGGCTACCAAGCCCCTGATTGCTTGGTGCATCGGGCGAAGAACGCGGCTTGGTTGCGCGCTCAGGCGACGAAAGAGTTCTCTGAGATTAAGCTAATGGCACGCAAGGCTACGGGGAAGAAGGTCACTGGTGGGATTGGCGGTTCACGCGGACCGAAACGCAAATCATCCGGAACTGGTTCAAGTAAACTCGGCAACTCGGACAACTACGATTGGTCTGCTGCAGCTGACGAGGAGATCCTAAGGAATCAACCCGTCTAAAAATGCGTTATGCTACATAACATAGTTCACACACTACTGAGGAAACAACAGCGTAACTTATTCTTTACTTATGCAATAACTACATACTATATCACACAAGTTTAATACAGCCTCTATTCACCTACGCAGGATTGTAGTCTAACTGGACTCGAGGATTTGCAGCACAACGCCTAGAGAGTATGTGAGCGTAAGTATTTGGGATTAGGGGAAGGAGCCTCACCAGCGGCAATGGTCTCTCCGCCGCGGCGGATGAGGATTCTCCCCATCTCCTTGTTGACTGAGAATGGTTCCAATGGGACCGGTAGGACCGCAGTATTTGGGCCAGAATACGCTGGGCTGCGCAACGTAATCTGCACCTCAGCTGACGCGCTCTTGGGCAGCACTCTCGGATTCTTCTTCAGCACGGCACCAGTGGCACGGTCGATCGTGTTCGTGAGCTTCGTGATGCTTGCTGGAACATCCCTGGAGTGATGGAATAGCTCCACCTTGAAGGATATCAGCCTAGCATTGCGAAAACAACACGCAAAAAGAACTCACGGATGCCCCTATGGTGATAGGGACTTGGATGTCGAACACGATGATACGAGCGGTGAAGCTGCGAGCCAGAGGGATGACATCCGAGAGAGGACAGAGCACGCTGCCAATATTCAGGTGCACCGGGTCTATCGCCGTGAGATATAGGGTGACATTGGAGCCCGCAGCGGCCCACGGCAAAGTGTTTCCCTCCGCCTCGATAGCTTTGACGATCGCGGTCTCGTCACCGGGCACGACACGTAGCTTCTCCCCAACTTGTAGTAAGCCGCTGCAGATCCTGCCGGTGACGGCCGTGCCAGAAGATTGGCCTTTGAAGACGTTCGAGATCGGGAAACGCAACGGGGCAGTTATGTCGCGCGTTGGTGGTTCAAGCTCGTCTGTATCACGGTCAGCGTCACCAGATGAGATATACACGAATGATAGACTAACCAAGCAGATCAACAAGCGTAGGTCCGCTGTACCACGCATTCAGCGCTGTAGCATCAGGACTATCCCTATTGGCCAAGTTAATACCAGCCATCGCGCCAACAGGTGCGAAGCGTGTCTTGGCAGGCTGGAAACCTGATTGGACGAGGAACGGTCGAAGCAGTCCGGTGATTTCTTCGTAGCGATCCTCCGCCCAGTTTAACCTGCGCAAAGCAGGTCAAGGGAGGATAGGTTTGCTATCGGTGATTCTGCTTACCTGGTCAAGTTTGTTCACTGCAACAATGACTTGCGAGACGCCGAGGCTCCGCACGAGCAGCAAGTGCTCTCGAGTCTGTCCACCTCTATCGAAGCCTGCCTCGAATTCTCCAGTGGCCGCGTCGACGACAAGGAGTGCACAGTCGGCTTGCGATGCACCCGATATCATGTTGGGAATGAAGTCTCGGTGCCCCGGTGCATCCAATATCGTGATCAGGCGGTGCTCAGTCGTCATGTTCTGCAACGCGACATCCATGGTAATGCCTCTGTAGATAGAGCTTAAGCACCATGGATCGAAATCTTCATGGGTTGAATAGACAAACCGTTCTCGTTCTTCAGTGGTCCCGTCAAACTCCCAAGCCCAGCTGAAACTTCCCTTTCCAATCTTATCACTCGCCCTTTCATTTGCGATACGTTTCCTCTCATCCAGCTTGCCGAGCTCGTACAGTAGCCTGCCCATAAGGGTAGACTTCCCAGCATCGACGTGACCTGTTCAAACAATGAGGAATCTGGTCTCTAAACCTTCTCTATTAATGCTCACCGATGACCACGAGACTAACACCACGCTTGTCATCCTTCCCCTGCAATGTTGCCCTGGCTTCCTCTAGAACCTTTTCTCTTGCGATACTTATCTTCGGCGGCGGTTCATCTGGTTGTGCCGCATCTGTCGTACCCAAATTCAACCCAGACAAGTCCAATTGTCGCGCGTCTGCTGGTCTGAGAGGTGTCGCCGTTCCCGATGGTTTACCCTTCTTTGGCACCGGCGTCCCCAACCTCGATGTAGCTTCTGCGGCCTTCTTTTGCTGTGCGAGCCTTTGCGCCTTCTCAGCCTTTTCGCGTTCTTTAGCAGCTGATATATTCATCAAAATACAAACAAACGGTCAGTACATGTTTCACAACGTAAAAAGAGCCCTAGTGAACAGGAGCCCTAGTGGGAAGGGGAGCTGTGGTGGAAGAACGAGAGGCTGCGGACACAGTGCTTGCGGTCGTGGACGGTGCGGGATGCGTAGATGTAGACACGGACCGTCCAGCCAAAGAGGTTCCACGACGTGCGTTGAAGACGACATCGTCCGGACTAGGGATATTGAAGGCAAAGCTCTGGCTCGACGCTGTAGAAGCAGGTGGTGGGGGTACTTCGCTGCGTCTGTGCTTTCGCACCCGCGGCTTCGATATGATATCCTGGTGTTGGTGGACTCGAGCGCTCCTGCCAGTTGCAAGGCTTTGAGCAGAGCCGTCTTCGTCGAGGAGCAGTGACGCAAACGCCGATGGCCGGGCGCGTGCACGAGCTTCAGCCGGATTGAACATCGGCAGATCAAAGGGAACAAGAGAAGGTTCTGGGTCAGATTCTGGCTCTGGCTGTCTTTGAGCTCTTCTGCCCTTCATGGCGAGCTTCGACTGCTTTGACTCCGACACCGTCCGCGATGATTTCGGTGCGAAGAGATTCAACCCATGCGTTGGGAGTTCGCTAGCCTTCGAACGGGACGAGGGGTGGGCGAGGTCACTGAGTGTCTGGTAAGACGTCGTAATGGCCGTGGTGGCTGTGGGACCGTTCGCAATGGGAGTGAGGTACTCGGTATGCGACTTCCGAGCGGATAAACCTGGCCCTTCAGACCTCGATTGCTTCGGTTTAGGCATCCACGGCCCTTGCTGCTGCTGCGCTTTGGCTTGGGCAAGCTGAGCGAGTTTCGACGGCGGACGGGCTTTAGCTTCAGGGCTACGATCCGCCTGCGCGATGGGGCTGAGGGCTTCACCGACTGGAACCGCGGATCTTGGAATCACTACTGGAGTGGCCGTGGGAGATCTGCTTGCCTGGCCGGGAGCAGGGGCAGGGGACTTGGGTAGAGGTGTAGGCGGAGCAGAGGCCGACTGGTGAACACTGCGAACGCCAGTACTCGCAGCTTCTAGCTCCATAGCAGTCTGAATGGCTCTCCGGACATGGGAGGACATGGATGACTCCCCGGTATGTGATATCTCGAGAACCGAAGGAGCAAGCGAAACCACCGACTCCTCTGTCGGACGAAGGGGCGGAAATGTGACCACAGATTCCGAGTCCATGGTTTCCCCAGAATATGAGGTCGACGTCCCACTGCGCAAGCTAGCCCTTGAAGTCGCTCTCGAACTGGCCAGAGCCGACAACTTCGACTTTGCTTTCTTTGGCCCACTTGCATTGCTCGCACTAGCACTCTGTACGACAACCTCCCAGGAACTCGACTTATCGGAGCCAGGAGGTTGTGATTGCGCCTCTCGTGATGAGGTTCGTGGCGGTTCGGTTGGCTGTGGCAAGAGCGGAGGTGGCTGCACCGTGGCCTGCGCCTTGGCTTTCTGCGCCAGCTTAGACAGTGAGGTCTTGGAAGGGACAGGGGAAGGTCTATAGACGCGGTAGATACGCGACGGTTCAAAGAACTTGATCCTTGAGTGGGTGTCCATGACCGAGTTGAAGAGGCTGAAATCTGGGGCTCCGCAAAAGCAAGATGCTGCAGAGCAGAGTCGGACGGAGATGGTCGGAGTCCGATTGGGATCTCGAGGGTCTGTCGTTCTGGTGGAGTTTCAGCCATCACAGATTGGGCCAGAGTAGGCATAACTCACCGAGTAGCTGCCCGTAGTCCGTTGTAGTGGACGATGCGTATCCTCTGGAATCCCTGTGTCCAGAAGTGGACTGGGATGGGCGTCGACTATGACCCACGACACTATCCGCTGGCTCCGTGACTTCTTCTATCCTGGAAAGTCGTGGCTCAAACGAATCTTCGAGTTGACTGCTCTCTTCATCGTACAAGAAGAACTCTTCCTGGTCGTCGAAAGGGATGTTCGATCTGCCGTCCATGGGAACCATGTGGTCAATGGGTACGATATATCCGCCCGGGGACCTCTCCTCCAGAGCAATACCGCCTGGAGGCCGGGGTAATGGTTTGTCTTCTGCTCGACGAGAATGAGCATGATGATTGATGTATGCGGCGGATGAAGACAAGCACCTTCTGGCATCCTTACCAAGCGCACGCGACGATGTGGGAAAAGCGGAAGTCGTGGATTGAAGGGGACGTGCGAAGAAGGTGTCTACAAAACATAGGAAGGAAGATTCTCACCTTTCCGTTCCTGTGCGCCGGCACGCCGTGATTGCTCCTCTACACAATAGCTCAGTTATTAAACATAAATGAGCCGAAAGGAGCTCACCTAAAATATAGTTCAAGCTTTGCTGTACGTCGAAGTAATAATGATACAATGTCTCCTTGATAAATTCGTCGGTGAAACCAGACTGGTCTGCGGCTCCAATGGTTGCATGGATCTGTTCCAGACCCTTCATGAGTTGCTCTATGAAGGCAAATTACTTTATTAATAGTCATGATACCGTGATTACCACATACCGTACTCCTCCGTAGAGAGATCCTCTTCCCCGCCCTCTTCTGGGTAGTCTTCCTCCAGTTCATCTAAACGTGAGTTAGTACCGTCATGCAAAGCTCAAGCCGGGTATCAGCCCTACCCTCAATGTTCATGTTTCGAATAAGCCTATGTCGTGACATGCTTGCAAAGGGCTTCTAAATGTACAATATGGAGGATAGGAAACGAGGACTGTGGAGGAACCTGGTCAAGCGTAAGAGGGAAACAAGCGTCAATGCGTCATGCCAAATTGCCAATCGAGCCAAGCGTGACAGCGTGATGTGACCGAAGGGCGATCCAAATGTTCGCGTCCAAAATACAAACGCAATCCCAACCACCTGCTTCCGCTATGTTTCTCCGCTGTTCGTCGTTCTGCTACCCATGGGTCGTTCACTCGGGTAAGGCAACTGTGTCTGCTGTAGGCAACCACGATACTTATTGGAATCACGCGTTCGTTATGTTTCCAGGCCTTTTCGACCACTCCCAGACGGCAAGCTGACTTGGCAAAGCTCATCCTCATCGGACGTTTGGGCAAGAACCCAGAGGCACGCATGACCAGGAATGACAAGGAATATGTCTCGTACGTGAGCTGGTGCTCTGTTCTACACTGTGAATGCTCACATGTGTACGGCCAGGTACACTGTTGCCACAAATAACTACCCACCTCCTCCGCCAGCGGCGGATGGCAGTGCGTGGTCTCAGTTTCTCTGCCAGCAAGCTTAACCCATAACCCTTCATATAGCACGCACTGAGTCCCAAACGACGTGGCATACCGTCTTGTCTTTCAACCCAAGCTCCAACGCGTACCTGAAGACCCTCACCAAAGGGTCACAGGTGTATGTCGAAGCTAACTACGAGATTAGGGAGGCAGACCCTTCTGCAGACCCTGATTCGCCGTCAGGCCAACGCCAGATCCTTCTTCGTCACGGTAAGCTGGCTTGCCGTTTGTAACTGTATGCCGGTCACTGATCATCACGACAGAGTCGCTGCGTCTCTTGAAGAAGGGTTCTTCAGGCGAGAAGGAAGGCTCCGAATGAACACCAGACTCTCATATCCCTTACATCTCCATTCACTGTTTATAGCCTAGGGTAGCTTGGCTACGCTAATCTTGTGTAATTCGGTGCTGTCCAATCTGCATATATGCTTGGCTAATGATCTTCATGCTCGTCTTCACGATAACTGTCGCGATAGTCACTCCTGAAGTCACTTATATGACTGTCCCGCAAGACCGAGCTGGCGGTGGGCTCCGCCATCCACTTCTTTGCAGAGAGACCTTCAGGACTGTCCTACAAGCGGTAGCAGATCTAACACATACCAGACTATCCCGTTCCCTCGGAGGGGACCTTCCCATTGACCCTGTGGCTGGAGGAGGTTGTGCACTTTGTGCGTCGCTTTCTCGCAGCATTTTCTTGAGATAATCCCTGACCGTTGTCACAACCAGCTACAGAAATAAGATATATCTCTTCGCCAGACGTCTGGTGGGAAGTAAACTTACGTGGTGGTCATCAACGCTCGATCCCGAGTAGCACCCTACAACTGCCATTGGACAGCAAGGCGCGTTCTATATTAAATCAATTCAACTTCTTCACTTCTCGAAGAAACGGACATGCCTCCAGCCATATTGGAAATGCTTCTCGAGAATGAGTTCGGGTGCTGCCTTACAATACATTTGCTCACCTCCTCCGCAGACCCGACTATTCCCTTCCATGCCCATTTGTTCTGGTGTTTTGTTCATGGCAGACATCCCTTTCTCTACATAGTAGCTTGAATGGCCTGTGCGCTTCACGAGCGCAATCATACTCTACATTGACCCGAATATTTAGCATAGTGTGCTGCACTAGTCGCTCGCAGAAATACCTCAAGGCATGCCCAGCTATCCAGGCCGACATCACCCATACCAGATATGCCGCCCAGGTCTCCGACGGTACATGAGAATAGCGGGTGCCCTGCGATGGACTGCACACTGATCACCAGACCTTTTCCCTTCCCATGTCGACTTGATGCGCGAAATCGTTTTCTTAGCGACAGTCCGAGGGTGACGGCGTCGTTTGCTGTGAATGACGGGAACCTATATCCTGTCTCTTCGTTCAACGTCTGAGTGGCGAGCTCCGCGTCACTTGGCGGCTGCGGGTTGTGAAACCCGTTGAACATGGGCGAACGTGTGGACGTAATGGTGGGGAGTTGTGGCGGAGAAACGTTTATTGTGAGCTTGAGGTGTGCGGTAGACTGCTGAAGCTACAGGCGTATGCAAGATACAGAGGATAATCTGAGGGGAGTTCATGAGCTCACATATATACATACCGAGCAGTGGCTCCGACACGAGGCAGTCGTACATAAACAGTGGTGCAATTGTCAACGTGTAGAAGTCCACGAGGCATGTAGATGCATCTGCACGGCATCCTGGCAAGGGTACGTCAGGTTCGTATTTGGACCCTGGACGGAGAATGACAGATGAGCGGTAATGCAGCCGGAGCTGTATAGGAAACTCTAGCAACAATTACAAAAGAGATGTACACGGTCTAGAGAGAAATGTGCTGTGTCCGCTATACATGTAGAGATGTGAGGAGTGATAGTCTTTACAAACAGTGAATCGACGATAGGGATACATCAACTAGGGCTTCGGGCGACGTTTGGCCTGGAACGGTTCTGGCTTGGCTCTCTACTCGCAGCGTTCGACCTGATTTTGCGTAGCTCGGTACGCCGCGCAGGGCTACTCCCATCTCCGCCGACCCAACTCATTGTGCGCCTTCGCCCAGAGCCATCGTGGGATGCGTCAGATTCATACTCATGCGATAGTGTACGCATAAGCTCTTCGCGCGGCGGAGTGTGGACAAGTAACAATCGCTGTGGCCGTGTCAGTTCATCACTCTCGAAGAACATGGATGCTCTCACCTGTGCTGGCGAACTCAGCCCAATCAGACTGACCATGCTGCGCCTGTTCCTCAAAATCGGCGTTCCCCCTGTGCTCTCAAGAGCGCCATCCGGGATTATCAACGCCGCTCGGTTTCTTCGGGACAAGCTGCCTACGCGCAAGTTCTGCACGGTGGCGTCGTCTGCGGTTGCGCTTAATGCTGCTTCTGGGTCTTCATCGGGTGCCCTACTTTGACTCTCTTCATTAGGACCATGTGCCCACGCAAGGAGGAAGACTCCCGCAAAGGTCGCTGCGCAGCCGTACAGGAAGGTCACAATCTGGTGGAATGTCGCCCGTTTGAAGTCTCCATAGAGGATGGCAGAGCCGACAATTGCTGATAGGTTGAACGTAACGAACTGTGTAGGAACAACAAGCTGGAAGAAACATAATGAGCTTATGTTCTTAGTGTCGCATGCTGCACTCACTTTGCTATCAAAGCGCATTAGAGCACGATTTAGGTATTTAATCTGTCCTATGCCAGTACTGACGAGTACCTGCCGACACAATCCACTTGTCAGAAGAATATGTCGTGAATAGAAACCCGAAGGCTTACAATGAGAACTGGGTACGTTATCCACTCAGTAAAGATTTCAAACCATTCTCGAGTAAGTAGGCTTGAGAATGCTTTGGTTGAAAGCACAGTAAATCCTCCTAACGCATGATCAGCTGTGCAATGTTATGATTGCCGCAAGAAACCTTACCAAATAACGCACATAATCCTACATCCACGAAAACATGTCTTTGGCCGATAGACTTCTCCGATAAGCCAATGAGGACAACGGCTGCAACGACGTATACAATGGCATATCCAATGAATGCTCGTTGACTGATCGCGCGGAGGAGCGAGTCGGGGTCAAGTTTGCTGTCTGAAGCATTGGCAGAAAGGACCACTGTTACTGCTCCGACGATAGCTATAAGAATGCCGATAATATCCCTCTAGAAGCAGCAATGTTAGGTAAAGCAGAGACGGACGGCTGTAGTATGCGGACCTTTCGGAAACGCTCCTTCAGCAGCACCGGCGCAAATATACAGTTGGCAACGAGGGCGAACTAAAAAACTATGGTAAGCGTATGACGCTCTCTACTCAATACCTTGGCTTACGGTGCCTAGGGGGGCTACAACAGACGCAGGTGCAAACCCATACGAAATGAAATTGCCAATCTCTCCGACATTCATAAGGGTAAAGCCAAGCCACCTAATTTTATTGACATAATTCGCAATAGGTACACATGGAAGACGTGGAAAAAGTGACAGAGTGCGTACCAAAGCTTAGACTTCAAGTAGTCGCTTTCGTTTGCATGCTCGTTACTCTTGCTACTAAACGAACTATTTCTTTCGGGTCCCTTGGGGCGGAGCCTGACCACATCCACGGGAATGACGTGCGTTGCACTGAGGTGGGCATGATCAGTTTCTCCTGCAAATCGCCTTGCGTGGGCTTTGCTGAGGGATAGTGGAGAGTGTAGAGTAGTAGGCTCGGATCTGCCACTCGGCGTAGCGGGTGCACTTGCAAGCGAACTTGAGCCATACGGCGCCGCACTCGGACGACCATTTAGCAGAGGTTCAGTCTCCGTGGTGGAATCCTCCGAAGTGATATGGATTTCTAGGCCTTCGATATCTGCCGGCTCGCCATCCTCTTCCTCTGCAATTTGGCGAAGGTTGTCGCCTGCCTTTTGACCTTCTGGCTCGTCCAACTGTTCCCGCTCTAGCTCCAGCCTCTTGTGTGCAAGCTTCTGGCAATTCAAAGCAAGAGAAATGAGTATATTCCCTGCGATGGCGACGGAGATTCCAGCGACAGTGGATCTGTTCAGCTTAGGCAGATTCAGAAGGTCCTCCAAATCTTCTGCGCGGTGAAGGAGGGCTGACCAGTCTGGGCCATACCCAGAGATGAAAGGCATGGGTGAGAGCAGGGAAAGAGCCTCAGTCGGGCTGCATGCTGCGTCTTGAGCTTGTCTGAGCCGCGGCTTGCGCTTCCGTCAGTCCGCATCCTGGCTGCACGACGTCAAGCATTCCCACGCTCTTCGCACGTGTGCGCTACACGTCTCTACTCGTGTCGTGTACTTACGCGGGCTTACCTCCGTCACTACGGCACATACTTACCCTTGCAACTCTTCGCTGTGATAAGCCAAGTTCTCGATGCGTGTTCAACACACGGCGCACGAGCTGCCTGCCTTTCCTGTCTATTCGTCTGCGTTCGTCTCCCAAAATGAGCTGGTGCTTGGTGGTGGTGGCGGACAGTCGCGAAGCGGTATCAAGAATAAGCTGGTGAGTTATCCGTATGGTGACTGTTCGGCGATCGCTCATGATAAATAGAGGCTATACAAAGTCGAGACGGACAGAGTCCTCACTCAAGTCCATGAGCACGAGCTGGAGAGAGGCGAAGACGCTCCGATGAGCATTGCTGCTTGGCCGGAGACGAAGCAAATTGTGTGCGGCATAAACAGCTCCGAGGACGCACTCCAATCTGGCACCAACCAGAACTGCAGGAAGTTTGTAGTGGAAGATGACCAGTATGTTCAGGCTTGCAAAATACATTCGTATCTGCGTTGAAGTTGTACACGTAGAGTTGCCTTCCAAGCAAGCTCAAGTACATTAACACTGGATGCGGGGACAGATGACTTTCAGGTGAGCGCAGGAGTGTTGTATCGCATTACAGCATATACTCAGAGCCACATAGAAAGTCACCGTGCTATCACCCGATGGCACATTGCTCGCGGTAGCGGGCACGAAGGACGTGAGCCATGGTTTAATATAATGATGTATGGCTCACTGACTCCAAGTTTGCATACAGCTAGCTTTACTCCGCTTTCCATCTCTCGAGCCAATAGCAAGTCCGGTACATCTCGAGAAGGGCGAAATCTACGATGCCTCGTTCTCATCCACCCACGTAAGTTCGTTCTTAGGTGTAACGTTTTCGTCTTGGCGTAACAGCTTGCGGTAGTTTGTCCTGACAACTACAGTGAACCTTCTGGTATACGCTCTCCCCGAGTCTCAAGCAGACGGGACGAGTGAGAAGGCCGCCGGGAAGAAAAAGGAGACCGTGCTCGCACCATTGGAACTCGTGAAGACCGTCGACCGCCCCAACCTTCCCGGTGACGACGCTGGAAGCAGTTTCCGCTCTGGAAAGTATCACCCAGAGAACCCCAAGTTCCTGTACACCGTCGTCAATACTGTGCCCCCGCGTAGTGCTCGGAAAAGGAACGCTCCCCGAAGGGCATTCATATGCAAATGGGACACTAGCTCGTGGAAGGTTGTGAAACATCGTCAAGTCAGCGATAAGGGCCTAACGTGTTTTGACGTGAGGTGTGTTATCATAAGTCCTCTTAGCTGCATTTAATGCTTATTGCGTGTGGTATTTGACAGTGCAAACGGTAAATTTCTGGCTTTTGGATCATCGGACTATACTGTTGGCATCCTGGACACTCAATCATTAGCAGTGAGTTTTTCGCACCAGTTAATCTAGCGCTATACGCTAACATCGAATCTCACAGCCACTACTGACGATATTGAAAGCACACGAGTTCCCACCGACTACCTTGCGTTTCAACCCCACGTCTGACCTCCTCGTTTCTGCGAGTGCAGATAACACTGTGCGCATCGTGTCGGTGCCCGATAACCTCGCCGCTGCCTGTAAGGTTTTCCGTCGATACTTCTCACATCCGTTACTGAACCTGGATGATGTAGCTTGGAGTTCCTGGATTATCGTCTTCGTCACGCTGCTTGTCATTCTCTTTGCGATCATCGGCCAACAAATGCAGCAAGCGTTCTGAGTGGGACCTGTGCTCGGCTGCTATGTTTATCTTATGTTGTCATCTGACCCTTGTTCGTACATTCGCCTGGAACCTTTACTAGTACAGAGTGGTATCACAATTAGAGCTTTACAATACATTACTTTGGATCTGCAGCACCTGTGTGGTATTGTCCGCGTACTCGCGCCTCCCATCTCAGTCATAATCCTCCTCTTCAACCAATTTCCGCTTTACGCCTGCGGAGACATCATCACCTACAGGAGCGACCACGTTCATGGCTTCATCTCCACTCTCCTCCTCTTCCTCCTCCCCACCGGAGAAGAGACCATTTGCGTCTTCGCCCTCGCTGCCTTCCTCAGGGGCGGCGACCACTGGACTCATCATGTCTACGTCCGCAGGAGACTGGAACGCACCCATCGGCGCGGGGACGGGCTGCTCCTGCTTGAGCTGTGAGTCTTGCGCAGGAATCGCTGCCGGTTCCATGTCTTCGTCTTCATCCTCTGACTCCTCGACCTCTTCGACCTCCTCGTCATACAACTTGACTCCCGGTGGTGGCTTGTTCGGCACGAGGTCGAAGTCGACGGAGGTGAGGCTCTCTGAGGCTGGTGGCAGGCGCACACCAAACACCTCGGGGACAGAAGGGAGCGGGACTGCATTCGTTTGGGCTGCGAGCGAGAGTATATACTGTAGCGTGACATTCATAAGCAGCTCTCCCGAAAAACATTGCGAATGCGCACGCACCTCCTTCGGTATCCGCCCGCCGAATTCCCAGCCGACGCGGGCCTGCACGGCCAGTATTAGGTCGTCCACGTCTATCTTGCCCGACCGCCCAGCATGCTCCGCGTACACGAGCGCGTCTGAGAGTACCTGTGCCGTGTAGCGGTGCGAGAACTCCAGCAGTTGGTGCAGAACCCCAGGTTGCGCATCTTGCACGGTTGGCGTGGACGCTAACAGCAGAGCTATCGACCTAGCCGTCGGTGGCAGTGTGTCTGCAGCATTTGGGCGTGACATTGCGGCGACTTTCTGGCAAGGTTGTTGCTATACAGAAGAGCACTGGAGATGTGAGGGTCCTGTACATGTACTTCAAGTTGGTATCGGCTGCGCTGATTACGAACGGATCGCTTTATCTCGATATAACTATATCTAGAAGGTCTTAGCGCTCGGATTCATTTAGGCGCCCGATTTCGAACATGATTTCGAGCATCTCCGCGCCGATTTATGTTTTCTTCTGCACTCCATATATTTTGAGCATAGTATGCATACCAAAGCTATGAATGGTAGCGTGAGGCTATAAGGCCTCTACGGTAACTTACTGTGCGGGATGGTAAGCCCGCACAACATCCTTCCTTATTCGGACGTCACGTGATGTCGAGCTTAATCTAGTGTTGCCGTGACTGGACTCGACTTGACTGTGACTTGACTTTTGATGGCTTATCCCTTTTGGGCCAAGTTCAGTCAAGTCAAGTCGCTCCATGTGGCTTGACTTTGAGCGGCTCTGACGTGACTGCGACTTAGGTCACAACTTTGGTCCAAATATGGTAAGCTCTGCTCAAATGCCTGTGCACCTCACTCGCCGGATACACCTCTGCCGTCTCGCGTCCAAATTGACTGCATGCCTATGAGCAAGCCTTTTGGTAAGCACACCGTTGTATTACTGCTCCTCACAACTAGCTTAGATGCCTTTTGTCACCAGGTCAGAGATGCTGCCAGCAGGTGTGCGAGGCAGTTGCAGATCATGGCTCCTGGATGCACAATGGCCGTTATTGCGTGCGTCGTCAGCAGGGGCCGGCGCTGCACACTGCGCAGTCAATGAACCAAGGGCCGCATTGCGTGTCGCCCGACAAGGAACTGCCCATGGTTTTGCTGCCGCCGCCGCCATTGTGCACAACACACATAGACGGCAGCATGCAGAAGAGTGCACAACGCATGATACACGCAGACGGGAGCTTAACAGAGGGGCGCACAATGCATGGCACGACACCAACAGTGCAAGCGCGATGCAGTACAGTGTACTGCGTCGTGCTTGCATGCAGTCAGACGCATGTGTGCCTGTGCTATTAGAGCAGCTGCTGGACGTGCGATAGCAGATTGTTGCATGCGTCATTGGTGCGTCGCACTCCTTCAGCCGCGCCTGCTTTGCCAGCGCCACACTCACCCTGTCCATGACTGGCTGGTACTGCATGCATGGCTCTGCGACCTTGAGCCGGCCAGTGTACAAGAACTCTACGTGGCCAGGACCAAGTTTTGTGATGCTGCTGTCTGTTAAGATGGTATGTGCACATCAATGACTGGATATGCTTACTGTGTGCTTACTGGTATTCTCATGCAGATGCATCTCCTACTAAGCATGCAGAATACACTTGTGATATTGGGCACTGTTACAAAGTGAACAAAGTAGCTAAGCTAAATCAGTATGCAACAAAAACTTGGTGTATGAATGAAAATCCTCTGGTACAGCAGCTCTGGCATTCGTGTTCTCTTCAAGCTCAGCCAACTCCTCGTTAACACCTAAGCCCTGTGTAAAGTTAAGTGCATGACCTTTCTTGATAGAATACTTGAGCATTTGCAAGGCCTCCATGAGCTGTGGGGTCATGCGGTTCGCTGTGTGGTTGTTATTTCTTTGCTTGATGAGAACACACGTTCACATGGAACTGAAGATGCCTGTATAGGCAGAACATCCATTGCAATGGCGAAGATAGTTGGATATCGCTTCCGATTGGCCTGGCATTGATCAGAAAAAATTGTGAATTAGGCAACAAAGTAGTTACATACTTGCCAGTATGTAATAGGATCAGTATCATCTGTAGCCTCTGAGAGATAGGCTGTAAGCTCAACATCAATTGTGCATTCTGTTGGCTGCAGGCTCATCTTGCCAAGGCCCAAAATATTCCGTGCATGCTGGCGTTGGATATTTGCAAGCTCTGCTGCAGCACTTGTGCCTGCTGGACTTGACTGTGGCTTGTACTTGGCCATCTGATATAAGAAATCAGCAGATAGAATTTTCTAAAAGGAAATCTGGGCTACTTCAGCTAAGAATATCGACCGTGCCTCAGAAACCTTCTCAGGCACTATTTCTTCAAACCACTTGAGCTTGAGACCAGGGTTAATAACTATAATCAATAAGTGAGAAGCATTCACAATTAGCTAAAGCCTATATTATGATACATACTTGTGGCAATTGTGAATATCCAATTATCATCTGCTTTGTCCTTATACTCCGCAAGTTTATCAAGGCCTTGTTGAATGATGGCTTCAGCATCAGGGAACATCTTCTGGCACTCTTCCCAGGCAGCTTGTAGCCCTAGAAAGGCTGGAAGTGCATTGCCAAAAGTCAGTGTTGACTCAGCCGATAGAACTTGCTGAAATGCATGAGTACCTAAGGCAAGTAGTCAGTTTTGCACTACCAGAGTAGTAGGTTCAGACCTTTAGAATTTCATAGAATATTTTTAGAACCTCCCACTCTACACTATGTAGCGCATATTTGCATAGATCGGCAAATTCAGGAGCTTTGAGGAACTTTTCAATAGCCTTGACAGAGATTAGAATTTATTATAATTAAGATTTAATTATACTTACCTCTCGTAAAAGCAAAGCACGTTCAATTATGAGAAATGTTGAAGACCAGCGAAGTTTCAACATCTCACAGCAGCTGAAGAGCTTTACGCTCATCAACTCAAGGATTGAGTTGAAGTGCTGCCTATGCAAGGAAGACGCACGAATCTGAAAGAGTATAAACAAGTTAATTAGAATATGTGTAAAATAAAACAAAAACATACTGATCGGATGAGTGAACGGAGCAAAGCAATGGGATCTCATGTGATTACATCCAAAAACTCTCTGGTGTAATATCAGTTGGCACGAAATCCTTGCTGGCCTCAGCAGAATATTCCAAGTGGGTAATTGCTGCTAAGACGGCCTTACAGGCAAGGTTCACAATATGAGAGAAACAGCTAGGCAAAAAAATCAATATGACAGGGCGTAAGAAAGAAAGCACATATACCGAACTCCGCGCTCAGTACGCTGAATGGAATCTTGCGCTTTTTCAGTTCGCTCTCAAGCTCTTGCATGTAGGTATCGTTATTGGTTGCATTGTCCATCGTAAGCCATCCAATCTGTTTAATCATGTTAGATTCTACCTAGCTAACATTGCTGTAACCATACTTTGTCTGCAATATCGATTCGATCCAGCACATATAAAAATGCTGATGCCAGATGCTCGCCAGTATGCCGTGTTGGTAGTTGATGAAATCCAATCAAGTCAGAGCAAAGCACAAGATGATATGATTCACCATTGACTGTTTGCTCAGAGATAGCTTGGAGCTAATGAGCCGTAACAGCCATAAACGGCCAGAGGTTTGGATCAGTCCATAAGTCCATCGTGAAGGAAATCTTTCCCACAGATTTCTGAAAAAGCAACGGATCAGCCAATTCCAAGAGCAATTAAAGGCCACAACAAGCACTCACCTGCATCTCCTTCTCCAGTTCTTTGAGATATTCTTCAAAGACCTCCTCAATCCGAAGTGCGCAAAGTCGTGCGCCGTGGAATATCATGATCCTCAAGCTCTTTGCGAGCATGAGGAAGATACTCCGAAGATGAGGATTCTCAATAACATTGAGAGACTAGGACAGATTAAAAATTATACAAATTAAAACATTTACTGACTGACGTACCTGATCATCCGAGACAATCCATTTGAAGGATGGCATCCACAAAGCCCTCACGTGAAAACTCCTGCCTAGGTATACTTGCATTGGGTGGCTCATCAGTCTTCTGGCCTTGTGATGCACGGAATGCCCGAATCTTCTCCCTGCCAGAACTGGGCAGTGATTTTGATCCCAAGGCGATCACAAGATAAGACCCAGTCAGCAAGGTGCTGGCCAACAAAATGTTTACGTGCATTGTCCATACTCCTGGCCGACCACTTAGGCCCACTATACTCCTCATTGTCACGCTTCGCTTCAAGGCTATAATGAAGTGAGATAATTAATGCAGAAATTCAGTAAAAAATGCGCACAGGCAAAACGAGCACTTCTTTTTTCTTTGGATCAGACTGATCAACAAAGGTCCAGATGTCCTGAGCTCCTTTTCTCTTGTTTCCCGCTGGTCCTGAGTCTGAATCATGCTGCTGACGGGCGGGTGTCTTTTGGCGCTGACTAGCTCGAGGTATGTTCAGCGCTCACGAGGGGTTGCTAATATAGGCTGAGAAGGAGCAGCAGCAGTGGTCAAAGGGGTAGCAGTGGCCGTATGTGCAGGTATTGGGCTCTGAGGGCTTGCTGGGTCAGAGTCAGAGATATTATCAATATCAAAGGACTCTCCCTCAACCACCACTTGTGCAGAGGATCTATGCAGCGATTACTATTTGATTTTCCAACTGATCAGTTCTTCGGTCACTCACTGATGTTTCAGTGGGGTAAACGCAATTGGAACACCCTGATGCCCACTCGCGGTGAGGGGTGCTCCGCCCAAACACAGTTGGCTCCTTTCTCCCACTAAAGATAGTTGAGGTTGCAATTTCAGCCTCGTTTGTGAGCAGAGATGACCAGTTGATAAGGACTTACCGAGAGGCAGCCTGAACTGTGTGCTCATTGCTCCATTGTCCCAGTGAACCTCCTTCGGGGCTTGCTTTCGCTTCTTAGTAGCCTGCTGAGGCGTTTGGGACTGCCGAACGCTTTTTGGCTGTCTTGGAAGCCATACTGGCGTGCGGGGGTGCTGCGACGACGACGAGCAAGGGAGGTCGCACAGCCTGCGCACGTGTTGCCAAATTGGGTCGACTTCAGTCGCATCAATCCGAAGTCGAGCCGCAAGTCGAGCGCAGCCAAGCTGCCGGGCAGCCGCAGTCACAGACGTGACTTGACTTGACTTCAATGTGACTTGACTTTGATGACTTGCAACTTTCCAGTCACGTCATGGCAACACTAGCTTAATCTATACATTAAACGCTTGTCATGCTCATATGTCGCCGTAGACTATCGGCTAGGCAGCGGTTAGATAGTCGTTTTGGAGGCGCTGGGTTTGAACCCTGGCACGATGCTTTTACTGTTCCTTTTTATATTTTATTTTATTTCACTGTGCAACTCTCCGTCGCGCGTAGCGCGACCTGTAACTACTGGGACATTAGGGTTTGATTTAGCTGGTTCGGATTAGCTGGTTCGGAGTTAATGGTTAGGGATTAGCTGTTAGGGTTCAGATTCGGTTAGGTTAGGGTTGGTTTAGAGGTTAGGGTACAGGAATATTGTTTCTAAGCCAGGAGGGCCTTCTTTACAATTTTTATACAATTTTATGAGGCCGTTTACATGCGTTTATGTGCCAAATACTTCGCACAGTGGGTGAAGTCATAGCTGGCGCCGAGCTTCACGTGACATCCAAATAAGGAAGGATGTTGTGCGGGCTTACAATCCTACTGTGTGAGCACTGCGCAACAATCACTGGGTATTTCTGACGATTTTGCTAAGAACAAATCGCTGAAAAATTGCAGTTATGAATAATACTGTAGAACAGATTTTCCAGTCATAAAAACTGAACCACTTGGAATGAAAAATCGCAGAAAGTGGGTAAAGTCTTGATAAATCGACCAAGTAGTCAAAGTTGTACCGTGATTGCTCACCGGACAAAACTTGGATTAGATTATTATTTTTCCACAGGATATGTATCGGTTTAGCACAAGCCTCAATCGATAGAAATACCCCGTGAATGAAAAAGAAGAGAGGTAAGTGCTGTGCTGCACCAACAGCTGACAAAGCCTGACATGATGTCCATCAGTCTAAATTAAAAATGATTTCTTGCTTGGCCTTCCAGTCCTCTGTGGACTCTTGGCTGCTTGGGAATCTGGTGTTCGTAGAGTCAAAAGTGAATCAATCATCATTTCTATGGACGCTGTGGGGATTGAACCCACGGCCTTCCGCAATTACATTCAAATCCAATTGACGGGATGTGCAAAGCGGGCGCGCTACCACTGCGCCAAGCGCCCTAAAACTGTGTAGCTGTATAATAATTATATTTCAGCAAGACCCGCTGTGCTCGTCTCAGCTGTTGAGACATGATAGTTGCAGTCAAATACGAATAGGACGTAAAGTTTAGTAAAAGTAAATAACTTAGGAGCATTTGGGACTCTACGCGGGTAGTCCTTGAAAGTATGTAGGCTTGACGCAGCTGACGTCTGAGAGTGCAGTAGGCATCGCAGCCTCTACCTTTCATGAGTCTGGACAAGCCCCAGAGTCCGCCGGAGCGGAAGGTGTGATTATTGTGTCAACAACTCAGCGATATAGTTGTAAGTAATTGTGCGGCACTATCTTATGGCTATGAGAACCTTTTATGTTGTCAGCTTGCGCATGAACTCCGATTTCTCCACCTCACGGGCCACGTCGTCCAGCGGGGGGAGCGTCTGCACCAAGTTCGGTGTGCTCGCGCCTCCATGCACTGCGTACACTGCGCCGTCTACACCACGCCCTTCAGCCTCCTTCCGCAGGCCCCGCTTTCTTAACCCGCGCGGCCTGCACGCGCTTCAGCAGCCGCGCGCCGCCCGCGTAGAAGAAGACGAGGGCGCCGAAGACCATGGCGAGGCCGTACCACGCGAGGCGGCGCCAGCCGAGGAGCGAGTCGCGCCACGTGAGCAGCATGAACGGCGCGGCGAGGAAGTTGAGGACGAGGATGCACGCGAGCGTGCCGACGGCGTCGTACGCCCGCTTGAGCGGGGTCTGCGGCGGCGCGGGCCCGCCGCGGACCTCGACGTATGCCGCGGGCAGGACGAGCGGGCGCACGTGGCTCCGGACGAGCCGCCCCGCGGTCTGCACGAAGCCGCCGAAGAGGAAGGTGAGGTAGTACCCGCCCGCGATCCCGTGCTGTCGCCGCCGCCGTCAGTGCGCGTGGAGATAGGTCAATATGAACGGCCGTCAACTGACCCAGAAGGCGCTCGTGGCAAAGGTGATCATGCTGCTCCTGAAGCCGGGCTTCTCGCCCTTGGGGGTCACCCGCTTGTAGACGCACTCGCGCAGCCAGACGTTGGTCTTCATGTTCCAGGAGTCGAGGAGGACCTTCATGTTTGGTGCGAACTCGATGGTCCAGACCTTCACATTCGCCGCACCTTCCCAGCGAGTTCCACCGTTAGGTTTGAACCCTGAGAACCCGAGGCCTGTGAGGATAGATGCACCCTTTACGGGAGAACGTCAGCGGGCGTGGGTCGCTACAGTCCTTCGTGACCATACCTCCGTGAGTGTCCAGATGGCATAATACTTTGTGCGCTCGAAGAAGCCACATAATTGGTAGATGGCAATCCTGAAGCAAAGATTCCGTCAAGATCCCGGAGATGAAGACAAATTACCACACACCGATATAGCAGGCTTTTCTGTGCGAACCAGTCCTGGAGCGCGACGCTGAAATTGTACTGACCGCCAAGCACGACGAAGAGGCCCAGATAGATGAGCCCCATGACCATCTTTCGATAAGCCACGCGTTTCCGGCCGCGAGGGACCAATCGGCCGGGTACTGTGGCAGATTTACGCTTCTCCTCATCTTGCTTGTCAACTTTGTATGCTGAGCCGTCAATTAGGTTCATGTAGTCCGCAAACTCGAGGTACGGGCCGACGAGGATGCCCGGGAAGTAAAACCTTGCGGGGAGAAGAGTTGAACACCGTTGAATGCAGGTAGTAAGGGCATCTTACGCATATCCGAGGAACGTGAGGACGCTCGGGAATTGAGCGACTCTCTTCTCCTTCTGCCATTTGTCCAGGTCCTATATATTTGGCGTGACATTAATGCTGATGCTCCACGGGATGTCCGCCACGTATATGGGTGTTTTCTCACCTCGACAGGCCGTCGGCCATCATACACATTCCACGCGAACGTCGTCAGCTTCATGACCAGCACCATCTGTGGCCCGGTGATCTCAAACGTCTCGTAACTGAGGTTAAAGAGCGCACGGATGACATGGCTACAGGGTGGAGTCAGTCCGCGGTCCGGGAAGAGGGAGATGACTACGCACTTGACCGTTAGATGGCCCATAGCAAACCTGGACGCGGGACGGGGCCATCAATTTCACACCCATTCATAGACACATGTGGACTCACGCGAACACGACCCATGGCATGTTGTCGCTCTTGACATTCTTCGCGATGTAGTACGTCCCGAGGACGTCCAGCAGTAGTTGCAGAAACCCCGACCACAGGTTCAACACGGGTATGAAATAGACCAGCGTGACAAAGACGTTGAACAGATGCTTGAAGTTCGGGCTTGTCGTTAGGCATCCGGATGAACACGCTGCCTAGAGGGTATGAGACCAGAAGACAAGTAATGAGCTGTAAGGACGGTTAATTCAAACTCAGAATGCCAGGGTCCGAGTGGGTGCATGCATACCTTGATTTGATCCAGCGAAGCACCCGTGGCTTGCGCCAGCGGAACAAATAGAGCGTCCATAGTGTGTGCGAGTTCCAGCGTGTATCAGCACTTCCCCGCTGGCTCAGCCGATTTTTTTGGAAGTGAGCAGGAAACTCGTCGTGGCGAAGGCGTCCCAAGAAATGAAAAGAGCCGCTTCGCGGAATAGCAGTGAGACCCGCCGCCGTCGAGCACGTCCGGGCAGATGGTGGTCCGAGTTCAAGGTGTGGGGTGGCGGACAGCTCAGACGTCGCTTGGGTGCCCCACTGCGAAGTACAGCGGAACGCGCCAAGCTTGGGGAACTCACGTGAATCGCACGTGCGTCCTACCTCTGCCGCCCATTTTGCAGTGCGGCATCTGCCGTTGATCTGTGATTGAGCTTGAGCTTGATCAAGCGCACCGACACCCTGGCGCCCGTTGGCTTCAGCTGCGGCGTCGTTCTTGCAGATACCCAGCTGCCGCAGTTCTCGTCGGAGCCTAGGAGCATGGCTTTCGTGCAGAACCGCTCTATCACCAAATACTCTGATGCTTGCGTACCGATACTACCGGGTCTTCCAGCGATTCTCCCGTGGATGAACCCCACACTGAATACTGGGAATCTCTACCGCTTCCCTTCCTACAATCTGCCAGTATTCGACTTCAGCTTCCGTAGTGAACCATGCAACGCCCAGCTTAGAATGGCCTAACCGCTCCGGGACTATGTCCGTCTGACGAAACAGAACGCGCACTCCGAGATCATCGACTGGAACAGAGTCTTCAAGGTTTCGAGGTATCCTTCCTTCCTAGGTTTAGCGGCGGCGGTACTAGGCTACAGTGCCGTGACTTGCAGCAACCGTGCTGGCCGAGTCATTTTCTCTGATAGCGGCCGCGAGGTACAGTGCGGTACCTGGTAAGTTGTATTCTTCATAACTACAGAGCCGGTCGAGCTCACGTGTATCATCAGGTCTTAGCGGCGGTGGCACGTAGCAGCGTTGGCTCAGTGATTAACTAGTCGCGTACTAGTTATCATAGTCACCGCCGTAACTGCCGTAACCGGCGAGTAACTGTAACTGGCGGTTCCATGGGTCGAGGTCAGTGACTGCCAGCCCAGCACGTGACAGGAAAGTTCCGAATTTTCATTTTTGGACGAGTCGTTGATGCTGGCGTGTCATTGGCTGATGATCTGGGACCCAGGGAACCGCCAGTTACTAACTGATGCTAAGTTGTGCGTGATGTGACTGAGTTCACGACAGTTACCGAATAACTGAATGACCTGGTCACTAACTGGCCAACACTGGCACGTAGTGCCCGAAAGTCCAGGCTTACTTCATCAATACCTCTCTGAAAGCGTGTTCGGAATGTATTTGTGCAAGGCATCTTGGTCATCAATGCAACGACTCGCACCTCAGAAGCTTCGTCCTCAACATTCGATGCTCAGCACAGAATGCAACGGACACGAAAAGCACTTGTTGCATTCTCCCGGTGCCGCACAACGATGCTCTTTGACATGGCATGTACGACAAAAATACATCCAATCGGGTGAGTCTCTACACCTCTTCTACCGACGTCCACCAAATCCACCACTACTCAGCCCGAGAAGTCCTCCTTCGACGCCGTTGCATCCATTGTTCACATGACAAGAACGGCCATATCTGCACGACGCCGCTGCACACCTGGTCACAGCGCCTTCACTCTCCGACCTTCCCAGCGGGCTCCACCACAGCGGCGGATCGCCACGCCCGTCATCCGGGATCCCGCCGTCCATTGTGGCGTCGCAAGCGGGCGCTCATGCGCTCAGCTGCCGAACTAAGTCGACGTCGGCCGGGCGCGCAGGGGCCAGGCGACCCTGCAAGCTGACCTTGAATCCGCATTCCCGCTGTCGGATGCACACCATCGCGCCCTGCGTTAGTCTTCGGCTATAGCTGGTAAGTCTCCGGCTCTCGGCGCCCCTCGTCCCCTGCGGCGCTGGATATCGTGTGGAACGCATCGGCGAGCAGGCGTACATATCGCTTTGACATCTGCACGAGTTCCGCCCTCGTTTTCTTGCATGCCCTCTATCAGTATCATTTATCTAGACGATAGAGGGCAGGCGCGAAAGATGAACGGCCTGATATCTCAAGTGCCTGTTCTTCTATGCGTCGGCCGCGTCTGATGTGGATGGCCAAAGCAAACGCTGTTACTATTCCGTATATTCCTAAAGGAGTTCGCATTTTCGGAGACCGCCTGAAGACCGCCTGCGACAGGCGGCCGTTCCTCTCCAGACGTCGTGCCTGTCAGGTCCCGAGCAGAGCAGCCACCCGACGTATTCCGCCTCCAAACCATGTCCAGCACCTGCCCCGCTGTCCACGGCATCGCGGCCGAGGGGAGACAGCGCATTGCCGTTCACACCGATTCGGGCCAGATGGTGGCAGAGATCGCACGCCGTCGGTGTTGCATCTCCAGCGGGACGTCTCGCAGCGAAGATGGCCATGGGCTGCCTCTCTCTTGTTGCTATCTTACGTCTGCACGTCGCCGGAGAACGCCTGTTTGACATGGTACTGTAATACGATCTGTTGCAAGTACTTGAGGGGTGTGAGCATAGTTGCCGGGTTCTCCACGGCTTGCAACACGTATAGAAAAAGAATACGTCACCGCGATCTGCGCCTACAGCTGGGCGGCAGGAACGTAAGAAGGCGTCAATATACTGACAACGGTCTGGGTGGTTCATCGTGTGTTCGTATCGAAAATTATAGCATAGTAATGTGCTAGATAACGCCTATATGATGGTATAAGTGACAGATGCATGGGTATAAACTAGTGTTACAAGTCCGCATAGATACTATATCGCTACATAATCCCAAAGCGATCAGTACTCCCGCGCGTGATACGCGGGGCTGCCCGCAGGGCTCGGGTACCCCAGTCGTACCGCACCCGCCGCAGGACGCACATCTCGACGGTGACGCCGGGCCCGAACGCGGTCGCGACGACGTGGTCGCGGCCGTCGCCCATGCGGCGCAGCGTGTTGAGCACGCTGAAGACCGTCGCGCCGGACGTGTTCCCGTGGTGCTTGTACACGTCGTAGCTCGCGCGGAGGTGGTCCGGCGCGAGCCCGAGCAGCTTCTGCACGCCCGAGATCACCTTCGCGCCGCCGGGGTGCAGCGCCCAGTCGAAGTCCTGCGAGCACGGCGGGTGCGGCAGGCGCGCGAGCGACGGGATGCGCGGCAGCAGCGAGTTGAAGAGCGGCGGGACGGAGGTGCAGGACAGGGCAGGCACGCGCGGCGTCAGGTTCACTTTCCATCCTGCGGCAAGCGACGTCAGCAGTGATCGCAGTTTGGCGAGCACTGATGAAACTCACCGTTCGGGTGGACGTCGAACGTGATGTCTTTCTCTGTTTCGGGCAGCGTCCGGTTGTCCCACGCGAGCAGGTCGTACACGGGCCGCTCGCCGCGCGTGTCGCCGACGCCGTTGCTCACGACGAGCGCCGCGGCGCCGTCGCTGAAGTGTGTCACACCGATGCGCAGCTCCTGGTTCTCCGAGAGCGACGCGAGCTCCGAGCGCGCGAGCGTGCTCGCGATCTCCGCCGCGACGACGAGGATGCGCGCGGGCTTCTGCAGGAACGCGGCGAGCAGCGCGAGGTTCGCGGCGGTGCGCAGCGCAGCGAGGCCGCCCGCGCAGCCGACGCCGTGCAGCAGCGTGCGCTCGACGGTGCCGACGATGCCGAGCTCGCGTGCGACGTGGTAGTCGTAGCCCGGGTTGGCCGAGTGCGTGCACGTCGTCGCGACGAGGTGCGTGAGCTCGGAGACGTCGCGGCCCCACTCCTCGAGCGCCTTGCGCGACGCGTCGACCGCGAGCTTGACGCCCTCGACGAGGAAGAAGTCGGAGAGCTCGTCGATCGTCGGCGGCGCGGGCTTGTTGAGCAGCGGGTGGTCGAGGGTGCAGGCCACCGAGCGCACGTCGATGCCCGTGTTCTCGTTGATCGCGAGGATCTTCTGCAGCCTAGCGCAGCAAACTGATCAGCCGTGGATGCGGGGAGAAGGACAGGTAGACTCACGCTGGGGACTTTTTGTGGTGGCGGAGCGCGAGGCGCTTGAGGTCGGACGGCTTGCAGGCGTAGGGCGGGTACTGCACGCCGAGGCCGACGATGGCGAGGTGCGACTCGGGGAAGGGCTGCAGGTCCCTGTCAAACGTGCTCAGGCGGGCGGGCGACATTTCGGTGTGCTGTGGCGGCCTTGGGAGGATCGAGAACCGGGGTGTGCAGAACGCAGGCCGATTGGCCATTTATACTGTATGCAAGCATCCAGGTTCCAAGACCTATGACGCCTTCGCGCGAAGAGCAGCGGGGTTGACGTCGTTCTGCGCAGATATGAAACCGTAAAGGCATAAGTGCCATGTTGTGAGAACGATCAGAGCCCGCTCGCATACCTGCTCAACTCGTCCATCCCTGACAGCCGGGCGCGTACGCAGGTTTGCAAACCGATAGGAACGGTTCCGACGGGCCATGATGGCGAGTTTGCAGGGAAGCGCGCGGTAATAAGATGCGTCTGTCCACGACGGGAATCCCGGTGGCGGCGCTGCGTCTGTCGCTAGAAGTTTTGGCCAACGAATGTCCTCGCGCGAGGCATGCGAACGACCTGGGAGCGGGTCAGACGGCACACCAGCTTCTGCCAGCGGCACGCCGTAAGAGAGCTTCGAAGATCTGTGCGCATGTCCACTTCGCAGAGATCAGGCGCGAGTGCCTGACCACAGCATAACTCTCGCCGCCTCGTCGAAGCTCTGCAGAGAATAGGCAGGCAAGACGTAAGTGGTCACGCCAGCCGAAGGCACTCCGCTCGGGCAGGACAGAACGAAGAAGCGAGGATGGCCAGACGCCGGGTCGAGCGCATAGAGAGGAGATCCAGAGCGCGATCGGTCCATACAAGGCGAACAAGCGCAACCAGCGGACGTCCTGAACGGACACCACGCAAGTCTCCGTTCCCGGCGGCTCGGTGACGCCAGTGATGGCTGATCCGTAGCGACGCCGCGAGGCCAGGGCGCGCGCGCACGCAGCAAACCCGTACTGAAAACTCCGTCGACTGTGCCTTGGTTCCGCTGGGCGGACTGGCGAGGCAATGCAACCGCTGTCGCGCATAGGACAAGGCACCCGCGCTCTGCCAAGGACCTCGTGCCAGACCGCCAGACGAATCCGTGTGCATGCCTACAATAGCTGCTGCAAAGCCTCCGAAATCACAACCGGGGAACTCAAAGTCATGCCTTTGCAAACATACCCCGTTTCTGCAGCCCTCCTTTTCCTGTTTTCCATGCATCTGAACGGGGTGGCAGATAGGTACCGTGACGGCTTGGTGCTAGAAGCGGGCATGCCGTCCAAAACCGCACCCGGACCTGGACCGAAGCACCAGCGGCGTGCACGACTCAGATGGCCGCACATGAGAGTTGTGCGCACTCCAAGGTACGAACGGGCGAAGATTCAGCAGCGGCCGCCTCGCGTCGCTGACCTGGGGTGCCGCTGCGTACGTAGCAGGCCTGATGGAAACAGATCCGGTGAGAAGTCGGGGGTCCTCGATAGTGGGTGGCCCGATACCAGCCATGCCTGGGAAGCAGGCAGTGATAGGTCCGTCGAAGGCAGGCCACGCGTAGGACTTGGAAGTGGGGCGTCGGTGCCGCAGGTGCGGCGGCTGCGGTCGCGCTATTCACGATAGGTGCCCGCGTTCTTGCGCAACCTGGCGACAGGATAGAAGGCCGCTCACGAATGTTGGCAGGTCGGTGCCGTCCGCTGCGAGGCCAAAGGGTCCGGTCAGCTGTTTGCGACTGTCAAGGAGTGGAGCCGAACCTTGCAATAGGGCTCTGCTCTCTGCTACGGCCATTCAGTGGACGATCTTCCGTGGTGTCCGAATTCTGCCTGTTTGCGTAACCCATTCCCTGTGCGTGATATGTCTGGGTGCGTATTCAGGGAGTTTCAGGCTTGGCCGCCACGTTCTAGCACTTCTTTGACAGATGAAGACAGCGTGGGCATGATGCTCCGTTGACAATATCTGCTGGCCAACGATGACGAATGCGCGGCAAGCTGGACTCAGCGACGAGCTGCAGCTGTCGGCCGCGGGTGTTGGACGAGTGTTGCGGGCTGTAGGCGCAGTAAGATGATGAGCTTAGTTGACACCAGGCGTTGTGGAGGCGAAGAGAGGCTAAGGCAAGCCTATAGTCAATCGAGACGGTTTCGATCTGAGCCTCCGAGCCTGTGCACCACTCGATCATACGCAACATCTGAGAACAGTTTCCGACAAACGGGGCCTTTCCTGTTTAGGCAGGTTTTAATAGATATCTTATCTTATCATCCTGATTAGACGCTCATAAAGCGTTCTTCCCAATGCGGCGCGGGGGAACCTTGTTCGACACGGCGATTACACCCGCCAGGTCGAGGCAGATGTTCCCACTCAGCGGGGATGACTCGCTATTCTCCTGAACTCTCGCGTACCTCCTGAGCTCTGACCTCATGTACTTGTCACGTACACTTCATGTCAGATGGACCTGGCCCTGACTGCTCGTGGTTGATTGACCACAGCCTCAACAGCAACAAAAAGGCTTGTCTGACAGCCCGGCCCTGATGTTCTGGTAGGAGGTGAGCCTGTACATGACGATGGTTCCTGGGTATATGTCTTATGAAACAGGTCCTGCCCAGCTGAACGCGCCTCGGCCTGTGCGCATCTGCTCTGACGTTGTCAGCACAAGTGGAGCTCTGCTGGCCGGGAGTTGTGCTCGAACGTCGAGACATTGAAGACCCAGGGCGAGAATCACCGACGCGACCCACCTCGAGCGCGCAGCAAAATCCGTGATTTCCGTGCTGGTTCCATTCCATGTTGATGGCGCAGTCGACCCTTTGCGTGCTGGTTCACCGGTTGATAAATGCGTTTGGTGAGCACCCCGCAGGATTTACGTTGACGATTTGCGAGCTGAGCTCGGGCGCATGCATTATCTGTAGCATCTAAGTTAGCTCGCGGTGGCGCACCTTCGAATCCACCGCCTCCCATTCGCCATCGTGGAATATTCCGACACAATATTCTCCGGATTGATTCTATTAACGATGACGAAGCTGGTACCGTCAGGTATGTCAGCGCTGGGTTGCTTCTGCCGCGGTCTGCTGTACCTATCTGCTTACCCTGACATAAGTTGCTCCACATATCGCCGTCGCGGAAGTGACACAGGCGCGCCTCAACAGATTATCACGTTGTTGTCGCAGCACGAACATCCGCGCTATCTGGCCCATTCGGTAGCTACTGGGGTTCTACTGGAGTCCGACTCTCACAGCTGTCAACGGAGGCGCGATGCCACCGGATTGGACGACGCATGGCAGCGAATGGGGCTCGGACGAGCGGCGACTAGTGCAAGTCGAGCGACCAGCGCGCCGTGAGCGGTAGCGCGGACGGCCCAAGTGGGCGACGGCTGGCTTTGTCCTACGCTTCGGCGAGCGGCCGGGCTGCGATCCGCGAAGGGGCCGAGCGCGTCTGCGGATAATTGGCGTTCGAGTCTTATCTTGCCTGCTGGAGCGCCATCGCCAAACGCAAATGCTGCATTCACTGTTCATTTTCATTTGTCTGTGCGAAATGAAGTCGAGCGTTCAGCCCAGGCCCGCCCTGCTCGCACGTACTCACGGAAGTCGCGGCGGTCGAACCCCCGATGTGGACCATTTACCCCGACATCGCGCGCACCCGAACACAACGCGCTCTTTCCGTGAATCTGGTCGCGGACTGGCCTCATTTCTTGAGGGCTGGAATAGAGACTTGTCCGCCTTAGCGGCAAACAGCGACGTCATTCGCCCTCTCCCATTCGGGGAGGTGCACAGCGATTGACAGGTCACAGGCGCGATGATGCATGGTCAAATAAGGCAAGTGCTCAGCTTGGGGATCTTGTATGGGGGCGTCCTGCTTATTCGTATAAATACCAGGTCCCCCAAGCTACTCGACGCCAGGCAGTGAGCTCATTCATCCCTCCCATCTCTACTCTTTCCAGCCTATCATGTCTCCCGCAAAGATCGTCACCCAAGCTGAGGCGCCTTTCCCCGACCTCGACCTCCACATCATGGGCATTGGCTCACAGTACCCTCCCGACACATGCAACGCCGCCCAATTCAAAGAATTTGTCCTCCGTCACTATCCTAGGACTCCTGCGTAAGTGTAACTTCACCAACACGCTAATCTATCCGCTACTTTTCTTCATGCGTACTCATTCACTTTCTTCTACAGGCTTGAGAAGGTACTTGCTATCAACGAGATCACGGGCATCGAGACTCGCTCTATCGCATCTTCCATGGACCACCCCATCATCAACGGCCCGCGAGCTCCCACCATTGATGAGCTTTCCGACTACTACCTCGACGTCGGCGTGAAGATGGCCGTCAGCGCGTCCCGCCAGGCCATTGCGGAGTGGGGCGGCGACATCTCGCAAATCACGCACGTCGTTGCCACCACATGCACCAACTCCGGCCAACCCAGGCTACGACTACTACGTCGCCCGCGAGCTGGGTCTCAGCGGCTCGGTCGAGCGCACGCTGCTTGCCGGTGTCGGCTGCGCAGGCGGCCTGGCTGCCCTCCGCAACGCGGCCAACATCGCCGCGGGTGCGTCCTTCATGCAGAAGCCCGCCCGCATCCTCGTCGTCACCTGCGAGCTGTCCAGTCTGCTCGTCCGCTCCGAGCTGGACTCGCAGATGGAGGACCCGAACCTGCGCATCGGCGTCACCATCTTCAGCGACGGCTCGTCGGCGCTCGTCCTCAGCAACGGCATTGGCGAGGCTCCAGAATCCAAGCCCGTCTACGATCTCCTCGGCTGGGACCACCGCACGGTCCCGGAGACGGAGAAGGACATCGGCTTTGACGTTCACCCCAACGGTATGTGCACTTTGGCGCCCGCGATAGGCACCGCGCTCATTGTTCCTTGTAGGCTGGAAGGTCATCCTCACCCCACGCGTGCCTGCCCTGGCGTCGACCGGCACCCCACCGCTGCTCGCCTCGCTCGTGCCCCGCATCCCAGCGCTGCTCACCAAGGGCGTGCCCGCGCCCGCGGACTTCGACTGGGCGCTCCACCCCGGCGGCGCGAAGGTGATCATGAGCTGTCAGAAGGTGCTGGGCCTCTCCCCGAACACCTGCGCGCCGAGCTACGACGTCTACAAGAACCACGGCAACTGCTCCGGGCGCGACGATCTTCAGCGTCATGAACCGCCTGCGCAAGCCCGACATGGGCCCCGGCCGCGACCACGTCGTGTCCGCCGCGTTCGGCCCAGGCGTCGGGATCGAGATGTGTGTGCTGCGGCGGGTGCGCGCCGCGCCGGTGCACGCGGACGTCGTCGCGGCGTCCGTGGGCTCGGCGAGCTCTGACTCGGAGTAGATTAGAGCTTTGTGCTCGATCGTGGTCCTTGCCGCCGCCTATGCTTCAGTTGTACATCGTCGCGGACACTTTTCCCTATCTTTACCCACCTGCGCTACTTGTGTTTGTGCATTATTGTAGATCCCACCATGACTACTTTTCTTACATGATTTATGGAAGATGTACTTATGCTATACACCTTTGTATCAGCTCCCTATACAAACTCTACTATCCCTTCCGACTAAGGCCCCTGTGCCAGTGTGTGATGTGGGCAATTCTTAGTCTCGGTTCCAGACCCTTTGCCTGAGTTACTAATGTTTGTTATCGGATAAGAATTGCTTGGTGCAGGATCTAAAGTGGTTGCTCTGCAGCGCGTCTTTCAAACTCCGCTTACTACATTGCAAACAGTAACAAAGCGCGAAGCGTGCTGGGTCAGTTCAATCGCGGACAGCCTGAGCGCTTGAGCGCTCACAAATAAACTTGTTCGTATTCTGTCCTCAAGCATATCGCTACGAACCTTTCATTTAGTACGCATAAGCTGTCGGTCAGTTCAATCGCGGACAGCCCGTGAGCACTCACAAATACGAGCGCTCAAACAAGAGTCATTCTTTGCATGGAGGTCGTAGGTGCTTATAATACAGGATAGGAAGTACCAGCGTAGTGGACTCTGGAAGAGTGTGAACAGATAGATAAATCACGGACCGCCTGACGACCCAATTCACGCCAACCAAGAAACCCGAGAACAACTTCTACCGCAGAAATAGGAGAGCTTCAGATTCTTGCACTGCTTACATCGACGTAGGCTGGTACGCGTGCTGGTCCGGGGGGCTTGGCGGGTAGGTCTGGTGGAGCTGGGGCTGCTGCGACATCGGCGAACCGACGGCGGGCTTGTGCTCCGCGGTGCCCATCTGGCCCGCCAGGTCGACGGGGCCGGCGGCGCGGGCGCCGAAGTCCGCCGTGCGGACGCTCGACCGCCACACGGGGGCGCCGCGGGTGTGCGCGATGACCGCGAGCGTGAGGAGCGCGGCGAGGTAGCCGGACACTGCGGTGGCGCGCACGTCAGCGTCCGTGATGACAGCAGCACGGGCAGGGGGAGACAGAATGGACGTACGGGCGAGCCAGTTCAGCCAGGAGAACGCGACGACCGCCTGCGCCTCGCGGCAGCTGTTGGTCCACCAGTCGGGCTCGAAGAACGCGTCGTCGCCGGTGCACGTGATCGAGAAGGCATCCCAGAACTGCGCGGCGAGCGCGGCGGTGGCCAGCCAGAGCACCCAGAGGACCCCTGCCAAGCGCACAAAACAAGGTTAGGTTCCGGCGACTTCGCTTAGCGTCGCGCAGGGACTGAGGCGCGACCGGGAGCGACTCACCGAGCCAGACGAGCTCGACGAGGATCATCGATGTGAATGCGCCGCGGCGGAGGAAGTCGATGGCCAGCCTACAGCCGCGTCAGTCAGGCCGTCGGGGAGGTTCTGGGAAACGCGTACATGGCGGGGAGCGTGAAGGTCAGCACGGCGGTGGCGACGCCCATGGCCGAGAAGACGAAGTATGCGTCGGCGAACTCTTCGGTGACCGCGATCCAGTGTGCGGACAAGCCGAGGACGATGAGGCTGGAGAGGAACACAAACGCTGCGAACACGCCGTTAGCGACGCCTTCAGGCTTCAGGCACCAAGTCGCGTCGGTGCACTTACTCAAGACCGCGACGCGGGTGATCTGCAACCAGTGGGCGCCCATGGCTTCTTTTTGTTCAGACGACGTGTAGGCTGACAGCTCTAGGTGGGGGAGAAAGGGCAGAAGAAGGGCAGGGCTTTCTGGCGTGCCTCTCCTTGACATGCCCTTTTATCCCAATCATTGTCTTCGGGGGCACTACTGAATCACGCTTGTCTTTCGCTTGACCGTTGCTGTGCCGTGCCGCCTGTGCCTGGACGTCCACCTCTGATGCGCGCTGGGCGAGGCTTAATAAATCAATCGCATGTCGCCGCTATCATCCGCATAAGAGGCGAACCCTAGGGCCTTTAGAACGCAGGGATCTGCACGTTCTCAGGCACCCGCCGGTCATAGGATCCTAGGATGTCATGGATGCTCGAATTCCCACGAGCCACGGATTTTGAAGATCTGAAGCTCCTTTGGTCGTCGACCTGCATCCCAATTAATCCCAGGCAGGAGTGAGGGGTTTCCGTGGTAAGGCTGGTATCTGTCCTGTGGTCGATGTTCAAAGGAAAGCGCTCCGCGCCGCGGCTCTTGGCAACGAGTGACAGCATTGACAGCGAGTGTCTTGGTCTTGGTATATCGATGGAGGTCGCCGCCGTCGACCACGGAAATTGTTCAGGGTCGATTGACTCCAAGTTGCACAGGATGTTCGACGCTCGGCCGACAACGTGGGCGCTCCGCACGCATCAGGACTGAATCCGGAAGCCCTAGGAGAAGCACAGCCCCAAAGATAGCAGGTGTGTTAGTTCGACGGAGTTTACAGCCCCATATCCAAGCCTGCGCTTCTCAGGACAGATCATCTGCTGACTGCCAATACGTACGTGAAGGGAGCATAACAGCATCGCCATGCAACCGCATGAATAACACCCAGGGCTCATCATACTTACCGCACTCAGGGCAATCGAACAACCCTTACAATTGCAGAGCCTCACGTTGGGCCACATAAGTACACCAGGTCACGTTTGTGCTGTGAAGGCCAACGACGGTTATAGCCTTCAGGGTGATGGTACATGAGAACTACTGGGTATACACCAGAACCAAAGTTCAACGCATATGGACGAAATCTATGTGCAGAAGAAGCTTACACGAGAAAAGAGTAAGGTAAATCGCCACGAAGGAAATAGCGATGTGCGGGTAGCAGGAGCAACGCGACACAAATGCGTCGGAATAAATAGACACGGTGAGCATCCAATTACGCAAAACAGTACCTAAATGTAGCCCAAACACTCCAGATCCATACGCCCACGCCGACAAGCTACCATCGCAGGAAAGGCGAACCAGTATGTCGACCAGCGCGCAAACATGAGCCAAAGACAAAAGGCCCGAAGGGAAAGCATGAAGGACATCAAAGTCGTAACAGGCTGCTGAAAACAGCCGGACGTCCGTGAGTGCTCCCTCTAAGCCACGTGCACCACCGGCTTGGCTTCAGGTTCGGAGCCGTTGGGCTCGGAGACAATGAAGTGGTGTCCGTGTCCGTGTCTGCCCGCGATGCCGTGGGCAGGGGCCCACAAAGAGTGCAGGTTGAACACCCCGCCGAAGGCGGGCGTAGCTGAGTCCGACGGGTCGCGCGGCACGCCGCCGAGGTTGTTCATGTTCCCGTTCATGACGGAAGCCACCATGCCGTTGTCGTCTGCACTGGGACCATACTCGAGATGCGGGTGGAAAGCCATGAGACTGTGCATGACCAGGTGGCAGCCCATGATGAAGACGAGGATCGCGAGGAGGATGCTGGTGCTTGCCCGAGCCTTGAACGACCATGAGTTCGACGTGTCGAACTCGCTTTTGTATGGGGAGGCCGGCAGTTGGATCTGCGAGGGAAGGCGCGGCTGGAGCGCGGACATCCTGGGCAGAGTGGGCAAACCGGGGAGCATCTCCTTCATGCGCGTCGATAGTGAGGGCTTTTCAGGCGGTGCAAGGAAGGCAATGGAGAAGTCTGTCTCGCCACTGGGTGAAGAGGGCGTGACAATGATGGCCGGAAGAGCGGATTTCTCATCGACGAGTGGCAGGGACAAGTCTACAGAGGAGCCCAGCAAAAGACAGTCAGCTACCAATCCTGCAGCTCATGGTCATTTGTTCTGCATACCTAGCGGTGCCGGAATCAGGGTGTAGTCAAGACGCTGCGGCAGGCGGTTGAGACGACGGGGACCTGTGCGGGATGAACAATCATAGTTAAGCAACGCGGATTTCCTCAACAGGGCACCACGTACCAGGCTGACGCATAATGAAGAGACTATAGTAAGGTGATAAACAGATGCGAAGATGTTGCAAGTGGGATGAATACAGAAGTGATATATGAATGTGAGGATCTCCGAAAGCCTTCTTGCGAAGTGTGGTGTCGAAAAGAGCGTCGGTGGAAATGAAAGTGGGTGCTCAACGAGTGCGTTGGCGAAAGCGAAAGCAGGTAAGACCTGGGCCAGACGATCGCAGCAAAGCGACTGGTGAGGCAACGAGATGAGGGAGGAGAACAAGCGCAGAACAGGGGCAAGCGCGGACACGAGAGGCAGCACCGCACGGCGCCGAGCGCAGGCGCCCGTCGTCAAGCAATTTGTTAGACTCGTCCCGTTCGGGCAACTCTCCTAGAACCACGCACGACACAAAATGTCGCTCGTTGAGGCGTCGGCGTTGACGAAGAGCTCGAGGCCGCTGAACACGACGGTGCTGCGTGACGACGCGTACGTGCTCGCGCTGGCCTCGACACACGCCCACTACGCCGCCTCCGCGTCGGCGCCGTCGAACGTCATACACCTCTTTGACAAATCAAACCTGCGGCCCGTCTCACAGCTTGCGGGGCACGGCGAGACCATATCACACATGCGGACTGTGCCGCAGTTCTCTGGGACCTTCAGAGACACGCTCATCTCCTGCGGGAAGGACGGACTTGTCAAAGTCTGGGATGAGCGGTCAGGCTCAGCAGGAGTCCAAAGTAAGCACACCTTCCTGCCAGCCTGTTTTATTCTGGTCTGAACTCAGGAAGCTACCGTCAAATCTTAGTGCAAGGCCTAGTAGCAGGACGAAAACGAGCACTACTTTCATGTGACGTTTCTGCGGACGGCTCGACTGTGGCTGCAGGCACAGATCTTCAAGGAGACGATGCCTCACTCTTATACTGGTAGGCACCTACGCCACATGATTATGCTCAACGTTGACGTCTGCTATCATTGTATAGGGACCCCCGTAACCCGGCCGCCCCTCTGCGGGTACATTCGTACACGCACTCAGATGATATTACAGCAGTCCACTTCCAGAGATCCCATGCTCTGGCCGGACTCAATACCCTGCTCTCTATATCCACCGATGGCTTGATCAGCACGTCAAACGCTGATGAGCCGGACGAGGACGAAGCTGGTCTGCACGTTGGTAACTGGGGTTGCAGCGTCGCTCAGGCTGGCTGGGTGCACGGACGCTCCGGATCCCCCGGTGTCTGGGCTCACAGTGACATGGAAACTTTTAGTGCTTGGTCCGGAGAGGTAGGCGCAGTTTAATCGAAGACCGCATCACGTTTCATGCCTTTTGTCAGCTGGACTTGGTACACGATGAGGACATCCGGCAGCCGTCTATTCACAGGCAAAGACTTCACATGGGTTACAGACTATCTCATTGGTTGTCACAACAATGCCGTCATCCCTCCTGAACGCGACAACGATCTGAGCATATTCACTGGCTCAAATGAGTACGTGTGCTCCTTGAAATATCCAACTCTTTGCTTATCCCTCTGTTCTTAGAGGTGACATTGCCTTGCTTACCCGCTCAAGTTTTTCGGACCGTTCTTCTCCATGGGTTCTCGAACGCCTGTGGACCACTGGTCACGCTGGTGTTGTAAGATCCATGCTTTGGGACGAAAAGGTGAGATAGCAGGCTATATATGATCAGGTTCCCTGCAAGCTCACTGCGGGCGATCTTCAGAACAACATCCTCATCACAGGAGGCGAAGACTCCAAGATCAATGTCTGGTCCTCGCCAGGCCTGACGTCAGACTCGGTACCTTTGTCTCGCAAGTACGAATCCGAGTCAAACGTTATGGATGTCGACGAAGGTTCACCCATCAACCGCAAAAGACGTCGCGCTGATTAGGTCAAGGGCACCTAAGAGCAAAGGTGGAAAAAGTGTACATCTACTGTTACATGTATCGCAATGGTAAACCCTTGTATAGTTTACAGGTAATGCACTTCGAGTTCAGTGCTGTGCGTCCGATTACATGCGGAAAACGCCGAATCCCTTGCCGTCACCGTCCCAGGTGGTGACAGGACCACTGCCCCTTCGCGAAGCCCCACGTTCCCGAGCCGAAAGTGCCAACGCCAGACCGACAGTATCGCGCGTGTCGATGGGTTTGATTATCCCGTCGTCCCAGAGTCTCGCCGTCGCGTAGTATGCTGTAGATTGCTCTTCGATCTCGTCTTTCAGCTTGCTGTGCTTTGATGGGTCCCTGCAAAGGCCGAGTCAATGATGATACGTAGCACACAGCATGAAGGTATGTACTTTGAAACGGTGGACATGACCTGAGACAGCTGCCCTGGACCCATGACCGATACTTTGGCATTCTACCATGATGACAGTCAGTCCCAGGAATACAAACAATGGCGGACGCCGAGCTTACTGGCCACGTCCACAGGAATCTTGGTGAATACTGGTGATTGACCGTCAGCACTTATTCCGTCAGATAGGTAAAGCCTTGTGTACTAACCGCTCGACCACACATACCTGACGAGGAACTCAGCAAAGCAGCGTCATTTAAAGCCAGCGACACTCACCATAATTACCGGCACCATAGCTTCCACCAACGATGACAGTAAGTTTCGGAACGTCGGCACATGCGACGGCTCTGACCATCTTCGCACCGTCCTTCGCGATGCCACCCTTCTCAGCTTTGGATCCAACCATGTACCCTGTTACATTGACCAAGAACAAAAGGGGGATTTGTCGTTGTGAACAGAGCTCGATGAAGTGTGTCGCCTTCAGAGCTGACTGAGAAAACAAAATGCCATTATTGGCTACAATACCGACGGGGTAGCCGTGGATATTTGCGAAACCCTGCGAATAAGGAGGTCTCAGTCAACGGTTCACAGGTTACTGGAGAGCTACTGACTGTGACTATTGAGGTGCCGTATTCCTTCTTAAATTCTCGGAAGCGACTGCCATCGACAACGCGAGCTATCACATCTCGCATGTCGAAGGCCTGTCGCAGGTCTGTTCCCACAATGCCATGAAGTTCGTGAGCAGGGTACACCGGATCTTCCGGTGTAGCAGATGGCTGTCGCGAGCGTTGAGCAAGTATGGCCGACTGTAATATGCATACCACCTACTGGTATTTGACGTCCACCGGCCGATCCTAGGTCTCCGACAATGCCTCGAGCAATGGCGATAGCATGCTCATCGTCTCGCGCTAAGTGATCGGTGACTCCACTCTCTGAAGAATGCATTAAACCCCCTCCTAGAGTCTCCTCGTCTACCTCTTCGCCAGTAGCAGCTTTGACAAGAGGTGGTCCGGCAAGAAAGATGTGTCCTTGCTCACGGACAATTATATTCTCGTCGGCCATTGCAGGAACATAAGCACCGCCTTCGATAGGTTGCTTAGCATTTGTGATCGAATGGGAGGACTTCAGTAAATCTCACCTGCGACCGAAATCCCATGCACAATCGCAATCTGAGGTATACCCAGAGCTGAAAGTTGAGCCTAAAATAAGCTTCAATAGTGCAGCCACCAAACACAACACATAAAGACACACCATGTTATAAAAGATGCGACCGAAGTGTTCTTTGTCAGGAAACACCTGCAAGATGAGTTCATTCAATCGACACTCGCAGGACCAAAAGCTGTAGACGAACATTTGCTTGGTGCGGCAGTGCAGCACCACCAGATTCAACTTCAGACATCGAGAACGTCAGGAAATGTGAAGACTATGCATACACAGTCCGCATACCGACGTATACACAAGGCAATCCGTGCTCACGAGCAATCTCTTGTGCCCGGAGGTGCTTCTTTACCTAACAACTTAAAGAATTCAGCGACCGTCACTGAATCAGAGGCATGAAAGTACTGACAGTCAATGGATAATATGATCCGCCCTTTACACTAGCGTCATTGACGACCACCACGCACTCGCGCCCGGATATTCGCCCAATGCCTGTGATCATTCCAGCTCCTGGGACATTGTCTGTATAGACCTCATGGGCAGCGAGCTGAGACAGCTCTAGAAAAGGGGTGTGAGGATCCAGAAGCAGGGCAAGTCTGTGTACATGTATGGTAAATGACGGTTTGTGTTCGCGTGTATAGTGAATTACGCACCTTTCACGCGGCAGCTTCTTCCCTTTGCTCCTCATACGCTCAGCTGCCTTCGCGCCTCCGCCTAACCGTGCGGCCGCAATTTTGGACTGAAAGTCTGCTATCAGCTCGTCCATGGCCCGAGACTTAGCGACGAACTCCGGTGACGAAGTGGACAGCAGAGACGGAAGGACTGAGGCATGGTAGGAACGACATGCGTTCCCAACCCGGGGCTTCAGTGCATTCTTCAATAAATTGCCCTGAAGCATGTTCACCCAGGAGCCAGATCCAAGGCCTTGAACGGAGTCTCTGAGGTCGTCGCGGTGGCAGAGAAGGTTGGTACAGGCTGGCAGCTGCAAGAACACAACCACAGCGCGCTTGACTTGCCCCGCACTCGGATCTGGGGAAAGGTCCGATCACATGTCACACGGGAGTCGTGACGTCCGTGACTGGGCCCGTTCAGGCCATCACGCCCGTTACTTGCAAGCGCCCGTTTCTCTCACTAAACCACTCGCGTACCCTCTTGGTCGAAGGTGACGACTCAAATGAGCGCACTTGCTGATGAGCTTCTGGCCGATCTTGACGGTCTTTCGGAAGGCGAGGAGGACTACAAGGAAGAAGAGCCTGTAGACCAAGCCGCCGGAGCTGGGCCTAGCAATGGCCTCAAACGCAAAGCGCCTGCGGAGGAGGACGAGGAGATGTCAGAAGGCGAGGAGGACGAAGGAGAAGGAGGGGATGAACAGAAGGACGTAGGGAGCTTGGTGCTGGAGGGTGGTGTGAAGCCTGCGGAGGAGCTTGATGTCGAGGATGTGAAGCACATGGAGCTGGGGGATGTAGAAGACGTGCGCACAGTTGCCAAACTGTATGGTAGCAAGCGTATGAATGACATCTTGAAGGTGTGTGAATAAACCGTGAGCCTCAAGCTCACTATTTATGCTTTTGCTAGGAAATTGACAAATACCAAGCCAACCCAAGTACGGTTGAGCAGATGTCCCTCCCTACGCACTCAAATCCAGAGTACAACGTAATTGTCCAGGCGAACAACCTCTCTGTCGACGTCGATAACGAGATTCTCGTCGTAAACAAGGTGAGTAAACAACCCTCTCCAGATGGCTATACCACTTATGTGCATACGCTGCATTCAGTTCATAAGGGATCATTACGCCACGAAGTTCCCAGAACTAGAGCAACTCGTACAAGACGCCCCAATGTACATTCGTACCGTCCGTGCATTGGGAAATGCGGAGGTACGTCTATTACAAAACTTTACTCTGCCGGGACTTACCACAGCTCGTTAGGATCCGACAAAAGTCAACCTTAATACCATTCTTCCTGCCGCCATTGTCATGAGTGTCATGATTACTGCTACGACGTCGGCAGGACAGCCCCTCTCTGATGCTGAATGGGAAGCTGTTCAACGTGCCTGTGATTTAGCTGACAATCTGGAAGAGGCCCGTAAAAGGTGTGTTCAACATGACGATGCATGGAAATAGGTTTGTATTCACAGCGCATACACACAGATATTCATGTACGTGAGCTCACGTATGAATATTCTTGCTCCGAACCTATCAGCTATTGTCGGTACAACCACAGCTGCTAAAGTTACTCGGTGTCGCTGGTGGCCTGGGTGGCCTGGCTAAAATGCCTGCTTGCAATGTTCACGTACGCACGCGTATTTATCAGACCTTGCTTCTCGTGCTCATTATTCTGTCTTAGCTCCTCGGTGCACAGAAGAAGATTGCTGCTGGTTTTTCTACTGTCACTCAGCGGCGACACACCGGCTTCGTGTATCAATCGGAACTTGTTCAGACGACACCACCCGACTACCAGCTGAAGGTTCAGCGAACGGTCGGCGCCAAATGTGTATTAGCGGCGCGGATGGATCTGGAGCGTCAGCGGCGAGATGGTATACTTCTACAGCAGCCGTACCATACCTTCATTGACACGCCTGACAGGGAGCTACGGCACGCAACTGCATGAGAAGATCGAGAAGCACATAGACCGGCTCGCAGCTCCTCCACCCAGCAAAATCGTGAAAGCCTTGCCTATTCCTAACGACGGCCCGAAGAAGCGGCGTGGTGGAAAGCGGTAGGTGCCCCTAACAGGTGTAAGCCTGGACTCCATTGACACAATATCGATAGGGCACGCAAGGCGAAAGAAGCGTATGCGCAGACGGAGCTCCGCAAACTACAGAACCGCATGGTGTTCGGCGAGGCAGAGGAAGAGGTCGGAGCATTCGACCAAACGAAGGGTATGGGCATGATTGGCTCTGGCAAGGTCCGGGCCAATGCTGGCGAAGCGAAGAGTCGAGGTAAGTTTTCCAAGCTACCCCTTGTTACTGAACTGAGCCTTTCTACCAAAACAGCCAAGCTGTCGAAAGCGAACAAGCTGCGCACGGCCGCTCTCACGCGGGCGGCACAAGCTGGCGGCACGCAAACGTCTGGTACTGCGACTTCCCTGACCGTCACGCCAGTGCAAGGCTTCGAACTGACCAACCGTGCCGCCGCGGCCCAACGGGTCAAGGAAGCCAACGATCGCTGGTTTGCAGGAGGTACTTTCTCGTTTGTGGGCCAGAAGGGTAGTTAGACTCCCACTGCATGATGCGGTTTTCTCTCTCGATATCTATTTCCTACTCTTCACTATGAGTCAATGCATAGATGAATTGATGCGATGCGAAACCAGAAACCATGCGAATCCCTATTCATACACACTACAGCGATGGCGATAAAGTAAAACGATAGCAGATAGGTCTGAGGGGAAGAGCCTAAGCTGACGGCGCGTGTGCCGTTGCCACAGTTTCGCCTGTTGCGGCGCTTTGAGAGACATCAATGAAGCCAGCCTTCTTGGGCTCGCCAGCCTTGCTACGCTTTGTCCTGTAGTCACGAATGGCTGACCGAATGGCATCCTCCGCCAACACTACAGTAGCAGGTGAGCAGCAATCGTGAGAGCGAAGTGAGGAGACGTACTGGAACAGTGCAGCTTGACGGGTGGCAAGCACAACTCCTTCGCGATCTCGGTGTTCTTGATCTTCTCCGCATCCTCCAAAGACAGACCCTTGACTCGCTCAGTCATGTACGAGCTGGAGGCGATGGCGCTACCGCAGCCGAACGTCTTGAACTTGACGTCGGAGATAATGCCGTTCTCGTCGACGCGGATTTGGAGCTTCATCACATCTCCGCAACTGCCCGTACACGACGAGGGTCAGCCTCGCTCGCTCACAGAGACTCCAATAAAAGCACATACGCAGGTGCGCCGACAAGACCAGTGCCGACATCAGGCTCGTTCTTTGGGAGAGAACCGACCTGCAGAGACAGGTTATCAGATAACTGGGTCGAGACAGACCCAGACTGGCGTCACTCACATTTCTAGGCTTTTCGTAGTGTGAGATCACTTTCTCGTGATAGCCCCGAGCAAGAACAGGACGCAGAGTGACACGGCTTGCGCGGGGGGCAGCGTTCAGAACGGTTTTTGAGAGAGCGGTGCGGAACATGGTGTCGAGAGTGGTGGGAGTCGTGGTTAGCGTTCGCGGGTGCCGCTCTCATTATCTCACCTCTCGGCCGGAGTTCCAAAGCTATGTCATGTGACCTTGCTCGCGTGTTATCAGATAAGTCAGCCCCGGGTATTCCTCCCGAAATAAGAAAGTGAAGCGGTCTGCCACCTCACGCACTCGGTTCTCGCCAGCTGTTCAACAGTAACTTGCTGCTTTTTTGTGAGCTTTCTGGTACATACAATTCTGGCTGCATGTTGCATGCTCGCCTGGGCTATTCCTATGTGTTTTTCCCGCCATTGATGCTTTTTGTAAGACCGAGGCTGCGGCAATTTGAAAATACTGAGCTGAGTACATACGTGGCAGCATGCACAGAGGAAAACGCTCCGTAAGCTCTACTATATGGTATAGCACTATCTATCTTATTTTACGGCCGCTAACTCTCGACGATGGATGTGGTATGCACCATAGAAAAGCTTCCGCGGCTGTGAGTGCAAGGCACGACGTCCACGTGGCATTACATAAGCAGATGCGTCACCAATGTTTCCGTTTCGGTGCGGTCTCGGTTTCGATACGTCTGCTGGCCACACTCCAGGACCTCGCGTTGGGAACGCGCCGCCTCTCTCTGCCATTGTCTTTCATTGTCTTGTCGCCACAAAACTACAGTCACTATGTCTGCGCAGGAGCACGCCTGCTGCTTCGCCTCTATCGAGGTCGGATACACCCAACGGAAGTAATGGATATTTCTCCGTCCCATTCGAACGTTTTGTACGCGACGAATTGTCCGACTTTGCAAGTGGCTTCACATTGCTGGGTAGGTGGCCCTTCTGCTCATTTTTGTGGCCTTTCTAACGTTTGTACTCCCACCACCATTGCTTCAGACACTATGGAGACCTTCTTCGACTCCCGTCTTGACCTCCTCCAGCGGAACTTTCAGAAACACAGCGAACGACTAAAGGTTAAGGCAGATCAAGCCCTCCAAGACCTCCGGAAGGATGTGTTTAGGCCGAAAAGGAGCGGAAGTGGCGAGAGTGTCGCCCCAAACCTGGAACGTGAGATGCAGAAATACAAGATCAAGGTGCGCCCATACACTATGTGTCTGGAAGTTGAGGACCCCTCTCATACCGCTGAGCTTTATAGATCTCTCAACGTTTGACCTCTCTCACAGCAACATGGCAATCGGCAAAGATTGTTCGTACCAGAGAGAAAGTCACATTCTTCGTAGCCGTTATGTCCCTTCTCTCCACCGCCCTCATGTTCGCAAACCATCCTCAGTACGTGTCGAATATGGTGGATTGTGATGTTTTTGTTCATTATGCCTTTACAGGTACATTCACATCACATATACTCTGGGAACCTTATACCTCCTGCCCATCCGCGCATACTCATACAAGAAGCGATCTTGGCATTATTTCCTTTTCGACCTATGCTACTACATCAACATCCTCAACCTCGTCTATTTGTGGTTGATGCCATCCAGCCCTGCTATGTTCCTCGCCTGCTACTGCCTATCTCATGGCTCCCTCGCTAGCGCGGTAATCACATGGCGGAATAGTCTTGTCTTCCATGATTCGGACAAGGTCACCTCACTCTTCATCCATCTTTACGCACCAATCACTTTCACTACAATCCGGTAAGCGGTATTCTTCAAAGGTTGTACCACGGTAGACTGACTTCGGCAGGCACTATTACCCCGGTGCAGAAGCGCGTTTTCCTGCCTTGAAGGAGCTGCCACGGATGCAAGCATCACGCGCGCTGATCCTCAGCAGTATTATCTATCTCATCTGGCAGCTGTTGTACTGGAAGGTGCGTGCTTATTGTCTCTCTACGCGGTACCTCACTGAATGCGCATAATCGCAGTTTGTACTTATCAACCGCCGCAAGAAGATCGAGTCAGGACAACGGACGACGTCATTCTCTTTCTTGTTGAACGACAAGCGCGGAGTAATAGGCCGTACCCTTTCCTCTGTACCGCAACAGTATCGCGAGGTCGCATTCATGGGAGGCCAACTTTGTACGTTACCCTACCCTACATGGATGCTTGTACTCAATGCTTGCTTTGTTTAGTGTATGCGATCGTCACAGAGCTGCCTGCTGTCTTCATTCTTTATGACAGCCCTTCCGCGAGTAGCATTTTCCTGCTCTTCATCTTTGCCGTCAGCGTATGGAACGGTGGCGGATTCTACATCGAAGTCTTTGGCCGCAAGTACGTTATGCGATTCATGCTCGGCGTAGTCTTGCGAACTGATGAGCGCCAACTGTCAGGTTCGAAAAGGAGCTGGATGCCTTACGCAAGGAACTGGCCGAGGTTACCTCCCGTTCGGAGCGATCAAGCCCCGTCATGGGTCCACAAAGCGACGATGACCTCTCCACCATCGCGGGCTCGCCAGTTCTCTCCTCTAAGACGCTATCACCGTCGGCAAGCAACGTCGAGCTTCCACATGAGACAATCCCAGTGCAGATCTCCGAGGATGCGAGGAAGAAACTGTGAGGATCTACATCGGCAACGTTATCATGATCTGTCATGACCGGAAGGAACCTTGATGACCCATTCACGATATTTTCGCTGGAATATGTACGTTATATGCTCTTTAATGAGCAAGGTAGATAATGCACTTCTCTTGAAGTTGTAGCGCATTTTGCTCGCTCTACACTGTTTTTAACAAGCTTCCGAGCATCTAGTTTTCACTCATGTTTTACATGCCTCCGACACAAGAGGCAGGATCTCCTTCCATTTTTATGCACTCGACATGTAGTAGATTGTGTTCAGCTTTATTAGAACCTCCCGAGTTGTAAGCCCGTGACATAATGTACTGTGATAAATCACAACTGCAGGCTTTAACTGTCACCTGAACTATGCTTCGGGATGCTACAGCTAATCGCATAATCTGCGTGCTGCATGAACAACAGCCCCAGCGGCGCCATGACCTCCGCACCTACAGCACTGCCTGCTCTCCCGTCAACGCCTGCCACGCATGCCTTCATCATGCCACAGTTGCTGACTTTGTATGCCGAAGTACGCAGAACGGTCGGACCCAGGCGGTTGGTGCTGGGGTCCACGGTGTGCATGATGAAGTACGGCTGGCCGCCGAAGACCCAGTTCGGGTACACGTTCCGCAGTGAGGTCTCCACAGCCGATGCGCTCGTGACATTGGCAGTCGGGTTCAGCGGCACAGAGGAGGTAACGTTGAAGTACGTCCAGTTCACGGGATCGTACGAAGCGTGCATGCAGGTGAAGGTCGTCGTGCCGTTGAATGACGATGCGGGCAGTGTGCAGTTCCCTGTCACGGTGTTGCTTGTTGTGTTGAACGCGAGAGACTGCAGGGTAGGGTAGAGCGCGAGAGGGATTGAGCTCTGGGGGACGTCCCAGCTCCGCAGCCCAAAGACCTTCACATCTGACGACTGGTTCGTGAGCTGGTATGAGAATATGTGCTCTTTCTGCCCTCGCGCGTAGAATTGTGCGACGTCAGGCGTCCCGACGGGGTCGTTGTACAGTGCGCCCGTGAGGATTACGCTCATCGCGTACCCATTGCAGTCGTGCTGCCATGCAAGCTAATTTGCGCGTCAGCGGCAGGAGATGCTCTGCTATGGACGAAGTGCTCACGGTGTCTCCAGCCATCTGCATAAGCCACCAGCCCATGGTCGGAAATAGCATGAACGCAACCGCAATCGGTAGTAGAAAGAGGATGTTAAAGCTGTGGATGAGTACTTGATATTGCAGTTTGATGCCTTTGCAGAACTTCACGGCCCTGGAGAAGTAGGTGGCCCATATGACGACGTTCACCAACCCTAACGGGTAACCGACGATGAACATGAAGGCTTTATATGCCTTCCAGCCAGAAGCTGAGCGGTTGATGGCCGTTCTGGGGAGTGGATATACGCAGGCTTGCACGTCTGAAAGAGATGGCGGATGAGCGATGAGACGGTACGAGTACATACACTGTGTGGGCACGAACAGAAGTATATCCATATTACGTCGACAAGACACCAGACGGCATATATCTAGGATGTTACATCAGGGGACATCGGTTTTCGCCTTTACAGAAGGGTTACTCACAGCCCAAGTCGTGATCCAACATCTTCGTGAGTAACTTCGCCTCGGAGGATCTGGACCAAGCCTTGTCATCGTGTATGTTCTTCTGAGGGGGACGCATATGCCGAGTGCGTCTACAATCACTGTGTCCATTTTCAATGTTTTTGTCACGCGGGATGTACGGTTGTTGAGGTAATCCTGTATCCGATATGAGCGTCCTAGGGTGCGGCATCCTTGGGTACATGTGACTTATTCAAGCTACATGCGAACGGCTGTGTGTATAAACATTTCAGGTACAATCGGGGGCTATGAAAACGTCACATACCAGGGTGTATGTGCATGTAGCTTTTCGGCCGCGTCTCACCGACGTAAGTTGGTAGTAGTATGCAGCACAAATAAATAATGTCGGAAATCCCCAGATGGTCTCATGAGAAAGACGCCTCACAAGCGCCTCCCAGATGCCTCAAATTAGCCTCACAGGCGCCTAAAAACGCATCACAGCGTCTCATGAGAGCCTCATGAGGGCCTCCTGTGGGGTTGTTACACTGCGGAACCCAAGAGATAAATCCTGGGGATTTATTGTGTCAACACGTGGGAGTCTGAAATAAAATGGCCAGCATACAGTCGATTGCATATCGTTAGCCGGACCCAAAATTCTTCTCGACCCACCGAGGGTGGCGCCTGCCCCACCAAGGACGCCCAAGCGCCCCTTAGGCGTCCCGCGCCAAAAGAGCCTGGCCAGCATTCTCTCGCGTCAGTACCAACGTAAGGCAACTTCAAACATCGCGCAGAGGGTTCACGACTCACTTTACCTGCTCAAGCACCCGACTGAAGATGACCTGCGCGATTTTACGGGCAGTCGCTCATGAGCGGGACTGCTGGCTCGGGACGCCGGCCAGGCGCTTGGTGGGTCCGAGAGGCGTTAGGCGAGGTTTGCTCCACACTCCGCTGCGCGCAGGATTTTTTGTGATCAGGCTAACGATATGCAATCGACTGTAAGTCACGCGCATTAATTAGATATTCCTTTTTGGGAGATATATCCCTTAAATGAACGCGTAAATCTACCCAACTAACTCTGTGTCCTTCCCCGATAACTCACAGAGCTTTACTCTGAGAATAAATCCCTTATATCTCTTGTAGCTTTTCTGTGGATTTATAATGTGTACATTACTTGTAGGCAACAAGATAAATCGACTAGATAAATAAAAACAAGTCACACATGTATTCAGCTTGAACTAGGCAGAGGTCTTCAGAATATGTCTGCGGATATATTCCACCTAACGTTATGTCCTCAATATCTCTCACTACGTTAGGTGGAATATATCACCACAATAAATCCCGCAGACATATTCTGAAGACCCTGCCTAGTTCAAGCTGAATACATGTGTGACTTGTTTTATTTATCTAGTCGATTTATCTTGTTGCCTACAAGTAATGTATACATTATAAATCCACAGAAAAGCTACAAGAGATATAAGGGATTTATTCTCAGAGTAAAGCTCTGTGAGTTATCGGGAAGGACACAGAGCTAGTCGGGTAGATTTACGCATTCATTTAAGGGATATATCTCCCAAAAGGAATATCTAATTAATGCGCATGACTTATGCTGGCCATTTTGTTTCAGACTCCCACGTGTTGACACGATAAATCCCCAGGATTTATCTCTTGAGTTCCGCAGTGTTAGAAAAACCGTGCTCTGTGAGACATCACAAGGCGCCAAGACGGTGATTTGGTTTTTCCGACATCACTACCATTTGGTGACAACAGGGTAGAGAACTCGGGCTTTCGAATTTCAGCAAGAGGCAATTCCTACGTTATAATCTTCCGCGCAGGCGGTGCCATTGCAGATCCTTGCGTGGGAGTTCGAACTGTTTATTGCTCTCAGATCTCAGGAGCTTTCAGGGCTGGCGACGTGGCGGCAGTGCTAGTCAGCTGCTGTGGTCTATCTCTCTACGACATTCGTCATTTCCTGTGTGAATACATACTGTTATACTCACCAGTGTCCGTGCAGCCCAGCTTCGTCACTCGGCTGCCAGTGGTAAGTAGATAGTCGACATGGTGGTCTATTTGATCAAAAGTTGCGCACGCGGGCGCTTAAATTTGACCCGTTCCTCTTTCTGCGACTCATGGCCCCGTCGGAGTCCCACCTTCGCAAATACTATTGAGCAACTGACCGTTCTCGTCAGGACTTGCTTCCGTGGAAATATGTTATCGTTATGACATTTTTTCGCTGTCTGACAAACGTAGACTCTTCGTCAGCGCAATCGATACGACAGTCGCACTAGGTCTTTCGGGGCCGCTCTTCTGGCCGGCCGATCCGTTGGCACCGTCATGGTAAAAACCATACTTAAACTTGAAGTGTTCAAGGAGCTTGAGCTTGACTACCGCCCTTAGTTGTAAGCCACACCCGTAAGTCCCAGTTCTCAATCGCACATCGTCTCCACCTCACCATCATGTCGTGCATTGCCAGACAACATAACGCACCAGCGGAGAGAAACTGGCATGCCTTCTGGACCAATCAAGACGTGCGTTCTCGGTGTAGGCCTCTCTGGTCTGACCTTCCACGTACCATTCGTGCTCGCCCTCCCAGAGTCTCTTCACGCTGCATGCTGTGCTGGAGCGCAAGCCTGACGGACCTGGTGGCAAGCTCCAAGCTCGCTTCGGGCCTGAAGCAGCGCAAGGCGTCAAGATCCACAACACCCTCGAGCAGGTCCTAGCGGACCCCGAGATTGAGCTTGTCATCATTGGCACGCCCAGTGAGACGCACTATGAGTACGCTAAGCGTGCTCTCGAAGCTGGCAAGCACGGTGCGCAGCGTTCACATATCCAAATCAGACGAGGTCTCATGCGAATCCGCTGTACTATGTAGTTCTGGTAGACAAGCCCGTCACGGCGACGTACGCGCAAGCCGTCGAGCTCGGCGCAACCGCGAAAGCCAAGGGCCTCGTGCTGTACCCGTACCAGAACCGCCGCTGGGACGTCGACTTCCTCGCACTCAAGGCGCTGCTCAGCTTGCCCGCGTCCGACCCGAACTCGCTCGGCACGCTCTGGGAGTTTGAGTCGCGCTTCGACCGACACCGGACGTCGCTGAAGGGCACGTGGAAGGACCTCGCTCTGCCCGCGAATGGGCTCACGTACGACCTGGCCGCGCACACGATCGACCAGGTTCTCATCCTGTTCGGCCGTCCCAAGACCATCACGGCGCACATTGAGAACATCCGTGGGATCGGGCACCCGGATGTCGACGATAACGTATGCCCCTCAGTTGACAATATGCGCGCCGAGAAACTAAAATGCACTATGTAGTTTACCATTACTTTACGTTACCTCTCGCGCCCCGCCGCGGGCAGCGATGACGCCATCCAACCCACCTCCTTCACCGTCATCCTCCGCGGCGCGATCCTCTCCGTCAAGTCTCCGCAGGTCCGCTACGTCGTGCGCGGCATGCAGGGCACGTACACGAAGTTCGGCGTCGACCCGCAGGAAGACCAGCTCAAGGCGATCAAGTCCCCCAACGACATTCATACGCTCGCTGGGTATGGCAGGGAGCCGGAGGAGCTGTTCGGCATACTTGAGAACCAGCGGGGCGACGATGTTGTCCGGACAGTGTACGTACCTCTCGTTGACACTGCAAACTGTAGAGCTGACGAGACGTGTATGATGTGCAGGTGGCCGTCTAAGGAGAAGGGTGAATTTAAGAACTTGTTCATCGACGTTGCGAAGGCGGTGCGCGAAGGTACTCCCCAGGCCGTCAAGTGGGAGGAGTCCGCGGAAGTCATTGAGCTCATTGAGCTCGCGTACCAGAGCTCAAAGGAAGGTCGTACGCTTTCTGTGCCTCCACGGGAATGAACAGAGGAAGTATAGGACAGTGGCCAAATAAATGCATTTATGAATGCAGTAAGTAGTATGTATGCTAGTGTATTGGGTCGGAATGGACGTTATCGACGCTTGTACTCGCATGGTTTAAGCACATGGCCTCGGGCCATCAGCTTCGCCCATTCCTTATCGCCTTTGGGCTTCCGCTCAATTTTTGTGAACTCCGAAAAGAGTAAAGTGGGTGTTGCTATCGTCCTGGTTGCGAAATCAGCCACGGCACTAGCTTGTGAACCCTCAACAGTAATATGCACCTTTGACCGTAGGCGGAATCCTACAGAGGAAACCAGGGATGTAAATTCTTCCACCTCCGTGAACCGGCTTGCTACCTCCGCAATCTTTAGCTCACCCCTGGGGAATATGGATTCAGGAGCTGCTGCGCGAATCTATGCTCGTCCAGACGTACCCTTTCTTGAGTACCCGCCAAGCTTCTCTGACACACCCAACCCAATTGGTACCCATTAAGCTCAGTGCACAGACGACGACGTCTACGACTTGCGGCCCTTGTCTATCCTCTGCCTCTTCCTCCACATCCTCGGAGCCTGGTAACGGTATCCGCGTGCAGACGTCTGCCTCCACGACGTACGCGCCGTCCGATACGAGATCAAACGATAGCACATTGAGGCCTTCCTGGTACCAAGGCACGCGCGAGCGCGGCATCGCCGCAGCCAAGGTCCGCTACGAGGGTGCGTGCCGGATATTTTGATAGGACGGAGATGTAGTGCGAGACAGGGTTGACGGGCCAGGACTGTACCTGGTGCCGGAAGCCTGTGTGGTACTAATGACATATTAGCGATTGGATCATAGAATGTACGGTATGAAAAGGATGGGCATACCTCAGAAAACACACTTGGATTTTCGCGCATCATTTCGCGGGCGTGTTCGCTGTCGGACTTGTACAGAGTCTCGTTGATCCATCTAGTGAGATTAATTAGCATGGGCATATACGTCACAAAAATAAGTATACCTAAACCGTGCGCCGTCAAGTTTTTGCATCATGCTCGCCTGCATGGCTGTGAGGCCTTGCGGAGGAGCCTGAGCCTTCTGAGTCGCTACCTTCTTACTGGGACTTGCAGCTTTCGGCATAGGTTTCGCAACCGTGTCATCATGCTTCTTTGCCTTGTTTGCTGCTTTCTTATTCTGCTTCGACAGGCTCGCAGTAGGTGAAGCAGAAGGCCCTTCCTCCCTATCATCCTTCTCCTGTCCTCTCTCAGCCATCCGCGCTTTCTTCGCCGGCTTTCCTTCCTTCACATTTGCGCTAGCTTTATCCGAGCCGCTGCGCGCGGCAGCCTTCCCCTTTCCCTTGTTGTCCGTTTTACTTCTCGGCTGCTTTTCCTCATCCTGCCCAAGCTTCGCAAACAGTTTTTCCACATTGACCGCGGCGTTCTGCACCTTGGCCTCGGCACCAGCCTCTGGCCTCTTGCGTTTGCGTGTAGTGCTGCCAGCAGAGACGGGGTTTGACGGGTACGCTCCAACCTGGAACCTCGAATAGCGACATTTTGGCGGGCAAAAGTCTCAAGGGTGAAGGCGAGAGATGATGATTTCAACTAGGCCTGTGATTGGTTAAGATACTTCATCGCTCCGGTTACTACACTCAACGCCGGACATGTACACTGATCTTGATCGACGTTAGACGCTCCCATAATTACCCAGCGCCGGACGCGACTGCGTCGTTGGCAGACGGGTTAACTTGTCTCCTCCACTTCGTTTCAGTCCACCTTCAATTGAGCCTCAGGTTCTGGAAGTGCGGTGGCTCTGCGAGAACGTACGTGAAGTTCGTCTCCCTGACATGCTGGTTAGCTGAACTACCTTTCTTGGACCGCAGCCGTTCGAACCAACACGACACGTCTGTTGGAACTATTTTACGACCGAATAGAACTTCACGAAACCGTAGGATACCACACATCCAAAGGTGAATTGCATGACTCGCTCACACGATCGTAGGATCCACGAGAGATCCTTCGCCCTGTGGGCAGATGGTCTACCTAGGGGCCAAAGCTTACGTACTGCTAGCTTAGAATCCATTCTCTCGTGCGAGTCCACGAGGAGCTTTCGCAGCAGAAAATCAAAGCTTAGCACCTGCGAGCGTATTTGGTACACGGATTACGCATAGGTTAGCTCTTTGCTCATTGCGACCCACAAGCTAACTCGTCATCGCGAAGAGAACGGAACGACGATGTGAGTACGACTTGCGTTTCTGATAGAAGTGGATCCATTCAGTGCACATGATGACATTTTTCATTTCATTCCATGGAACCATTGCTGCGCAATTATCACTATGATTTCTCACCTTTCTTCGCATTGCATAAAAGGACGACGACGCAATTTTCTTTCGGGACCCCTCAACCCTCTCCCCCCACCTTCACATTCGGTGTCCAAGTTACCTCCTCAGCGAACCCCTTCATATTCGGAAAACCCCGTACAAGTGCTGCAGAATTTGCGTTCGGCGAACCGACTACACCCTTCACAGCCGGAAAGCGTAGCGCTGACGATTCAGTGGGCATAACCTCTTCGCACCAACAACACGCTATGTGCTCACAATGTGCTCAGTCAGACATGCAGGTCGATGACGGCGGGACTGGGGGTCGCCGATCCGCGGATTCGGGATTCGAGGACACCTCTAAAAACGTACGCCCCTTCAGTGATGCATGTTGACGATGCCTTTCACTCATACAACTCTTAGAATGAGGCAGAGTTTGAGTTGTTAAAAGTGACCCCAGTGAAGCTCAGGATAGTCAACACCACGCGGTTCGAACGGCCCCGATCCTTACACGTGGTGCTCTCGACTCAGATGCAGTCCCTATATTTCCCTCAGCGAGGCCTACTCGGCTCAGTAATTTCTATTGGGTGAGCAATTATCTTTTGAAATGATTAGAGATATCAATATTTAACGCAACATAGCGATGAGCATGATGAGAAGAACCCCAATGATGCGCAAGTTGGCTCGTCTGACAACCGGTTGTATATCAACACCGTATGACCTCTCTTTTATTCTGCTGCCGTCAGGACCCTAATTACTCTTATCTTGCACAGAACGCACCGTTCTCCGCTGTCGTCTGCGGCGTTCAAGGTTCCGGGAAATCTCATACTGTCTCTGTTCTCCTAGAGAACATGCTCATCCCCGACATGCCCCAGACTGGCTGTTTAAAGAAGGCTTTGAGCGGGCTTGTCCTTCACTTCGGTGAAGGGGGTGCTGGCTCTCAACCCTCTGAGGCAGCCTGGCTTGCCTGTCCAATAAACCCCAGGACCAAAGCTCCTAGGGTGGTGGTATATGTCTCTCCGTCGTCCTTGAAAACCATGCGGAAGATATACGCTAAGGTGGATGCGAATATCGTCATTGAACCCTTGCTGTTCAGCAAGGCGGAGCTTGACGCGCAGGCATTTCTTGTCTCTCATGGCGGTCGGTTCATCCGAGGCTGCGCCCCTTTGTATATGCAAATGATCTTGGTGAGTGCCGTTGCCGCAAATATGTGAATTATGACGTGAACTAACATACTCACCCCAGTCACTGCTCCGTGAGCTGGGTGAAAGCTACACATACAGTCGGTTCATGTCACGCTTGGAGGAGAAGAAGCGTGACCTCAACCCCCAGCAATTGAGTGGCTTGAAGCAGCGCATGGATCTTCTCGAGTCCTTCCTTGGAAAAGAAGGCGAGCTCTACGCCGACCACACGGTTCGCCCCTGGGCAACTCACTATTATTGACTTGTCCGATCCATTCATTGATCCTGGATCGGCTTGCGCCTTCTTTGAGATTCTCACCAGGCTGTTTGTGCGTGCCAAGCTTGAACACCGGCAAAGTCCTCGTCGTGGATGAAGCTCATAAAGTACGTATAAGTTCATGCTTGTCTCTTGTATATTCGAGCAGCGGTCTTATGTCTACTACAGTACCTCGGTGTCACAAAGGGCATCTGCGGCCTGACGAAAGAGCTGCTCTCCCTAGTTCGGCAACTGCGTCACCAAGGGATGCGGGTCATTCTGAGCACGCAAGGTGCGTACCCTCACCTTCATTTTAACCTAATATGCTTAGTTGTGTGCACTACAGAACCCAATGTTATACCCTCGGTGCTGATTGATCTATGCGCTGTCACAATTCTCCATCGATTCTCCTCCCCGTCATGGCTCGAACATGTTGCCAAGTACGTCTCCGCCAACCTCGCGAGCAAAGAAGCTCTCGATAGGATTGTACGCCTGCAGGTCGGGTTTATCTATCATTCTGTGGCTGCCAGTACGCTTACTCCATTCATTCAGACTGGTCAGGCCATCTTGCTGGCACCATCAGGGCTGGGAACGTTCGACGACGGTGACGGCAAACAAACAGTTGCGCAATTCGGTCGTCGCTGGCTGTTAATCAAAACCCGCAGGCGGGTGACTGAAGACGGCGGTGCCTCGATTCTCGTCATTGACGACTAGGGCGGTCGAAAGGCTTCACGGCATGCCTGCTAGATTGTGTGAAATCCTTGATGCTGTTTGGTATTACCGTTGGCTGCTTTCAGTACTGTATATCTTGCTTTCATTTACGCCGTCCTGTTTTGCTATAACGATGCTCTGTCTTGTTCCGCATGGCTTATAAATGATGTTGCTCCTTCTGATATGCTGTTTTTGGGATACTTTGAGGGGCGCGCTTCTACGACGACAGTACAAGTCGGGTGGTTCGTGTCGAGCTTCCAAGTTGGTACAGTACTTCGGGCGCTAACAAGTACTCCCATGACCGGCGTTTGCGGCGGCTCTTCCACAGTCTTCTCTACATCCGACCATAGCGGCAAGCACAAGCCGCTGCAGGGCGTGTGAGATGGACTACGGAAGTGACGCAAATTCAGTATGCACAGTTTGTTGGTCTACAACCGCCATGTTACTCACAACATTGGTAGCTTGCATCGCATTCTATGTGCCAGCCACGCTTGGGGATCGCGTGCAAGTTCCTCTTGGTGAAGCTCTGGGACTCAATCACGCAAAGCAGGCCATAACGAACGATGTGTCCAAGTTGGTGGAAGGCATCATGGCCGACGCGTCGATTCCTGGCCTTGCGCTCGCTGTAGTGCATTCAGGCGATGTGATCGAGTACAAGAACTGGGGCAACAAGTCGGAAACCGGCGACCTCGTCACGTCAAATGTAAGCTATCTTCTCTACCGGTTGGAATACTTGTATTGAGTAGCACCATACAAGACACTCTTCAACCTCGCGTCGTGCTCAAAAGCTTTTCTTACCGCTTCTGTGGGCCTTCTCATTGACGACTTCGAGCACGGGCGAAACCAGACGCCTTTACCTTCAAACGTCAAGCACTTTGACTGGCAGACGAAGCTAGCGGATATTCTACCTGAGGATTGGAAATTGATGGACCCATGGGCCAGCCAGGCTGCCAACCTTCGTGACCTTTTGTCTCATCAAATCCGGCGCAGCTGTGTGAGTTCAGTCATACGATCGCCACCAATTTCTTTGTCTCAATAGCTCGTTCTACAGACACGGCCTGTCCTACAGACCAGGCGCTTCGACGCGGGACCTCATTCGGAACATGCGAAACCTGCGGCCAGCGTTCGAGCTGAGGCAAAAGTTTCACTATAACAATATGGTGAGCCTGTCGCAGTATGTATCCCATCTCCCGACCGCACATGTTCACACTTGTCAAGATGTATGCCGCAGCCGGACACGTCATAGAAACGTACTCGGGACTGCCATACCCAGAGTTTGTCCGAACTAGAATATTTGATAAACTGAACATGTCCGCCACAACCTTCTCTGAGGCGAAGGCTGCTGAGTCTGGGGACCTCACACAGAGCTGGTCCACCCAAGGGCGGAGAATACCCTACTGGATATCGGACGACACGCTCGGGGCGTTGGGTGCGCCGGGGGAATCATCTCCAGTACTGCCGATATGGTTCGTGTACCAGTGTCTCGAGCTCCTGGGCCTAAGCTAATGTATTCTCTACGTCTTTCAAAGGTGAAATGGGTTTGCATGCTGCTGAATAAAGGTGTAAACCCTACCACAGGAGCCGTAGTCGTGCCGCAGTCTATCCTGGAGGAGATTACCTCAGTGAAAGTCATCACCAATGGTATCCCTCCTTCGCCAGATTTCTCCATCGCGGGTTACGGCATGGGCTGGCAGCGATACTCTTACCATGGACATGACGTAGGTACAGAATACGCGTGCAGCATCTATTCACCATTGACGCACCGCATTTGCAGACTGTGACGCATTCTGGTGGTGTTCCGGGTTTCACGACTTATGTGACTATACTTCCCCATGAAAATGTCGGCATCATCCTCCTGGCCAACGCAGCGGAGAAACACCTGGAAACAGCTCCCATCAACTTCCGCGTCGTCGACGATTTCTTCGGGCATGAAATTCAGACCACCAATGGCTTTCGATACCCCACTCTGTCGGTGCACAGCAGCCGACCTTCCACACCTTTGCGGACGCCTATGTCCCTGCCCTCGCTTGATCGCTACATCGGGACATATTCGAGCCCAGGGTACCCCAACGTCACGCTCTGCAGTGGTCGCTCCCGCAAAACGGCAGGATGCGCCCCCTCCTCGACACTTTTGCGCACTTCGAGAACCTGTCGTCGTCCGCGGGCTCGCTGTATGCGTCGTTCCCAAGCGTGTGGACCTCGCACGCCCGTCTTGCCTACGAGGACGCGCACGTGTTCCGAATCGAGGGAACGTATCTGTTCCCTCACGGCTACGGCCGCGACACCAGCCCCTTCGAGACGAACGAGAGAGGACAGTTCAGCGGCACCGCCAAGTTCGTGGCTTCCGACTCTTCGCGGCTCGAGGACGGATCTCCCCGAATTGAAGGGTTCGGGATATTCGGGCTTATCAATGAGCAGACCGAGGCGGAGCGCCTTGGGGGCAGTATACAAGACACTGCAGAGGTTTGGTTTACTAAGATTTGAGTCGCGCATGTAGGACGCGAGAGACTTGGCTGTGTTGTATAAAAGCAAAGCAGCTTGGGAACAACATGCCGGGTGGTGCCGGACGCCACAATCCTACGATCGAGTTACCCTTCCATGTAACATTTCACAACTTGACAGTGACATTCTCCCCACCGTACGCTGAGTTGATGTAACACCAGTCGCACATTCACGAATATCCGACTCTTTGTACTATTTTGCATTCATCAGTAAAGCAAGTCAGTAAATCTGTGCCTACTAGTACTTCTGGAAACCCAATAACGTCGTGGCAAGCGTGCTACCCAATTCTGAATCACCATGACAGCAAATGAGAAAACGCGGCGATGGCTACATAACACAAGCAGAGAAGCAAAAGCGACAACAGTACATACAGCGAAATTGTGCAAGAGGGGAATATTAAGAGGTCGTGGGTCAAGCAAGGGCGCGCCGCAGTTGGCATATAACAGTGAACGCGACGAGGCCAGAGAGGAGTGGCGTATCCGATATGCAACTCAGCCGGTCAAGAGGTCCTTCTCCTGGCGGCAGCACGAGAGCCATGCGAACCACATGAGCGTGCGCAGCTGGAGGACGTCCTCCTTCCACGCCATCGACTGGTTCTGCTCGCGGAACTCCTTCGTGAGGGTCTCGCACCGGTCGATGTTCTCCGGGCTCACAAAGTCGCTCGCGACCTTGATGCAGTCCGCGAGATTGCACACCTGCGAGGTGAAGAACGTGAGCAACACCGTATTTCGGGATGGCGGACGAGCCCGAGACGCACCTGATGCGCGCACCCGGCGGGGATGAACACGGCCTCGCCCGGCTTCTGGTATATCCGGTAGCTCTGCACGCCAAAGTCGTCATACAGCTCCTTGCGCAGCTGCGCGTCAAGGTAGAACTGCTGCGAGTGGATCGGGTCGTGCTGGTACTGGCCCTTGAACTTGCGCTTCAGGTACTTGCGCAGCTTCTGCGAGTCCTCCGCCTTGAAGAGGTCCCAGGCGGCGCAGCCGGCCGAGCCGTCGGGCGCGTCCGCGGAGTGCAGCATGATGTTGACGGCGTCGGCCATGTCGAGGTGCAGCCGCGTCGTGCCTTTGCTGCCTTCCGTCTCGAACGACGCCATGGCGTTGTACATTTTTGGGCCTGTGAGGACAGCTCAGCACTGTGGGATGGGTAGAACAGTTGGGTAAGACATACCCAGATCAGGCGCGACCGCGTTTGCAGGGAAATGTGACGCGACATTCAGCACACCATCACGGCGCACGTAGTTTGGCACCGGCGTCCCAGCAGCAAAATCGTCATACAGCTCAGGAAACGCGGTCTTGAAGTCCACAGAAGGCGGCCAATCCTTCACACACGACGTCTATTTAGCTATCCGCATATATAAACCCGCCGAACACAATCCGTACCTTGAGCTTCCAACGCTCCTTCCGGTCGCCGTACTTGCCAAACCAGGAGAAGAACTCGCCGACCGAGACGCGCTTGTTCTGGTCGTTCTGGCACTCGAGGATCAGACACGTCTGCGTCCCGTACTTCTGCTGGAAGTAGCCCGGCGTCCACTGCAGGCGGAACTTGGGCAACAGGCCCGTGACGACGATCGGCTCGCCCTTGGCCCAGACCTTGGCAAACACCGCGTCCGTGAGCTCCGCGTCCGTGAACACGGCCGGCGCGTGGGAAGGGAGGGGCACCGGCGAGACGGGCTCGCGCGGGCCCGATGACGACGGCTCGGGCGCGCTCGCGGAGTCTGACGGAAGCCCAGCGACGGGCTTGGTATCAGATTCGGCGTCAGACGCGGACGAGGGGAACGCCGCGGACGGCGGGGCGCCGCCGCCGTTTGAGGGCGCCGCGGGAGCAGGTGCCGAGGGGCTTGCACGCTCCGCCGCGGTAGGATTTTCTGGGTCGAACACCGAGTCTACCCATTTGGCTTCCGCGCGCGTCGGATGCTCGTCTGGCTTGGCGAGGAGGGCCTCCATGTCGGAGATAGCTTCTGCTAACTCCTCTTTGCCGAAGCGCGACATGGGCGAGAAATCATTGGCCGAGTGCTCGTTTCGTCGCGTGCATGACAAAAAGAAAGGATTAACGTGGGCGTGCTTCTCCCGCTTGACTTGGAGGGCAGCTCGCTCGGCGTCGGTCGCTCCAGGTTGGTCGGTCGTTAGTTCACTTACTTGCTGGAAGCACTCTGAGCAAGCTTCCCGCCCACACAGCCGGCACATCCAGCTTGTTGAGAATATTGACGTCATGCAAGTGTCTAGGAGGGTTTGTTATATCAAACAGCCACATCGCACGTAGGAGATCAGACTAACCACAGGTAGCACGAACCTCACTTTCCCGATTCCGCCGAATGACCTCTCGGCGCTGGATATGCTCCTCTTCTGCCTTGAGAATCGGCAGTAAGGCACGAGCCACAGTGCGCTATTTCTGCTATGAAGAAGCGACACAAAGACATAGTTTCGATGCATACCTTTATATGCGTTATATGCGGCAACTCCAGCTTGGTGTTCCACTTCGTCGGGAAGTTTAGAGGTGGGCCATCACCCTTCTGATTCTCAAGGAAGCTAATGCCGACGATGTTGTTCTGCTCGTCCTTCAAGAAGAAACGGATCCCTTGGAATCGGCATGTGTCTCCGGCCCATCTGCGCGTACAGGACACGCAACGAGGGAAATCTTCGTTGCGGTATCGATTCGACATGCAACGAGCAAATTGCAGTTCAGGATGAAGTGAAGGAGCGGTGTCGATAGGTACGCCATTCTCATCGAGTAGCTTGGTAGGCAGCGTGATGGCTACGCTAGTGAGAATATGGTCAAGCGTACAAATGAGTTGGCAACTTACCAGTGGCACCGTTGGCTCCCTTGTCCTTCCCGTCACCTGGTATCGCAGACAAGATATCAAATTCCATCCATCAAGGCTTATGAAGGATCGTACTAGTATGGGAAGCCGAGCGAATTGGCTCATTCCGCTTCTTGTTATTTACCCTCTTGGCAGCACCTATTCTAGATTGAGTTCAGTTGACGAGGTTGTGGTAGACGACACACCGTTCCCATTAGTCTCAGAAGCTTTTGCCTTGCCCTCGCGCCCTCTTCGCTTTCGGCGCATCCTGCGCTTCAGGTTCCGCAGGGCGCTTGGCCGGAGGTGGAGGCGCAGCCAGTATCATGGGTATGGCAGCAAAGGCGACGGCGTTGAGATGGGGTGGGATGTAGACGGGCTGGCCGCGGGCTTGTTCGTGAGCTTGCTGAGCCATTTGCGGGGGCTGGGATGTGCGCGCTGCAAGGCGAACAGAGACCCTCTCAGCTGCCTGAAAGGCTGAAGAAAGAAGTTAGAGCCACACGTATTGGATGCCCATATATGATTGGAAAGTAACCATTGGCTGCATAGACCTGCGATTGTTGCATGTCGGGTTGCTCGTACTGCACGTAATCTACACGTGTCTGCGCGTGAGTATCTGATAGCTGTACTCCGGACGTGAGATGAACTGACGCTTCTGTGGCGGTTCGTCGCCGATGGCTGGTCGTCGGCGCGGTCAGCGATGGCGAGGAGGAGGACGAGGACAATGAGGAACGGACCTGTCCGCTCGTCCGAGTACATGGGTGTCAAGATCTGAGCGCCGTACTGCGGGGGTTCGTGGTGGCCGGGCGTCCAAGCCGGGGCGTCAGAGCTGTAATTAGCAAGTTGGTCCGCCGGCCTGGATCTGTGATATTGTTCTGTATAAAGCTGGGGTTGATGGGAGTGCGGCTGATGTGGGTGGGAAGGGACGGAGGCGTATCGACAAGGGCTCGAAGGCTCGCCGTCCCCGCGACGGTTTTCGTTCGAGTGATCCCAGCTCGCGGCGCGCAGGCTGAAGGACGAGCCTCCGGCACTCATCGAAGGGTGGAACGCGGCCGCTGCATTGGCGTGTGCGGCGTGCGGGGGCGTCCCGTACGGCGAGCCTGGGAGGCCGCCGAGCTGGGCCTGGCTGTAAGAGGCTTCGAGCGAACTTGGCGAGGGCCCGTTCGCGACGGGGTTGAGCAGCTCGTTGATCGAGGTGCGCTTGTGGTTGGGCTCGTGCAGGCCGTTCATCCTGCCAAAATGCCTGGGGGCCGCCGGGACGGGTTGGAAGGACGACGAGCGCACGGCCGCGGGTGTGTCGAGCGAGCCCGCCACGAACGAAGTGGACGAAGAGAACGAGGCTGCTACACTCTGCGTCTTTCGTTTCTTCTAGTCCGACCAGAAAGTCCGCTCGCGACTCTGCGCGTCAACCCATGCCGAGCCCCAGACGCCCGGGGTGGATCAGCGGTTGCCGCGCGCGCGCAGACGCCGAGTGGCAAGGCCGGTCCCTGCCGGCCCCCGCCGCGGTTGCAGGCGCCGTTCATTTAGTTCAAACTCCGGCACAGGGACCCTGGCCACGTGGGGACGCAGACGCCAGCCACCGAGCGGGCTCTTGCGTTGGGCTGTCTGCCTCTGGTCTGCCTCGCGTTCGTGGTCAGAACACCGAGGCGGCGAGGCAGGCCAGCCAAGCGCCTCCAAACCATTTGCGGGGACCCGTTCCCAGACCAAACTCCGCTCGACATGCACGCGGCGTGCTTCAGGTGGTTCCCGCGATACGCTTTACTGCTTCCGCGATCCTCTCTGCATCGCGGCGCCGCGGCGTGTAATGTGGTTACCACCATGCAGGGTGGTCAGAACTTTATCCCCAGCGTCCTGTCCGGCAACGGCAAAAAAGCAAATAAGCAAGGACTGTATCATTTCTGTGAAAAGACAGTAGAGTAGTGATATATCGTTCGTCGTGTATGTGATATGTGTCTATGAAGTGTGCTAATAACGTCCGCATCATGTATGACTACAAACTATTGCAGGGAGAGTATGGTAATATCTGGAGCATAGATGCGCGCTCCCATGCAATGGGACCACAGACAGCAAATGCAATGAGTGAACAATCGGCGTGAATAGATCGATACAAGTCATGAATCACCAGGGTATACGCATCATGCAGACCCCCCAAAACCAAAAGCAGCGCGAAAAAAACCCAGAGCTTACTGAGAACGAGCGAATGCATAGTCCACCTGCTGGAGACCCTAAGAAGATTCAAAAAACTTGCGCAGGTACCCGGCGACCCTTGGGATCAAGGGAATGACGATGGGAAGGGCGAACCAGGCCAGCATCCCAAGGGTCGCCCCGTACCGTCATTGAGGTTCGGGTACAGGCTGGGGTGGTGGCGGCGGTGACATCGCCTCCTCCGCGGCGGCGGCCGCTGACCCCTCAGCCTTGTCTGTTTCTGGAACGACTGTCGCTTCGCCTGGTGCGGGAGCTTGCACGTCAGCGGGCAACGTTGAAGCGCCGGGAACCGTCGAAGCAGATGCAGGAGGTATGACATCGGACGACGGCCTTCCGTCTAGCGAAGAGCGCGTGCCGTCGACTAGAACATAAGAACATCTGAGACTCAATACGCTATGAATGGTCCGTATCACTCACCCGGCGCTTGCGGTCGATGAGCGGACGCTAGAGTCAACGCGGCTTCGCTCGCACTCATGCCTGCCGAACATCATCAGCACAGCCCAGTGAAAAGCCAAGAGTTGATTTGCTCACTGGGTATGGGCGAGGACAAGGGGAGCCTCGACGCAAACGGCTTGGAGAGGTCCGAAGACGACTGCACGGCAGAGTCATCCGACAGAGGTGTGCTGGGCGTGACGGGCTTCTCGGCTGCAGCAGCTTGCAAAATTTCAGCCTGTGCTCGCCGGGCGGCCATGGACGTCGAGCGCACGCGTTCGCCTGAAGCGGGCGTGGACGATCTCCCCTCGGGCACATGCAGCCGCCGAGCCACTTGTTGCGCCTGCGCCACCTGGCCCGACGAGATGCTCTTCACGACGTCCGGCCGTATGTCTGCCCACATCTGCAGCGCCTTGATCGAGCCCCACTCGATGATCTTGCTGTTCAGCCACTGCAGCGACACCGGCTTCGTGAGGAAGTCGTTGCAGCCCGCGCCCAGGGCGGCCACTCGATCGGCCTGGAGCGAAGACGCCGTGAGGGCGACGATGATGACGGAGGAGCGGTAGGGCGGAGTGGACACCGCGCGCGAATCTGTCGTAGAGGCTTCCGAGGGCGTCCGCTGGCCTTCCGAGCCAGGCGTCGAGGGAAAGCCAGCCTGCTTCTCTAAACGCCTGATCTCCTTTGTCGCCTGGATTCCATCCATCACGGGCATCTGAATGTCCATCTGCACCCAGCGCGTTAGCAAACAAGGTACCCTATAGCTTCGCGGGAGCGCTGCTAACCAAGATCAAGTGGAAGCTGCCACTACGCCATTTACTCACGGCCTCCTCACCGTTCTTCGCCACGTCGTACTTGATTTTCTTCTTCCGCATGAAGGTCGTCAAAATCGTTTGGTTGATGGGGTTGTCTGCGACACATTTTCAGTCTCTGCAACAACCGTACCGGAAATCCTACGCACCATCGACAATGAGAACACTGATAGGCGGAACGATGTTCCCATCGCCGGGACCCTTGCTTAACTTCTTTGATACAACCGCAGGGGACGACGCATGGGATTCGGTGGGCCGTCGCGTCAACCGCCGAGTCCCCAGCGGCGGGCCCGGCGTGGGACGCACATGAGGCGAGCTGGGGGAGTGGAAGACTGATGGGTTGCCCGTCTGGGTCGTTGCTGGTCAGCCAATGCGTGAGCAGCATCTGGCCAAGTGGGCGTAGAAGGATTGGGGTCTGCCGGTGCAGGTACGACGTCCTCAGTCCCAGTCAGAGAAGACTCCCTTGACTTTCCTTTAGCCGAGCCCCGCTCCGTGCTATCTGCGCCTCCCATGTTAGGACGAGGGTTGGGGTGGAGTTTGGGCACGCTGCCGGTGGATGCCTCCGTCCCTCGGTCGTTCTTGTTCCCGCCAGACGACACGCGACCGTAGCGGGGATGCCTCAGCCCAGGCTGCAGGCCCGGGCCATCCTGCCCCTTCATACGATCCATGTCAGGACTCGCAGGCATATGTCCCGTCGATCGAGGTTTCGGATTGAAGATGATACCCGACTGCTGACCATCTGGGCTGCGGATGAGCACTCCGGTAGCAGGTAAACTGCCCAACTTCACTGCGTCCGGCGAAAAGTACTCGACGCTGTCTGATTGACTCCAAAGGCGAGGGCGGCGCGAGCGGGTGGCCTGTCATATAATCTGTGTTGCCATCCTTCGGAGATCTTGTAGACTTGTCAGACCCAGAAGTTGTGCGACTGCTGCCGGATCGTGAGCTCGGTGACTTGGGCAGTCCAGCGATGTTGAAGAAAGGGGATATGGAATGAAGGCCGGGGCTCATGGGAGACGTAGCGGTAGGGACGAAGTATGCGTCCACCACGGGCCGAGTCACCGCAGTATGTAAGGCTGTCAAGAATCGACGCGGACCGGCAGGTTTTGGGATGACGATAACCTCAGGTATTCGCATTCCAGCTGTCTCCTTCGTTGGGGTGAGCACCGACTGAATCGCTTCCTTCACCAGCTTGAAGTTCACTAAGCTCGTGAAGTGAACGATCACCACCTGCGGAGGCGGCGGATGACTGCTCAGCATTCCCATGACCCGAGCAACTTGCGGTGAAGATCTCGGACGGTGATTGCTGGCCAATGAGGGACGCTTCCGGCTATGCAGATTCAAAGGATACGCTTGCTCGGTCTTGATTTTTTGCAAGCGGCTTCGGAGGACGGCGACGTCGTCATCAATGAGCACAAAGGCAGAGTCAGACCCTGTCTTCTGTGCGCCCATGGGAGACGGTCGGGGGGAGAGGTCGGGGGACGAGAATTCGATGGTAGGCATGGCGGCGGATAGGTCCACCACGTCGCCGATCAGCTCGTATTCGCCATCCGGGCCCGGTTCCGTGGACATATGACTGACATCCATACCCCAAGCAGTCAGGTAGCTGGAAAGATGATGGGCGAAAGAACCATTGGCGTTCGCATACAAGGTCACGTTCTTGTCGCGTAGAGTTTCTGCGAAGGCCGCTAGCTCTTCTAATGTAGGTTCATTAGATGTGTGCATGTCTGGATACCCCAACACAGCAGCCTCCTCGGGAGAAACGGTGACTGAAGGGTTTACGACGGACGGCTCTCCTGGTTCCAGTCGAACGGAGAGCTCATATACTCGGCTGGCGGAAGGGGCAGTAGACACGGTGTCGTAGTTAAGAGTGGCGCCCCGACGTGCTTGAGTAAACGTTGCAGGATGTGTGTATCAAAGGAAGGATGGGGGCGAGCGGTGTCGGGAGTCGTTGGCGATGTCTCCTGACCATGTACCTTCCGGATATCTGACGCAGCAACTCTGTGTGAGATGCGGAAGTGGCAGCGTAGACGTCCCTCTAGATCCAAAGTGGGCGAGGATACCCGAGGCGAGCCGATACCTGCGCCTTCGCCTTGTGAAGTGCTCAAGGACTCGCCGGAGTCAATGTAGAGGCCAATCTCGACAGTGTCTCCTTTACGAGACGCGCCTATGATTTGGCGAGTAACCTATGCGGCCGTTAATCAATAGAAATCGCCGGTTATATGAGACGCACATGTGACAGAGTGTAAGAAAGTCCACTTTCATTCCCTTTGACAGCAATGTGCTTCATTCCTGCCTCGCTATGGAACAGAATGAGGTCAACACCGGCTTGTGCCGCAACACCGCTGAGTGCGTCACCAACACTCTGCAGCATCTCCCCGACGTCGAAGTCCGTATATGCAACTGGCGAGGGCGGAGGCGTGGTAGAGCCGGAAGAGCTTGAATCAGGACTGAGGCGCGACATATTCGCGGACATGTAATTCAGATTCTTCATGGTCGTGAACACCGCAGATATGGACGGCGTAGGGATGGATAACGAACATGAAGAAAATTGCTCTTTCGCGGGATCGAGCAGCTGGGGTGGCGAGAGTTGCAGCAGAGTCTGAATGACCATCTGCACGGAGTCCGCAAGCTCGAGCGAGAGCTCGCGGTAGTGTTCGAGTTCGGGCTCAGGCGCTTCCTCGACGCTGGCCGCGGGGGTCGACGCGCCTTCTGACATCGAGGGCCGCCTGGGATTCTGCAGATGATTGAGCTGGGAAGGCAGAGGCATGGAAAAGGCGCGAGACAGGCGAGGTACTTGCAAACGCCCCGCTTGATCCATAGGGTTTTGCTCGAGGTTGAGGTGATTCGTGGGGGTCACAGAGTCAGGCCCTTCGCCGAAATCTTCAGGCTTTGGTTGCCGCTTGGTTGGCGGAGAGGGCTCCTCCTCCTCCTCCTCGATGTCCGTTTCTCCCTCGGATGAGCTAAGCGTGACTGGACGCTCTGCTCCCAGGGGAAGCGGTCCTGGTGGCGGTTGCTCCGCAGGCCAGGCGACGACGAACTTGTTGGAGAGTGGAAGTTCAACCAGCACGGGTTCTTCCCCTAGAGGCTCTATATCCCCTCCCTGGCCTTGAACGACGGACGGCATCCTGACTACCGGCAGTCGTGTTCCAGTCATCGCACGAGCGGTGGGATAGGAGAGCGCGACCAGCGAACCAGGCGAGGGAGCTTGGACGTCGTTGGCGAAGAGGAAACGCGCCTCGGCAGTGGTGGGGAAGAGAGTGCCGAAGAACGTCCAGGGCCGCTAGGGGGCCAGGCGTATGCGCCGCCGTCGAGCACAACGCAAAAGTTGCGGCTCAGCGGACGCCGGGAAGCGCAAGGGTTAAGCGCCTGGTGCAAGATACATCCCGTTATGGTAAACCCGCCTCAAGGTAACAACCGCCTCTGAATTTCATACCTCTCCAGAGTTCATCAGCCAACTTCAACAGGCACAGTCACCTCACTGCCCACGCATGGACCACGAACAGCAGCGCAGTAGCCAGAATCTTGTCTGTGAGAGAAATACGGTTGTATTGCTGCCAGAACACCACGGCGAGACCCGCAAGAACACAAATCAAAACAACGGAAAAGGGCTGCAAGTCCAGAACCGCATGATATAATACTGTACACAAGTAGCTTACTCAGTACGTGAGCTCAATATCCCCTTCCGCGACCAGATCCATGTCGTGATACGAGACTTTCTTACCGGCCGCCGCCCGCGGGTCTTCCTTTGCGTCCGGCGGTGGGGGCGGAAGCGGCCCGTTCATGCCACCCGCACGCCCTCCACGTCGTCCGCCAGGCCCAGGCTCCAGCGCAGCAGCCATGGGCTTTGCAGGTAGCCCAGCGTTCGCCGGTATTGCTGGAATCTCCGTCGGCTCATACCCAGGCGCGAACCCACCAAGGCGATCACTTAATCGCCTCGCGGTCACAGCTTCGTCTCGCCGTGGCAGAAGGTAGGGTGCGGGGACGTAGGGGTTGGCGTATGGTTCCCAATATCCTCCGTTTGGTGGGTAGGGAGGGGGGGAACGCAGGGGGAAAGCGCCTTGATAGGGCCCAGGACGCGGGAACTCGGAAGGAGGAAGTGCATGCCCTTGTAGGCCGTAAGCCTGCGGCGGTGGCAGTTGGGTGGCATTACCAACCGGCTGAGGCGGGTGCGAGAGAGGCTGGATATGATGAGGATCAAGGACGAAGTTGTTGAAATAAGGTATCTGTATTTAATCAAGCTGAGTAGAGCTCTCAATCGACCACGCGGAATACGCACGTATTGCAGATGCTCGACGATATCTGGATGCTTGTTGACGATATGCTTCTCCACGAATGAAGTGGCCTTGAACAGCTTTTGACACGTTTTGCATCTGAATTTGCCCTCGTCTTCTTGCTTGATATGGGCAGCAACACTATTGCTTACTTCCCTGTAATCAACACGTAAGAAAGCAGGAACGGCACGTAAAGGAAGCACGTACTCTTCATAGCTCCTGCCAGAGTAGTCTCGTGGATCAACACTATCGCGGTTGATTAAGAGAGCAATCTTAGAGTCGAGCCAATCAAGCCAACGCTCGTCTACAAAGAGTTCAATTCCAGTGCCGGCCATAGACATGTACCACGTACCGTTGCGTTTCCAGTCCCGGTTATCCGACTTGTCCTTAGCCGGAGTCTCCTTCACCCCATCCGCTAGCTCTGCGTCCGTTTTCTGATCTTTCTCAGCCTCGCGAGCCTCTGCGGCTTGGATTTCCTGAAGCAACGCTGCCGACAACGGCTTCCTCACATGCTTGGCACACTTGCGCTGCAATTCCTCCACATGATCAGTGATAACAGCGCAGTAGTAGCATGTGTTGTACGCAGTGCGGAGGTAGGCAAGGTACAGGTCAAGAGCAACCACCGTCTGTGGGTCGTCAGCGCAATGAGACGAGGCTGAACGTTTTTAACACGCACCCTACGAGCCTCTACCGCCTTCTCGTCGCCGAAATCCAGCGCATCTTGCTCTCGAAGATCAGCCATGACCTTCTCAATCCGCCGTTCCACCGTTTCGCTGCCCCTCTCCGCCGGCCCGTCATCCTCAGAGTCTCCACCGTTCTCCAAGGACGTATCACCATGCTCTACGGTACCATTCGGCTCGCCGTTGACGGCGTCAACGTCGGGCTTGGATTCGAATTTGGTCTTGCGCAAGGTGTTGTATTGCGCTTCCAGGGTTGCCGCAAGTGCTTTTGCGTTGGTAAGGTCTTTAGACAATCGGTCTGGTCTGCTGGCTACCTCGGGAGCATAGCGAGCTTTGGTTGTGAAAGGTTTCACGATGTGCGCAACATGCAATTTGAAGCCCTCGATCTATGCCCCGAAATGAGTTGAAAGCACGCACTGAGCAACGAGCTACGCACCTTCCTCTCGGACAAATCGGCAATGATATTGGGGATGTCGGCTTCATCTGTGAACTTAAGCCAACCTGCCCGATAGAAGTTGCGCTTCTGCAATGGGTCGCCAAGTGCAAGATAAACATAACCCGGAAGTTTGGCGCAGTTCTTTGAGCAATGTGTTAGTCTCAGAAAGAGTATGGTGCGCAATGAGCATACCTCCTCCAACTTCAGGCGGCCAATATCCGGTGGAATAGTCCGAATCATCACTTGGTTGCCTTCTGTCGGAATCAAGAGCTCCTCACCGCGGTTCGTCTGCCTCCTCGTGTCGACTGCTTGCTTTCCATTGACGTCGCCGCGGTTTGCATCCTGGTCTCCGGCCTCGTCTTCGGCCTCCACATTGAACTGCATATCATCGTCACCTGCAGTCTGTTTGGGCTCATCAGATGGCACAGCTGTTTCGGCCGTCTCCGGAGGAGCGTCGGCACTGGCACCAGATGCTCCCTCGCCATTCGTAGCGCCATCCTTCACAGACGGCTCGGTGACTTCAGGCTCTTGCTCTGGCTCCTGCACGTCTGAGTCGTGCTTTCCGGCTTCCAAGTCCAGAAGGAACTCGTCAAGACGTCCCTTCCAGCCGACCTTGCGGACACGCGCCCGTAGTTGCACAAACTCGGGAGATGGGTCGTATTTCTCGGCGAACCACGGAGACTTCTTGTGGTGGTCGAACATTCGTTGCAACTACGATATAATGACGATGATTTAGTCTGAGATTCTTCACAGGAAGACACATAACACAAGTAGCTACACTCAACAATGCGCAAGGATGGGCGACAGAACGACGAGTTGCGAGACGGACAATGTGTGATGCTAACCTGTTGTGCAGCGAATTCCTTCTTATACTTCTCCCATCGTGACCGGATGCCATTACGAGGCTTGGAGCCGTCTCCGCCTCTTGTTCAGCAGCCTTGTCCGCATTATCCTCCTCAGTGGCTTCTTTAGGGAAGAAGTAGCGGAACCAGTCGGCATATTGCTTTAGGGATGCGGGGTATTCCATTGTTCTTGGGTCTTGTGGATATGTGTGCATGGATCCACGGTGCGGTGGTCTTGGAGGATACGGTCCCCGGTTCGGGGTGACGCGTAACCATGACCGCGCGAGTGTGTATCTATGAATGCAATTGGTACAGACCACTAGGAAAGAAAACAAGCCTGCGCACCATAGTCATCGCCATAACGGGGACGCGGGTCGTACCTGTCGCGCTCCCACGGTGAAACGGAACGACGTCGCTTTCGGCCTGCAGAATGGAGCGTCATGCCACTTCTCGCGTTTTGAATATGAATGTACACGTACCTTCGTCCGGTGGAGGGCTGCGACTCCTACCACGCCGACTATAGTCATAACCCGCCCGCTCTCTTTCATACTGCGTCCAGGCCCTCTCCCTCTCGTAAGCATCCCAGTCGTTTCGGTACGGGTCCGACGGCGGATATCCAGAGTCAGACCTAGGTGGGGGTAGCCAGAGCGATATGGAGACCGCGAGCGCGATCTACCACGAGGAGGAGGGTAGCCAGAACCAGACCAAGACGACATGTTGTTTAGAGAGTGAAGCTGAGAGAGAAAGAGAAAGAAGCGAACGCAGGGGGACAGATCAGAGTCTGCGAGAGAGAGTAGGCGAGCATGATGAAGCACAGACCTCTTAGTATCGCGACACAACGAGCAGAACGGTGTTCTCACTCTCGCCGAGACAGTGCTCAACGGTGTTCGCGATGAGGAAAGCAACAATTCTGGCGTGCACTGTCACCTCGCCATTCAAACTCCGCCGGCGCTTCCAAGGGCGCCCTCAAGCGCCGACACGCCATCCGAACTGCCAGTTCGGGAGTCGGGACCCAGCATTAGTCTCCCTAGGCAGAGTAGACAGACTCAGATGTACGGACGGTCGTCTGTCTGACGTCTGCTTTTTCAACCGGGGTCTTAGGCACTAGTCCGCCATCAGCCGACATGCCGCTTACTCAGAGGCCAAGCAAGACCAAACAGCACGATGTTCAACGCGTAGAGGACCGTGCAACATCCCACTGCACTCGCGTTCTGTGTGCCTACTTGAATACATATATTTGCTCAATGATATATACTGCTCTGGAACTTACCAGAAGGGATAAGAACTGCCATCCGCTTCACTGCGCCTGGCGTAGTGATTAATCAAGCCATCCAGAACTACGGCGCCTTGAATATTGGCGTAGAAGTATTTATTTGCGCTGTGTAAGAGGCTTGTATAGACATCTTTAAAGGCATTTCATTGCTGTTCAACGTGTGCTGTGAAGCTTCAGACTGAAAGGCTAACCAAGGCGTAGGAGAGGCAGATGCCCTGCGTCCGGGGCCTGTCGTAGCAGTGATTTCCTGTCAAATGCTGCAGAAAAGAGACAAAGGTGTACCTAATGAAGGTGGTTTCCATGTTGTATAATATGTGGAGTCTCGCCAGTGTCTTCTCACATTATCGTCGTCTTCTCCGGCGACAGAGGCAGCAGAGCGAGAGGAAGGCGCTTGATGACTAATACATCCAAATCGAGCGAGAATCGCCATATATGGGACTAGTGCTTAAGGCCCACGCGTCAGAAAACAGACTACCCAGCATACATCATGCGCAAAAACATATCGATTCAAAGGGAAGTCGCTACGCCTAGAATATGCTACTGAGCACGCTGTTGAGCTGCTTTTGCTGAGATACGTCCGCTGCTTCCTGCACAGCTGTTCTCCGCTTCTTCTCCCTAGGTGCTACCCTCTCGCCTTCTGGCCGCTCACGTTTCTGAGGCTTTGTGCCTTCGGTAGTCAGAGTCTGTCCGGAGTCGCCTCCATCTTGAGCCTTCCTTTGGGCACGTTTGTCCAAAACGCGAGCGAGTTCGACGTTCTTGAGGTACTCCTGCTGCTCACGCCGAGACTGGGACAATTCCACACGGAGTCGGGCTGCGTACAGCAGCTTCATGGGCTGTATCACGATGGATTCAGCGGGCCTGCGAAGAACCTGAATTCGCTGCAAACTCACCAATTTGCTCTGTAAGCATGCTCCACTTGAATCTGGGCAAATACTTCATAGTCCAGACATCGTCCCTCCACCGAGTGCCCTTCTTGCCGCCAATGGGCTGCGCGTTCAACATTTCCGCGACAGACCGTGCTATTTTCTTGTCCTTAAACTCCACCCAGCCCTCCGTGAAATGCACTTTTTGGTGGTAGTGAACTTCTTTCGAGGTACGTCCGCTTAGCGTCTGGCATATTCCTATGAATATCGTTTACAGCATTGGCCACTAAAAACACGCACCTTCGGCTTGCAAGTAAACTCTTCCAATCTCTCCATACTGGCTCATCAAGTGTCTGACCTTGGTAGGCCGCATGCCTGGAGGTATCCTCGATATGTAAACGACACCGGTCTTCTCCTGCGCTGCCTTGAATTTCGCAAGATCCTCCGGAGTAAGAGGCTTTACAATTTTCTCCTGCGGCCCAGAGAACCCGTCTGGAAGCATTCCCTCTCCCAACCCGACTTCGCCGTCATGCTCTGAGCCCTCCTCTCCTGCTTCTACATCCGAGTGCTGGACGTTTTCTGGGTCGTCATCCCCACGTTCTGAGAGTTCGCGAGAAGCCTGGGATTTCGATGACTCCGCCTCAGATTCCCTGCAAAGCGATCATCAAGAACGAACCGTGAATCGGCCTGAGGTTTGGTCATCGTGGTGGACGGTGTGCGAGAGGTGGATTACAAGCGGGCGCTTTCGTCAAATTCTACAGGGTTAGAAAACACGGATATCTGTATTAGGAAGGTATGTAAGATGGAATGCTACTTGGTACTTAGTACGGTGTACAACGGTGTTACATATTAATAGGTAATAGCGAAGATTTTTACAACTATGCCTTGCCAAGGCCACCAGTTGTGCGCGATCTCCAGCACAGTATCATCCACGTCAATCCCAGAGACAAGACCAGTAGGCCCACAGCACCGACGATGGATCCCATAACGATCTTCCCAATCCGCCAGCCCCTTCCACCTCCGACGCCGCATCCTGCCGTGATAGCGGCATCGCATGGCTCACCCTTCGGCCGCCTGCTCTGGTACGACCCGGCTTGCAGCTGCGTGTAGTACGGGTCACCAGTTCCATTCACCAATGCGCGGGCAGCGATGGTCAGGACCGGCGCCGTGTAATCCAGTGCGACCTCACTCTGCACCCAATCGCTTCGGATATCCCAGAAGCGATCCCCACTGTCCGGCCCCCTACTACACCGCCGTACAGAACATAGGCTTCACGCTCGGGGACGGTGTCGATGTTCGCAATGTCTTCCGGAGATGCCCCAGTAGACAATGCAGAGTGAGGATTTGAGGGTGCGTTGGGATTGATTCCGACTACGTATGGAGCTGAAGGCAAGTGTGAGCTAAAAGACACGCTAAAATTCAGATGAGGCCAATTACCTGTCATGGGGTTATTGCCCAAGACGTAATCGAGTTGGCCTTGCGCGAACGCTTGATATGACTCCTGCTTCGCGGTGGTTGAGGCCAGACCCGAGTCTGCAAAGCGTAGCAAGAGCATCGCCGCGTTCAGTGCGGGATTGAGCGATGCGTCGTCGGAGTCTCCGGGGTAGTACAGAAGGCCGCCTACGCGTGTTTGAGCATATACCTCCAATGACGGTTGTGAGACCTACCTGGCGTGTGCATTGCTCGGCTAGAGCCATTCACAATTCGGTCTAAATAGCTCTCGGCGTCCTGCTTCCAGTTCGTTTGGGTTCCCGCAGCCAACTGTGGGTACGCCTTCGCCAAGTGCGCACCGAGGACAGCAACACCTGGTGACTTCTCGTCCCAATTGAACACAGCGTCTCCTTGCAGGTGAGCAGCCAAGCCCTGTTTCTTGTAGGTCTGTGTGGCCTGGTTGTATGCGTCGGTGGAATTACTCGCTAGGGCCAAAAAGAGTGCGGCGATGGCGAGTTCGTCGGTGTAACCTGAAGAAGCGTACGCTTGACCCGACGCTGGTACGGAAGTCTGGTACGTGCGCTGAGGGACAGATGCATTTGTGGCGAATGAATATAGTTGCTGGGCGTGCGTAAGGAGCGTTGAGGCATAAGATGTGTTTAGGAGGGTTGTTGTCCCGGAAGATGACAACGTGCGGTTATTGTACAATGCGGAGCAGGCCGCGAAGGCAGCGGCGGCCTGTGCAGCTGCATCCGTTCCGGGGCTGAGCGTGCGTAGCGAAGTAAACTATGCTCAGCAAGTGCCTCAAACACCCGAAATATTGGAAAGCCGTACCTCGTGCTATTTATTTGGTACGATGTCCTCGGGACGGGGATACCTTTGTCGCCGCCCCAGTAGGCATTATCGAGGTCCGCGTCTCCAATCTGTACATATAATGTGTTCTCCGCGGGATGTGCCTTGATATGGACGACGCAGTTAACCTCAAGTTCGAAGGTCTCGTGTGACGCGTAAATACCTTCATTAACCAGTTCAGACTCCATCTGAGCATGTCGTCCAGGTATGCGGTCTGGTTCGCAAGTTCATATCCTTGGGCAAGTGTCAGCACTGCCGGACTCGGCTACGAACACCTTGCTAACCTCGACCGAAGTCCAGCGCGCCCCAGCAAATAGACATGACGGCAAACGACTGATCAATTTCCAAGAAGTTAACAAATGCGTAGCACGTGGTGAAGACGCGGTTACCATTGGGAATGTGTACTTGATGTAATCTGTAGGCCAAGTCAGCCCAGCACACGCGATCACCCACACAGACTCACCTCCAGCATCGTAGTAGCCCCCAGTCAAATCC